>JAUPFN010000005.1:19793971-20366691 GCA_036924255.1 Apodemia mormo | reverse complement strand
CTGTGTCCCTATGTCCCTATATCCTGTGTCCCTATGTCCCTATGTCCCTATGTCCCTATGTTCCTATATCCCTAAGTCCCTATGTTCCTATGTCCCTATGTCCCTATGTCCCTATGTATGCTTAAATCTTTAAAACTACGCAACAGATTATGATGCGTTTTTTTTTTAATAGATAGAGTGATTAAAGAGGAAGGTTTATAATATGTATGTACATTCAATATATTGTACAGAAATACTGCAATTTTTGAGTTTTCTGATGTCATGTCGTAAATAATTATATTATACCGCGCGATGGACTATGGCTTAAAAAATTATCTGATTGCACGTTAAAGATGTTCTATATTGTCTACATAGCCTATTAAAATTTTGCTAATATATTAAAAGTAGTAGTGTATATATTTTTTAAATTTTATATGACCCTCTCCATGCATTTCTTGTTCCAGAACAACCGATATTTGGCGAAATTGTTGGTTATTTGATATATAATAATAAAAAATAAAAAATATATAATGCAAAACATGAAATATTAGTAAAATAATAATTTTAAGCGCTGTGAAAAAGAAATTAACATGTACTTACCGAATGAAAGACACTTTTTGCAGTTTTTACAAGCTAACTGAAGCATTTTGACACGTCCTTGCGTTGTCAGTGGCTAAACGATACTAAACTCAAATAAGACCACACATTTATTTAGGCTCTTATTTCATACGCCACGTTTGAGGCCGCGATCTTGAATATTGTTATATTTGATCGAAGAGCCAAACGGATAGAAGTTTTACTATTAACATACAACATACGTGCTATAGCACGTAAACACTAAATAATCATCTCTTTTCATCAGGGGAGTCATCTGGTGGTTTGTTATCCTGTTATATGTTACTAGCACATAGCTGACGAGCGCAGCTTCCCCGTCCAATAGAACATGTCGGTATAGGTTTTTATACAAAGTTTTCATCCCCTATTTAAGCGCCTTAGGGGTTGATTTTTATAAAAAAAGTTAACCTATGTTTCACTGAAAAGCAGTTTAACCGTGAAAGCTAACAATGAAACAAACAAACAAACTCAGTTTTTCATTTACAGGTTGACTGGTAAAAGATTGTACATATTCAAGGACGCGATAATTAATGGTAAGCACGCAATAAAAATATAATAAAACGAGAATAATTCTACATAGTAAATCTCAACGAAAATAATGCAGTAAAATTCAGAAAGTAACTTTATACTAACGAGTCTAGTTGCCAGTTCGGTAAATCACTACTTGTAAACAATGAACTTTGATACGGCAATGTTGTGCGGGTGTACGTACTAAACATTAGTATCCGATCATAAGTTAAAAATCTTAGTACCTATTTTTTTGCATATTCGGTATCAGAATCTAGTACTGGACAGTGGACACATTCTTTCAATATGTATAATTCACTTGTATAATCTTAGAATATAATCGCTCCGTTAGTAAAATGGTTAGCAACTCTAACAATGCAATCCCGTTCTCGTTCGGTTCCCGACAGATAGAAGTGTTTGTGGGATAATAAATATAATTTAGAGTTACCACTATCAAGTTTAAAATGCACAGTTCTGGACCAAATATAATGTGTGTGAAAATATATAACAAATTACCAGTTAAAATTAATCAGAAGAAAATGATCGTATATTTATAAAACTCGTAAAAAATCTTCTGATAGTAAAATGTACTACACTATTAACGACTTCTTAATGACAATCATATAACTTTTGATGTGAAACATCTTTCGGCGCAGGTGTAAACCGGATCGTTGTCGTGGCGACGCGGCATCCGTGGCGACGGGTCGCCACGCTATAATATTATGTACTAAGGTAGGGTACAGCGAAGTATACAGTCCATATTCAGTAGCGTGTACGATGTGGCAATGTGTCGTCATGGCAACCAACTACGCGACCCCGATGTTTCACATCTGCCAGGCGTCCCGTGACGGCTCAGTTTTTTTTTAAATGAATCGGTCCCTTGCAAAAACCTAATAGAGTGTATTTTCTGTTCATTACATGTTAATAATTGTATCGCCTAACTTAATAATAATAATTTTAACATATTATAATGCAATAAATAATTGAATATTGAGTATTAAGTATGAACATAAATATTTTTATTGTTTGGGTTTGGGTGTTTATTATGTATATTTCAGTTTTTACAAACATTTCTCCTTAATACCGTTGATTAACGTCCATATCTTAAGAAAATATTTGCTTACTTTTGGGGTTATATACAGAAATGACTTCCCATTTAGTTTTTCCCTCCCTTCCCATTTACTTTAACAAAACTCTTATTACAGTTCACAAAAATCCTTTATTTGTTTTTAAAAGTTCATAAATATAGACAAAATTCACCCAAGCGACGAGGAATATAAAAGGATGGAAAATTTATAACAAAAGTAAGTACACTTGAACAGCGGGCAAGTGTTAGGTGGCCGTATAAAGTGCTACTCTTTGCCACCATTAACCCGTCGTGGCATCCATTAACTAATGGCCACCGTAATGGCGCTTAACAAACACCGTCTCAGCTTAACTTAGCATGTGTTTAATTCTTTGCATTTACCGGCTTCAGTAAAGAAATGGGTTGGCGGGTGGATTGTGTGAAGAAACGTATCATATTTCTTGGGGTTCTCAATTAGACGAGTATTATTTCCTTTGTTTTATGTTAGAGGTCTTAAAACTTTTTACAGGTTTGTTTGATTTTGAAAATTCTTTTTTGGAATGGGTATATATTCTATACTTTCCATCATCGGCACTTGATGAAATTCCATTATTGTAACATAATTGAATAATCACTTGTAGTTTCAAGCATCTTCAGGATATAATATGCATAAATTGGTCAATTTAAGTATATTACATCCTGAAGATGCTTAAAAAGTAAAACCGGTCGAGTGATATACGAAAATATAGTTTTGATGTGAAATTAAAGTATAAGTGATTAGTCAATTGTGTTACAAGAATGGATATACCACGAGGGTGGTCCTACTTCCTTTTAAACCTAAACATAAGCGTGTGTAAACAGAGGATGATTGATTATTCACTCATCGATTTTTGAAAAAAAACAAAATCGGATCACTGTAAAAAGTTATGCATGGTCAAATTTTACAGTGATCCGATTTTGATTTTCTTTCTTTTATAAATATATCCCAATATAATAAACTAGCTGACCCGCGCAGCTTTGCCCGCGAGTAGATTAGCATGTAGTCGAGATAGTTTTTCATACAAATTTCATCCCCTATTTTAACACTTTAGGGGTTGATTTTTGAAAAAAAAATTAGACTGTGTTTGACTCCGGCTCTTCAACTACTTCCATGCCTAATTTCGTGAAAATTGGTCAAGCGGTTTACCCGTGAAAGCGTAACAGACAGACAGACAGACAGACAGACAGACTTGCGCATTTATAATATTAATTAGTATGGATAATGTATGCTCACACATAACTTTCACCGGTTTAATTTTTTGTTAATATGATACGAGTAATATTATATTAAATAACCTTCACATTCATAATATTATTATCCTCCTTATTGGTCCGGGTTCCTTTGAAGAATATACTAACTGCTGTTCTGTCAGGCAGGTAGTAAAGGCGACCGATTGGTTATGCGAGTCACTACCATCGTAGCTACTAGGTGATAGAGTTCTGCATTGTCTCGCCCCGGTCTCGTATCACCGCCTTACCTATTCCTGCGGAAATAGCGTCAGTGCTCGTCACTGACGTGTTCCGGTTTGGAGGGTAAGGTAGCCGGTAAACTTACGCACGTGGCTTTAGATCTCGCCACAAGATAGCAACGCACCATTAACATCTTTGGGTGTCTATAGGCGTTGGTTGACTCTTTTCATCAGGTGACCCATCTGATTGTTTGCTATCTCATGTTATAAAAAAAAAAACAATAATGCGGACTAAGAAGAGGGCTATTTCATTGTTATATACTAGCGGTGGCCAACCGGTCGATCGCGACTATTAGCCCAGTCGATCGTGGCAAGGCAAAAATATTGATAAGTAGACCAGACTGCACAAGTAATTATCAACTACTACAGCATCATCTTGTATCATTTTTCAATCGCTGTACCGTCACGGTATTCATCCTCTATTCTACTAAAGGAACTCCTAAGAATGTTCAATAAAAAATACTACATGATTGTATACTAAACACTAAACTATGCTGTTTCATTTAAGATTTTAAGAAGTATGTAAGTGGTAGATCGCACAGGGTTTCGTTAGTAAACAGTAGATCCTATGTCTAATCAAGTTGGCCACCCCTGTTATATACTATGAACATTTAACCTTTTCAAAGCCAATGGCATAATAGGTATAAATCCGCATTTATTTCTCTAAGTTGGCCAAATAGCTGTTATTTATAAACTTGTAAAGCCTGTGGCAGATTTCCTTTAAATTTGTTGTACATGGTTACTTTAAAAAGACCAACCAAATTTTCAAAGTCTGTTCAGAATTGGTAATATGTATGATATATAGGTAATAAAAAAATAATGAAAAAAAAATTCATTTTTATCCGACACGAAAAACAAAACGTATGGATAGTATAATTTTAATTACGCAAAAATTGAACTAACATAATTTAGTGCCTTCAACAAAGTTAAAAGTGATCGGGAAAATATACTTAGAGCTTCGGATTACATAATAGTTACTATCGTAATTATAAGTAGATGTAAAATGATACACTGTCAGCATTACAGAGTTCCTTCATAAATTTAGTGGGGTATTTGAAAATGAATATTTTACATTATCTTGTAATAATCTTACATTAATAATCAATTAAAACGTACCTTAATTTCAATATTTAGATCCTAATTTTAAAATTTCACCGGACCGTTAAAAATAACCCTGTATCTACTAATACCGGTTTTTTTCTGTTTATGTATATCATATTGAATGGTAACCAAAAACTTGGAAATTTTATTTCCGTAAAGAATATTTTTGACTGTTTATTAATTAATTACTTTAAGTTTACAGATTCTAGGCATCGCTATATGGTGGACGTTCCACGTACCCGGACAAAGCGGTTCGATTCAACATACCTACCTCATTCGAACCGCAAAGGACTGGAACATGCTTCCTGAGTCTGTGTTCCCCGACGAGCACAATCTGGGGATTTTCAAGAGAAGAGTGAACAGGTACCTTCTAGAGAAGCGCGTTCCAACTTAGGACTCAGCTTACCATCAGGTGCGATCGAGGTCAAGCGCTTACCTATCGATAGTAAAAAAAAGTATCCCGAGGGGAGGGGGAAAGGCTAAAAATCCTTGTAGACTATGGAACCTTAAAAACGTGACGATGCTTGAGATATAAATGAAAACCGTATATTTCTTTTTTGAGAAACCAATTAAGGAACATCTTATGAAAATGGAAATTTTACGAAAAAGAAAATAATTGAATAAGTGCCACACATTTACAATTAAATTTCAAATATTAGCTACATAAAAACAATGCTCACATTATTGTGTTACGCTTCGAGAAACACGACTTATTTACATACAGTAATAAATGAAACCCTTTTATTGTTCTTATGAAAAGAAATATCGTATATTGCTTTTAAAAGCCTTTCTTGATCCTTGTTAGAGTCCTTTTAACGTTCAATTAAGGAGGAAACAACAGAATGGGGAAAATATTACATATAAAATACAACTCTTTTGGGAACAGGGTTAGAGCACTTATTGTTCTACAACTTTAATAACGAAGCCGTAAAAAGAATTATGATGTTGAAATTGATTCGCTAGTAGAGTAATGTAGGGTGATATGTGCGTCAAATACGAACAAAGGCCGATTTTCAACTTTCACTAGTAAACAATACAGCCTTAGGATATGAGCGAGTGAACTTGAGCCACTTGTTTAAGGTTAATTGTAAAGAAATACAAATGCTTATATCACTGCACAGTAATAACAAAGTCGCTTTCCGCTGTTTGTCCCTATGTACGCTTAGATTTTTAAAAGTACGCAACGGATTTTGATTTATATATGTATAATAACATCCATTACATAGTAAAGAAATACTGTTGTAAATATATTTAGCAAAACAACGTTTGCCGGGTCAGTTAGTTGACAATATAACGTGATCTCATTTTGATAACTGACAACGAATATAACTTCTTATCCACTTATATTTCAAAGAATTATAGTACTGAGGAATCAGTGAAAATTTTATTTTGAAAATATCAAATTTTATTTGTTAATTCATCACTTTACAATAAATAAACTATATAAAAAAGCGTTTTTTGAGCTTATTTTAATAAAAGGTCTTCGTTATATTTTAACTCCATAAGGTTATAATTTATTTATTTACCCAAAAAATTATTTTGTTTAACTTCCAGCTAAACGAAGTTACTAATTTCACTCCGATTTTCAGAAATCGAGTTTTCACTAGATCTCCGTGTTTCAAGGTCCTAGGAACCTTTTCCGACTATTTTCAGGATGATGTCAGTGTGTTTGTATGTATGTATGTAGTATGTGTATATGTGTATGTAAAATTTTTAACGTCTTCTAGACCGGTCGAAACGCGGTCGAAGACATTGGATTGGGTTAGTCCTAACTTAGACTTCCTGAAAATCTGAACCGCTCCGGCTCAGCAGATATTGAGAAATATTAAAAAACCTCAAAAAAAGTCAACGAAATAATGTATTCTTGAATTATTTCCATATTGATACACCGGTTAATACACCTCAATCCAATACCGCAATTTGCACATAAATTAATTGATCCGTTTGGGAATGGGTTATCGTTGACGAAACAATTTAAAAAAATGATTTTCAACCAACTAATAAAAAAATTGAATAATAAATGAAATTGATGATTTGCAAACCAATAAATTTTTATCTTGAAATCTTAATGATTGTGTACAGTATTTAACTAAAAATAAGAGTAGTTTAAAGATAATCACCCAAAATATACGCAGTATATTTAAGAATCTCCCACAATTTGAAATCCTATTAGAAATATTGAAATTTGAATGTGACATTCTGGTCTTAACTGATTGCTGGCTGAGTGATTTAAAAAATCCACCACAATTTGCTAATTATAATCTTTATTATACTCAGAATTGCATAAATCAAAATGATGGTATTGTTATTTGTGTAAAAAATACAATGAAATATGTCGTTGAAGAACCTGATTTTCAAGATGCCAATTGCCTAGTTACAAAAATCAATCACCACACTCCGATAATTTCTATTTATAGATCGCCCTCTTTTCATTTGATTGATAATTTTCTAAAATCTTTGGAAGCAACCTGCTCAAATTTAAAAGCATTTCAAAACGTAGTGTTAGTTGGCGATATAAACATTGATATAAAACAAGATAGTAAAGATAAAAATTGTGCAAATTATTTAGATGGCATATCGGTACTGGGGTTTATACCAGGCCATTACTTATCAACGCGAGAAAATAATTGCCTTGATCATATATTATTAAAAACAAGATTTAATTGTAATGTATTGGTGATAGATACATTTATTACTGACCATAAACCGGTTGTAGTAGAATTATTTAAAGTAAAATTAATAAAGGAAATGAAAATAAAATAGTTCCCCCCTTAACGAAAATTTGCAATCTTGCCTTGGAAACTGGAACTTTTCCAAATCAATTTAAGAAAGCTCTAATAACTTCTGTTTTTAAAGGTGGTGATAAAACCGAGATAGGAAACTATAGACCTATTTCTGTTTTAGCAACATTTGCAAGATTTAAGAGGAGGTTCTTAATCGAAGGCTGGTTGGCTTTTTGTCTCGTTATGGTCTAATAGCAGATTCGCAGTATGGATTCCGGTCTGGGTCTGTCATTCACCTTACTGAAAATATTGTTCAGAACCTTGATGCCAAAAGAAAATGTTTAGGGGTATTTCTGGACCTCACCAAGGCTTTTGACACCGTATCTATTCCTATCTTTATTTCTAAAATGCATAACATTGGTATTCGTGGTATTGCATTAAAAATATTTACAGACTTTTTAACTAATATAACTCAGCAAGTAAAAATAGGTAATGTGTTAAGTCAAGAGTTATTGATGATGACTGGTGTACCTCAGGGCAGTGTTCTCGGGCCAAGTTTGTTCTTAATGCACATAAATGAGCTGTGTCAATTAAATTTAAATAATGGGAAAATTATTATATTGATTGACTTGGGGTGAAGTATATAAAATAGCACATGAAGGCACCCAGAGAGTATATCAGTGGCTTCAGTCTAATTTGTTATCCTAAAACTTACAAAAAACTAAATATGTTCGCTTTTCACTATCTAAGGATACAAACCCACATTATGCTCTTAAAGTACATACTTGTAATAATCTATCCATGAATATATGTTCTTGTAATGAGATTGAAAATGTTAAGGTGGTCAAATATATAGGAGTATGGCTCGACAAACAGCTAAATTGGCGATTCCATGTTAACGTATTATCCACAAGTCTTAGAAAGCTAATGTGGTGTTTTAAACAGATTAGAACTGTCGCCAACTTAAAAATACTAAAAACGGTTTACTTAAGTCTAGGCAAATCCATACTGCGATATTGTATTGCTGCTTGGGGTGGGGTGGGTAAAACGGTTATGATCACATTAGAGCGCAGCCAGCGCTCTATGTTGAAAGTATTAATGTCTAAGCGTCTTCTATACCCAACGAAGCAACTATACGAATTGTGTGAAGTACTTACTGTGCGTCAACTTTTTATCATGAATATTGTACTAAAACAGCATTCATCAACTGATTATAACAGTTTAACAAGAAGTGGTCGTAATATATATATATATATATATATATATATATATATATATATATATATATATATATATATATATATATATATATATATATATATATATATATATATATATATATATATATATAGTGTGTGAACCAAGTAAATGGGAAGGCGCTGGCATCTGTAATACAGATTTAATCTAGTACAGATGCTAACGACTCAAATAAGTTACAAAGTTAAGAATACTCTATTACATAGTTTTAATATGTCAATATTGTCAAATGTTTTGTTGCCAATAAATATTATTATTATTATAACTTCGAGAATTTTCAGCCGATGGATTTTTGACCTAATATATTATTTAGTACTTAAAAATTGCGTCCAATGCCTCTTAAAACATCAAAATCTAATCAAGTGTTCAAAAATTACAGCTTTCCAATTGTTAAAATTATGTTGCTTTCAATAAAATTACTTCAGAGTTTTAAAATACCTTGACACTAATACACCGGTTGATCTCTAATCGACTCTTTTCCTTATAAAATGCGCCAAATATTTTATTTGGACACATAGTCGTTCGGGACCTTTGACCACACAAATAAATACTTATAGACAACGTGTTGGGCGTTAAATTCGTAGCCGCTCATATATATGATCAAGTATGTAAATGTCAAACGCTTAGTACATTTATTATTAAATATAATAATTAAAAAATAGAAATATGCCTTGTGCTTTTTTATCGTATAGAATAAAAAGCTAAGGCTCAATGAAATACCCCTGGAGTGATTCTATTTCATCGGTAAGTATATAAGTAAGTATAACTCTGTATTTCTCTGTTTAAATGCAAGAGAAATTGACAGCCTAAGAAATTGCCTTAAAAGACGTATCCAGTTTAATCTGTGTTCGTGACGGTAATTTTTTAAAAAGTCTGTTTCTCGACATTAAGATTTCTTAACCTTAAAAAATTGCGTTGAATCCCTTTCGACTGATAAATATATATCATTGTGTTCTAAATATACAGCTTTCCTACAAATTACAATACTGTTATTTTTAGCAAACTTTCGATTTTTGAACTCTGTGCTCAAAAACCTATGCTATGTATATTTTTATCCTATTTCAGTACAAAGTTTCAGGGATGGCTTCCCGGCTCAACGAATTTACAGATTTTTTGGTGTGAAATCATGGGAAAATAAATAAATATCTTTACATGTTATCAAGGATTATTTCCTATAATACTTGAAGGTGTTCAGTAAATACCTTTAAGTATTATTCCCTTACGGATTAGTTTCCCAACGATTTTCCAAGTCAGCTCAAGTGTTTAACGAGTTTTCGTCTGGAATAAAAAGCTAAGGCTTAAGTTAAAGTAAAAGTCTATCCTAAGTGCCGAATTTATCGATGTTTCTAGCTGTTACTTGATAATTAATATACTAATATTTATTTTTATTAGTATAATATTAGTATTTTATTGGTATATTTTTATTAGTATAATAATTCAAAATTTTCATACTAATAAATATGAACCCCTTATCTAATGATGACAAAGCAATATGCTAAGTACTAGATTAAGGATGCAGACATAAATCATAATATTTTTTTTATATACAGGATTACTTTTAAAGGCTGTTCAGAAATGATAATAATATGTTAGACATGTAATAAAAATGATTTTAAAAAAATCGAAATTTAATTTTTTATGACACAAAAAACAAAACGCATGAATACAATTTCAATTACGCAAAATTCGAGCTAAAATATTTTAGTGCCTTCAACAAATTAAAAGTGATCGGGAAAAATGTACTTAGGGCGACAGATTACTTAATAGCTTTAATATATAGCTATAATATACCTATAATATAGCTATAATTACTATATATAGCAATAATTACTATTAGTTACTATCGTATTATAGGTAAATGTAAAATGATACACTGCCAGCGTTACAGAGTTCATTTATAAGACTCAGTGCATTCATGAATTTAGTGGAATATTTTTAAACGAATATTTTTATTTTATCTTGTTATAATTTTACATTAATAATTAAAACGTACATTCAATTGAATATTTAGTTCCTAATTTTAAAATTTGGCCGGAATTTTGAAAGTAACCATGTATATATTGTGATACTTTTCCGGGTTGGTCTGAAGACAGGCCATCTACTGTTCTGCCAGGTAAGGAAGAGGTGAACGATTGGCTATCCATGTTACTACCAGAGTAGAATAGAGTTCTGCATCGTCTCGCCTACATCTAGTATCACCGTCAGATAGCCGGTAAACTCATGCATACGGCATACGGGTTATTACTCATCATTAACGTAATTGCTGTTTATAGGCAACCAGCATACATTTTCCCAGTGTTGGTTGAAGCTCCTTTGAAGAATAAACTAACTGCTGTTCTGCCAGGCAGGTCGTAAAAGGCGACCGATTGCCTATACGTATCACCACCATCGGTACTACGAGATGGTAGAGTTCCGCAACGTTTTGCCCGGGTATTTGGTACCACCGCCTTAGCTATTCTTGCGCAATAGCGTACATGCTTGTCAATGTCTTGTTCCGGTTCGGAGAGTATGGTAGACTTATGCATGTAACACAGCCATCCTGCCACATGGATAGCAGCGCATCATTAAAATCTTTGTTGATTATAGGCAATGGTTTCTCTTTCCATCAGGAGAGCTATCTACCTGTGTGTCTACTATCTTATGATATAAAAAAAAAACAAAAAAACTATGGTGTACAAAATTTTTCTTTTGTTTTATGAAAAGTATTTAGCGATACTTATGTTTAAACTTTGAAGGCCTGTACTCGAAGGAATTACTAGATTAATCATAGTTATTACAATAACATAAATTATATTATTTTTACATACATATCACATTCAAAGTGCTACTACGTTAAAGTTTTAATTACTGATATTGTAAGTTTCTGCATAAATACGAGTATGGAGATATTATTTGGTATTATTCTAAGTAATGGGTTCTGGAAGTTTCTAAGTAGATAATTACAATAACATTATTCTAATATGGATGTAACATACAAAGGGGAATAATATTATCACAATTATCTTCGATACTTGTGTATTTAGGTGTGTATATATTTTTTGATAGAGTGCCAAAAATACTGATAAACTTACATACCTGAGCGCTGTTTGTCGCAGATTTGCTTGTGTACAAATATGAGTAGTGCGTTGACAGCCATAAGTTACTCAGAACAAATGGTTTTATAAAACGTAAAGTTTAGTTATAGACCGTGGTCCCAGCAACAAACTTTTTTAATTAACAACGAGCTAAATAATTGTAAACAGCTTCGTTTCAACGAGACGCAAATCTTTACTTTCAAAAAATATCAAATCGGATAACTAATAAAGATAGATAAAAAAAAACTTTAGAGTGTCGGACTAAGAAAAGTTTCCACTTTACGTGTAGCACAAAGTAACCCTTGAATTATAATAATAATCCAAAAAATCCAAAATAGATGAACATATTTTAACTCAGACTTCAATACGTCTAACCAAAGATATCCAGCTAAAAAAGAATGTGATTTAAGGGACTTTCTCGAGACGAGAAAAGTACTCGTAGCTACAACTAATTTGCGCTTTATAAAGTTGCAAGCGATAGACTGACAAGAAGTACTACCCCCAGCCTCGCTTTGCTGAGCACACCGAGCCTTTTGAAGGTAATTTTAGCCTTTCCTTCCAAATGATCCCAGAACTGGACATTGTTCGATATGTCAACGCCAAGAATTGTACTAACTGGCTTAGGCTGTCAGGAGAGTATTCCAAAACGAGTTGACACGATAAAAAAAAACATTTTGGCGGTGGACGTGCAAAACTGTGTTTTCAAGGTCAAAGGCAGTTAAAGGAACCAAGTTCATTCGATCCCTTTCCAAAATTTTGGTAAGCTGATTCTCGATTTCAGACACAAATTGGTTCCAGTTTTCATTGACCTATGCCCGAGAAATACAGCTGTGGCCGAAGTATGAAGCATCACCAGTACTATAATCTGCATAGCAATTAATGTTATTAATTTGTAATATACTTTAACTAATCTACTTTTGGCATACATTTATCAATTTTAAATTCCCATCTACTACGATTTTATTGTTTTTTTTTATATCATTAGATAACAAATAATCAGAAGACTATTCTGATGGAAAGAGAAACCAACCATAGCCTATAGACACCAAAGCTGGTAACGGTGCGTCGCTATCAGTGTGGCGGGATTACAGTGTCACATGCAGAGGTCTACTACTACCTTACCCTCCAAACCAGAATACGGCAATGACAAATAATTACACTATTGCGCCATTATAAATAAGCGAGGCGGTGGCACCTAAGCCAGTAAGTAAGGTGGTGAGTGGACCCGGGTAAGACGTTGCGGAACCTTACCTCATAGTAGTCTATGCTAGTAACACATTTTTTTATAGTATAAGGTAGCAAACAAGCAGATGGGTCTCCTGAAGAAAAGAGTCAACCGTCGCCTATAGAAACCAAAGGTGTTGTTAATGGTGCGTTGCTATCTTATGGCGAGGTCTTATGCCACATGCATAAGTTTACCGGCTACCTTACCCTTCAAACTAGAACCTGACAGTGACAAGCACTGACGCTATTGCGGCAGGGAAAGGTAAGGCGGTGGTACCAGATCCGGGCGAGCCAATGCAGAACCACCCAGTAGCCGGCCACATATAGCCAATCGTTCACACTTTACGAATTTCCTGGTAGAATAGCAGATGATTTATCTAGTCTTCACAAGGGGCCCGGTTCAACACAGGGGAAAAATAGTAAAGTTTATCCATCTTGCATATTTTGTATTGATAATAAATAATGTATATTTCTTATCGTATCTTTAAAATTATGGTCATAACGTACGATTTTAGAATCCTCGTGATAATTCCTTTAATTTTATATTCATATTGCTATATTCGAGTAAAAAAAATATCTTTCCATTGTCAGCACTTGGGGAAACTCCAGTTTAATGTAATATTTTATCACTTAATCTTGGAGTGTTTTACAATAAGGCAATTCTTATTTACTAGCTGACCCGGCAAACTTTGTTTTGCCATAAAATGTTGTACATATAAACCTTCCTTTGATTTACTCTATCTACTATAAAACCGCATCAAAATCCGCTGCGAAGTGTTAAAGATCTAAGCATATATAGGGACAGACAGCGTAAAGCGACTTTGTTTTATGCTATGTAGTTATTTCCACCCGGTTTCACTTACACAAGCATTTACTTTAGAGTTTGTACAGTTGGTAACTGTAAATTCCCTGATAATGCTTGTGTAAGCGAAACTGGAGGGGTGATCACGTAACTCGCAATGCGAAATTATCGTGATTGTTTAGTTATTGCAAGACACATAACAGCCTTGTACATTAGTGGTAGTCGTTGCCGCTTGATTAGTTTTGATTCTATGACATTGCAAAAAGTGCATCTAGTGACCAGCAAGCAATTGGCAACGTTTTTGATGTTTTTTTCATTACGTTTAAGAGTCATCGCTGATCGCTGGCGAATTGCAAACGTTAGATGATACGCCTACGGTTGAAATAAATCATAACTGCCTTATTGTAAAATAGTACAAGTATAGGTATAAGTGATAAAATATTGTATGAAACAAAAAATACGTTCTTTTAACCTAAAATTAATGATGACGATAAAGAATGACGAAATGACGATAAAGAAATAAAATCTTTATAACATAAGAAGAAAAGTAATGTCTACGCTTGATACAAAATACATATTTAATATAATAGCCGATATTATTAAAAGACGTGTCATATTGCTTAATTGTTAGGTTCTACTTTGCTAACAACAACATTGGGCATCCCAACTAATCATAGCAACAGGTTAGTAGTGATTGATAGGCAAACGAGACTCTATATACAGATCATTAATCATCGTCACAAGCCGACCACTGGCGCCATGACAACGCCATAATTTATAAACTGATTTTCGAAGGACGTCTACTGCATTGTATTACAAAATATCACGCATTTTTGAGAATGTATGGATGTTTCTAACTCTTTCGCGCAAAAACTTTTCAACATATTTTAATACTAGCTGTGCCCGCGACTTCGTTCGCGTGGAAATAATTCTAAAATAAAAACCCGCATAGTTCCCGTTCCCGTGGGATTTCCGGAATAAGAACTATCCTATGTCCTTTCTTGGGTCTCAAACTACATTTATATTAAATTTTATCCAAATCGGTTCAGTGGTTTGGCCGTGAAAGCGTAACAGACAGACAGACAGACAGACAGACAGAGTTACTTTCGCATTTATAATATTATAGTATGGATTATATATTTTTAATCTCCTCTCCTCTCCTCTCTCTCCTCTTCTCTCCTTCCTGTAACGCCTCTAAAGAAAGCCTTTACAGGAAGGGAAACGATTAGTCTAAGGTGTTACTATCATCAGATTGCTAGGAATTAGAGTTTTAAGTAATATTTCGTCCAGGTTTGATATCAACGCCTTACCTTTTTGTGATGCAGGCTTAAGTTGATTGTAAAAGTTCAATTTCTAGCTTTCTTTATGCTTTCAACCCCTAATTTAAATGGGAGAATAAGTAGATGTATTTTTCTACTTCTATATAATTGTGATTGCGGTATTAAGTTTCATTTTCTAGCCTTCTTTATGCTTTTATTCGTTTATCTTGTTTATGCTTTCAATCCCTAACCTAAAAGGGAGGAAAACTAGATGTATTTTTCTACTTCTATATAATTATGATTAATTGCGAGTTTAAGTTTCATTTTCTAGCCTCCTTGATGCTTTTATTCGTTTATCTTTTTCATGCTTTTAACCCCTAATTTAAAAGGGAGGGAACTAGATGTATTTTTCTACTTCTATTAATTATGATTAATTGCGGGTTTAAGTTTCATTTTCTAGCCTTCTTTATGCTCTTCTTCGTTTATCTTGTTTATGCTTTAAATCCCTAATCTAAAAGGGAGGGAACTAGATGTATTTTTCTACTTCTATGTAATTATGTCTTATTGCGGGTTTAAGTTTTATTTTTTAGCCTTCTTTATGCTTTAATCGTTTATCATTTTCATGTTTTTAATCCCTAATCTAAAGAGGAAGAAAACTAGATGTATTTTTCTCACAGACTACATGAATATTTTTCTACTTTTATATAATTATGACTAGCTGTACCCGCGACTTCGTTCGCGTTTGGCCATCCTTGCAGAGTAATTATTAGTAATTGACCACAGTATTTCTCGTATTCAGCAATACTTTGGACGGCAAAGCACTTTTATCAAAGGAGAAATATTAAGAAAGGATTTTTTTAGTGTGGATTTGAAAACACGTTGACTTGATAACGATCCTTGTGCCTTATAGGGCTTTAAGCAGTGTTTAACTGAAGTCACCTCGCCTTTTATTTTCTACATTTATGCTTGCAGTTTTAGTTGCCTGACATTATATACTCATTCCATATGACTAAATTTGACTAAAGATCATTTTTGCAAAACCTATTTTTATTGGGAGAAAGATCACACACCGTAAAGCAAAAGTCTTTAACTGTATTGTCATTTTTAAGCATGGCTGGGGCTATCCTTCCACCGGATAATAATTATTATAGATATACTATTATCATTAGCATGTCGGTGACGCGAACCGAGGATTTTACCCTCTACCAAAACGCTCAACGCGCCTAAAGAAGTTTTCACTTCAAAAAAAAGATTGAAGGTGAAACTATCGGCTTGTACCTAGGTTCTTAATGGGCAACGATGATTATTCATGCTAGTTTGAAATCTGTGGTGTATGTCTGATAAATAACAAAATCTGACTCCTTTCCAGTAGTCTAAATTTGACGACAGACCTATAAGTCAGGGAGAAACAAATAGTATTTGCTTTCAGTAAAGGTTATAATTGCAATGTGATTATTATTAAGCATAATATCTTGACCGTGTAGGTTAGGAACATTTTGTTTAAAACAATTAAAAAACGGCTTTTGCAATTTTTTGCCAATATTTCATAAAATATGCGTGTTATCGACATGTTTTTTTAATTGTCTATAGGGAAGCGCTTGACCACGATCTCGGCCTGATAAGATGCGGCCTAAGATAGAACGCGCTTCCCTAGAAAGTACCTGTTCACTCTTTTCTTGAAGATCCTCAGATTGTACTCGACGGGGAACACAAATTTAGGAAGCATGTTCCAGTCCTTTGCGGTTCTAATGAAGATGTTAAGGCTAACTGATTTGTGCGGACATGTGGAATATCCACCATGTGGCGATGCCTAGAATCTGTACGCCTCGACGATCGATAGCATGTATATTAATGTATTTGGTCTATAAATTGATTTTTGCTTGGCTTTTGATCCAATTTCCAGTATTTGGCGCAGTTTTTTAGAGGGAAACTCTAATTCGATTTTTATATCAATCGGTATATAAACCTGAAAGTCATTTCAACAATATGTAGTAAGTTTACTGTAAACAACGTTATTTTATTGTTTGAAAACTGTAACTTTTGAAAATTTGATTCGACTTTGATTTTTGAAACGGCATTCAATGTAGTTTGTAATACTAAAATATTGCAGAAGATTAAAAATGATTAAAAAATTTCGAAATTATGTCGAAAAAATACTTTTGCAAAATTTTTCGTCAACTATAAACTCCCGAACGGATAAATAAATTTTGATGCAATTTATACATTGGTCGCAGTTTTTTGAGATGTAAAGCTGATTAAATTTTGTACTCTATCGGTACATTAATCTGGAAATTGTATTAAAAAAATACTGTTTCGCCAAAAACTTATGTGAGGTTTTTTCAACATTTTTCAAAATCTTGACTGAATTGGTAAAAAATTTTCAGGAAGTCTAAGTTGAGTGGAATCCAATCGAATCCTATTAACCGCGTTTCAATCGGTCAAGCCGTTCAAAGTTATGAGATGTTTACATACACACATACATTTACACACACACTCATACACACAAATACGCACACACACACGCACGTCATCATGAAAGTAGTCGAAAAAGGTTCCTAGGACCCCAAAACGCGGAGATCTGGTAAACACTCGATTTTCGTAAATCGGGGTAAAATCAGTAACTTCCTTATCTAGGACGCGTAGCGGGAAGTTAAAAATATATACCTAGTTAGAAAGATGAAAAGTTATTTATTCAGGTTTATTTTTTTAATCATTTTTATTTAAGGCACTTTTTACAAAGGCGCTACAGCGGGAAGTATAAAAATAAATTAATTAACACATGGCTTTGTGGTTTGTTATTAATAAAAAACAAAATAGCGTTTGACTGAGAAACTTATCTTTGTTCATTGAAAACAGATTGAAAACGATTTGCAGTAAAAAAATCTTGTTGCATTTTTCTTAAATTTATTATTATTTTTAAATCTCTAAAAGATGTTTTAATGTAAAGTAACATTTTCAATAAGCAAGATAAGCGTTCAAGGGTTTTTTTATTAATAATAAACTACTCTGCCTCGTGGTCTTGGGATAGCCTATTCGGCTCAGATCATGTGGTCCCGGGTTCGATCCCCGGATCGGGCAAACGTGTTATTGAAATATTTTCGAGGATTTTCTCGAAAATCTAAAATCTCAGTAGCAACTCGGAGACTGGCGGAGTGGTATATTACCAGTCCCGTGCCTCGGATGAGCACGTAAAACTTTCGGTCCCAGTTATCGCTAATAATAATCGATAATCGTTAACGTGTCGGTATATGCGGCGATGATGATTACCATTTATATCACCAACCGATAAACCGGTGAAACGCGGTGAACCGGAAAGTCTATAGACGTTCGGTTTACTCTGCCTACCCCGCAAGGGAACCGGGAGTGATGATACTTCAATAAAAAACAACAAAGCCACGTATTTTTTCTCACATTTTTGATTTTCGGTTCTCACAAATAAAGGAAAGTGAAGTTACTTTTTATTGAATTTGTTTTGATGAAGTTATCTTTGCCTAAAGTTTTTGACGTGACAACGTCTTATAATTCGATAGAGCTGGCTGCACGCACGAAAAAACATGACTCATGCGGCGTTACCTCGCTCTGAGGCGTTCCGTAAATGCTACCATTCCATTAGTATTTTCTTAAGACGTTGTCACGTTCAACTATCGTCTGTAAACCAACTTTACAGACAACCGATTTTTTCTGTAAGATGTTGATCTTATCCAGGACTGAAGTTATAAGTACATGTTCGTATTTTTTACTTAACATTTTTTTTTAAAGTATTTTGGAGTCTGACTTTAATGAGTACACTAAGTAGTTTAGGCACTCCAACATCTACACTTCGCAGAAGTTTCATTCATTTTCAAAGAATTTTGAAATATTCACCGTGTTGTTTAGTGGTCCGATGTCATCGTTGACCATATGAGGTCCCAGGTTCGATTCCCGGGTCGGGCAAAACAAAACATGTTTTTAACTTTTCTGATAAAACAACGTTGCCCGGGATTGGAAAGGGCCCGGTTGGCAATAGGCTTGCCACCTATCACATTGTGTGAGATGGTATATACGGCTAATCGTGGGTACACTTCTTGTACCTCTGCCTACGTATTCTCTGGCTCTGGGTATGGGCGGTTAGATACTTTTTTTACCCTTTTTTACGTTATGCAATGAAAAAACAAAATAGTGAATTTTCCCAATAGCCTATCCTTACGTAACATTTTATAAAGAACAAATTCTATTAGTATACTTAATGTCGATTAGATGCATATTTTCTGAGATATTGGCAAAAAACTGAAAAATGACCTGGTTTATTTTCAAATATATTATAATTCTTATATAAATAAATAAAATGTTTAGGTTTACATTTTACACATATTTTACTCATTTTTAGGCTAGTAAAATTGCATTTATAACATTTTAATAAAACAGTATATATTCTAAACTGATCTCTCGGGTTATTTCCATTATACAAACACTATGAAATAATAACGCTAACTTATAATGAGCCATGCGTTCAAAGGTTTTGTATACAATCCGGGTATCACGTTCAACTGGACTAACCACCCGGAAACCGTTGAAAGTTGTGATGTCTGTAACTTCTAAATTATAAAACTGATGTCTTTGAAATTTTTAAGGGATAATCTTTATAGTAGTTACTTTTGAACAAAAAAATAATAAAGGATTTCGGACTGCAGGTTAATGAATTAAAGCTAAATATACGTTTTTATTTTCATCCCCTATTCCACGGGAACTGTATTGAAATAACCTTCTTCGGAGTATGAATTTTAACCATGCTAAATTTCATTTGAATCCGTTCAGTAGATTCGGCGTGATGCGCGGCCTTGATACAGACAGACAGACAGACAGACAGACAGACAAAAATTAAAAAAATTACATTTTTCGCTTCAGTGTCGATTAAAGAGTATCTTCCAAAAAAAATTTTTAAAATATCTTCAATGTACAGAAATCGACCTCTTACAAATTTATTATATGTATAGAAATTTTTTAAAATATCTTCAATGTACAGAAATCGACCTCTTACAAATTTATTATATGTATAGATTAATTGCGGGTTTAAAGACAGCTTAGCTTTTTTCCTGGGACACCCTGACTTGTAACTCATGGTCATCACAAGGTTGTCCCTGATAATTCTGGTTAACAGAAGTTATTTGGTGGAAAATAAAGGTAGGCAAGCCTATTTCCCTGCATACTTTGGTTTGAATTATAGCCAGAGTAGCGGGACTAACAGTATTGAGTTCTGAAACTATTAGACAATACGTGTGTTGGTCCGGTTCCGCTTTGAAGAAAAGACCATTTACCATTCTGCTAGGCTGTTTGTAAAATGCAAACAATTGTCTCAACATGTCACTACCGTTATGATTACTAGGTGATAGAGTTCCGCAACGTCTTACCCGGGTATTTGGTACCACCGCCTTACTTATTCCTGTCGCAACATCATCAATGCTTGTTATTCGCGTGTTCCGGTTTGGAGGATAAGGTAATCGGTAGACTTATGCATCTGGCATTGCTATAATATATATATATTTATATATATATATATATATATATATATATATATATATATATATATATATATATATATATATATATAATAACATTCAATATAAAGTGGAGAAATACTGCAATTTTTGAGTTTTCTGATATCACGTAAATAATTATTTTTTTTCGCTTACGTTGCAAACGCTGGTTAAACCCTACGAGATTTATCAAAATAATGTACTAAGTATTTGTACACCTTGAAAAGGTCTATAGAAAACTCCGCGATGGCATATGTCTATCTCTTATGGATAACCCACAATATAATTTTTTTGTCATTTACTTTTTACGAGAAATAATGGCTTTTTTTCGAAGCAATTTTAAGCAATACAGCACTAATCCTTATCCAATTAAATACCTTAAATATATTTCTGATTTAATATAGAGCAATGTGGCCGTTTACAGCATGTAATTTAAATGAATATATTCGAATATATTACAGATTTAATTTAAAATGCAGGGGCATAGCGGTTGCGGGGTTACCGGCCGGTCAGCTGCGCGCGCGCGGCATGTTCTGAAACCGCTAGGAAACGTGTTAATTTTCGGATAAATAAATCGACGGGTCCCAAGAACAAAGTCGTATCTACAAATTACCAAATTACAATATGTTTGTTTGTGGGAGTACATTGCAGATAAGATGATGTTCACTTGAGCATTTCCACAAAAAAATACCAATAAATATAAAAAGTATATTGTAGCTTTATGCGTGTTTAATGCGAATTTTATTATAAAACTAATTTAGTCTGATCTCTCCAGTTTTGAGGTCCTAGGAATCTTTTCCGACTATTTTCACGATGACGTTAGTATGTCTGTATGTACGTATGTGTGTGTATATCTGTGTGTGTGTGTGTATGTGTGTATGTGTGTATGTAAACATGTCATAACTTTTGAACGGCTGGCCGATCTAACGCAGTTGATGGCATTTGATTGGATTCCGCTTAACTTAGATCTCCTGAAAATTTGAACCGATTCGGTCTAGAAGATTTTGAGAAATTTTGAAAAATCACCAAAAAAAAATTTGAAAAAACACCAAAAGAAACAGTATTTTTAAATATAACTTCCAGATTTATATAACGAGTACAAAAAATAATCAGCTCTATTCCTCAAAAAACTACGTCTAATACATAAATTACATCAAAATCGGTTTATCCGTTTGGGAATAATCGTTTACGAAAAATTTTGAAAAAAAGTGCTTTTTCGACATAGCTTCAAAATTTTTCAACCAATAATTTTTTGGTGTTCTACGATATTTTAGTACTAAAAAAACTATATCAAATGCCGTTTCAAAAATCAAAATCGAATCTAATTCTCAAAAGTTATAGCCTTTCAAATTTAAAATTACGTTGTTCTTAGCAAACTTACTTAATTTTTTTTAAACAACTTTCAACTTTCAAATTAATTTACCGATTGATTTAAAAATATTATCAGCTTTTGTTCTTTAAAAACTGATGATTTATCAATGAAGAAATTTAAAAATAAAATATTTTTAGACATAACACCGAAATGTTTCAACCTATCGGTTATTTAGCTAAAACAATATTTTAGATCTCAAAAATTGAGTTAATAATTCTGCCATTTTTAACAAAATTGATCTGAAAAATCTATGCTTATAGTTTTTACTCTTTTGAGCTTAAACTACCTTTATTTAGTGAGAAGTTTCAGGGATGGCCCGCAGGATCAACCACTTACACATTTTTTCGCCTTAATAAATCGCAGGGTCAAACCTTCAACGTTACAGGCTTAGATTTGAGCGTTGATTGTTTTTCACATGGTCAACTTATATGTCACTCTTTCAAGAGTAACCTCTAAAAAACATGTTTATATTGTCTAATGACAAGAAAGCTGTGAACGTATACAACGTTAATAATGACATTTTGTAATATATTAATGGAAAAAGTAAAAGAAATAGGTAAAAATGTAAAAACTAAAAATATAGTACCTATATGAATTTAGATGTTCCAAAAATAGCAGGAAATTTAGATGTTCCAAAGATAGCAGGAAATCTTCATGGTATAGGGAAAGGGGAATTGTTTGCGGGCCACGGGCAGTAATGAATAAATCAAAATTACTGCATCGATTTTAATCATTTTTTTTTACTGTGTGACATAGGCTGTATATTTTATACCCGTGCGAAGCCGGGGCGGGCCGCTAGTATACTTATAAATTGTTAAATTGTCAACTTTTATTAAACAGTATTTGTTGCCCTTTTCGTTCGTTGTTAATAAATAAAACATACTCGTAGTAAAATAGTACCAGGACTTATCTATATTAATGATATAAATGTGAAAGTTTGGATGTTTGGATGGATGGATGTTTGTTACTTCATCACGCAAAAGCTTTTAAACCAATTTGCTTAAATTTGGCACACAGGTAGATGATGTCCTGAAATAGCACATAGACTGCTTTTTATCTCGATTAAAATTAGTTAGTCCCGCGGGATTAACCAGAAACTTTTATAATGCAGTGGACTGCACGCTGCAGCTAGTACATTATATAAATACACGTTAACATTAAACGATACAAAATTACTTTTTAATGAGCAAATGGATTTGGAAGTTGTAACGCTATTTAATTATTTTTTTAATTTGTCATTTCTTTTACACCTCATATTAAATTTCAGTAACTAATGACCTCGGGAAATCAGCCGCCTGTAAATGCCTGGAAGTTATAATAAACGGTCATTATTAATTTCCGGCTGATCGTAATCTTTAAATCCCTGGGTTAATGTCTCGGCTTCTTCCAGTTAATATTTCCACGTCATTTACTTTAAGTGTAATTAGTAAGCTAATGAAAAGAATATTTTTGAAAAATTGCATTAATACAGATATATATCTAGCGATACTAACTCACGTGTAGACGCACGTGATGTCAGGTTTGACTTCCAGATTTCAGATCCAGCAGTTCATTGTGAATGATTTTTGCAATTTTTTCTAAAAAATATAACTTGCCCAAGACCGAGTACCTACTATAAGAATATAAGAGAAAGACGGCATACGTGCCTGTGTAATACTTACATTTGTTAGAAAAGTTTTTTAAAAATACAAATTGAACATTAACGAAAATTTTCAATCAGATTTAAAGGCACTTATTCGATTCGCAACGAAAACTTCATGTTTTCAAGTTTTTTCCAGAGCAATATCGTAATAATGTAAGCAGATTATTCGAAGGTTTTTGTAAGATTAAGTCTTGACTATATATGATTTACCGCAGGTTCAAAATTTGATCGATAAACGATTGCGCGCGAGGATTTATAGTGTTTTTTCAATAAATGAGTTCATATAATTGATTGAAAAAATCAGTATATTGAACATCATCTTAATTCACATATAATAAATATTTTAGGTTTCTATTAAAATACTGGTGAAAAAAAATGTTAAAGTGAACTGATTTTGTAATTTTTTAATATCTATAAACAATATTTTCGTCATTTTGGCTCTGAGTTTTACTTTAAGAACATAAATTCTGTTGGAAAAATGCATAAAATAAAATATTTTGGCATATTATAATGGTTGTATTCGTCCTGAAAGATAAATTTTAGCACCTATTTTCGTAAAACGCTATGCAGGGATGGTTTTCGTTTTAAAAAACCGTTATCAAACATTATATTCTCTGTAGTGCACTAAATAAAGACTTAGTCTTGCATAAATTATTCGAATAATCTGCTTACATCATTAATACGATATTGCTCTTGAAAAATCTTAAAAACATGAAGTTTTCTTTGCAAATCGAATATACGCTTTTAAATACTTACATAACTTAGAATAACCTTAGAATAAACTTAGGCAAAATAATTTTACTATAATATAATAAGTACTGATCCTCTGTGGTCTAGTGGTCCTGCGTTGGCGTTGACCACATAAGGTCCCGGATTCGATTCCCGGGTCGGGCACATACAAAAGTGTTTTTTCAGTTTTCTGAGAAACACAAAGTTGCCCGGGATTGGAAAGTGCCCGGTTAGCGATAGGCTTGCCACCTATCACATTGTGGGACTAAATATCTTCGGCTAATCGTGGGTGCACTTGTTGTACCTCTGCCTACCCTTTCGGGAATATGGGCGTGAAGATACTTTTTAAGTTATACTATAGTATAAATGAATTTTTGAACGATAAATTTAAAAACCTACATTACATTGGTACATTGCTACACGCTGTCAGGGTACATATGTTAGTTCAAAAATGTACTATTTAGCATCTAAAAAAACATATGACGTAATAAAGTGTTGCCTATGTGTTAATAATTTGTTAATACATTGGACACCAGTCAGGCAGAGCAAAACATGAAAAGAGTTAACCTTTGAAAACGAAGCCTCAAAGGTCAAAGTTACCATGTCATTGTAATATCATTGAGGTAACAGAATATCTAATTCCGTATCGATTAGGTCTGTTCCAGACAGACGCAAAGCAGGCGGGCCTATGCTTGTTATTAAATGAAGTTATAAATAAATACAATAGGGTAATATAGCCGATTAATATTTCTTGCATGCATTAAATTGTTCATAACATACTTGTATTATGTCTTCAAGTCATATCTTCACACCAGATCACTTACCGGGTTGGCAAAGAAAATCGTGTGCCATATATGTCACGAGCCTTGCATATTTGTCTTGCTTACTCCATACTATTACTCTCTTCATACAAACTCGCCAGTCGCGAAAACTCTTCTCACCACCTTCGGACAGTACCCGATCAATCTGATCATGTTAAAATGTCAGTCTTGGTCTTTAACGGTATCTACATCTTTCTACATTCACATTGTCTTCCCCGTGTTAGTCCCGGGCTTCCTTGAAGAATAGGCCAACTGTGGTTCTGCCAGGCAGGTCGTAAAAGGCGACCGAGTGGCTATGCGCGTCACTAGCATCGTGATTACTAGCAATCGTCAAGATACTGCCCTAAGCCGAGGTTCGGTCTTACAGGAGACACCCTTAGGGTGGGCTCTTAGCCCACGTAACTTAAATTCTGGCTGAGCACTTTGCTCGCCCCAAAAGCCCGGTTTCGCAGTAGCGGTCATTTGGACCAACTGCTTAAGTTTATTTCGAAAAAAAAAGTGACTACTAGGTGGTAAAGGTCTGCATCGGCTCGACCGGGTCTGATACTACCGCCTTACCTATTCCTGCCGCAATAGCGTCAGTGGTAGTCACTGTCGTGTTCCGGTTTGGGAGGTAAGGTAGCCGGTAAACTTATGCATGTGGCATTAGACTTCGCTACAAGATAGCAACGCACCATTCACATCTTTGGTGTCTATAGGCGATGGTTGACTCTATCCAACAGGAGACCCATCTGCTTGTTCCATACTATCTTATTCATACTAATATTATAAATGCGAAAGTCTGGACCGATTTTCATGAAATTTGGTATGGATATAGTTGAATAACCGGGGTCAAACAGAGGCTAATTTTTTGTTCAAAAATAAAATAAGGGATGAAATTTTTATTAAAGCTATTTGGACGACTTATTAATATACTCGTGGGCGAAGCTGCGCGGGTCAGCTAGTAATATATAAAGAAAATACTTTCCAAAAGGAGGTTCTCAATCCGGCTGTATTTTTTTAGTGTTTGTTACCTCAGAACTCGGTGTCATTTACGGAACTATTTTGAAAATTCTGTATATATTCCTATATAATATACACCTCTCTCTTCTTTTATTAAGTAGAGATCTCTGGTTGAGCAAAATGCTACGTTAACTGCTTATTTTGGCTTAGCTCTAAGGTATGGCACGCTGAGAAAATTCAACCGCTAGCCAAAGGGTGTTCATCGGATAAAAAAGAATATTTGCGAATCTGTAGAGTAGTTTCTGTAGTATCCTATAAGCCACATCAATTTCCCTATAAATCTTTATAGCAGTATTACTCGTCAGAATATATCACCAACTATATATATCCAGAACTGATTCTGTTTTCTTTATATCATGAGATAGCAAACAGATGGGTCTCATGATGGAAAGAGTCAACCATCGCCTATAGACACCAAAGATTTTAATGGTGCGTTGCTATCTTGTGGCGAGGTCTAATGCCACATGCATAAGTTTACCGACTGCTTTACCCTCCAAACCAGAACACGACAGCGACAAGCACTAACGCTATTGCAGCAGGAATAGGTAAGGCGGTGGTACCAGACCCGGGCGAGACAATGCAGAACTCTACCACCTAATAGCCACGATGGTAGTGATCTTCCTATCTATACCCTGTATCAGAAATACTGATACAGGGGATTGAAAGTCAGTTGTCAAAGTTTTACTTAGTTTAATTTATCATATCGTGAGTTAGGTTTTACGAAAGCCTACAAAATATAGTACGGGGTTGAGTATGTGAATGTATCACATCAGTCATGTAGCGTGCTTTGGAGGGGCCCTGTATCAAAACTAGTTGGCGGGTCCAAATGAAGGGTAAAGATTTCTCACAAAAGAATATAAGTTATCACTTCCTCCCACAAATTAAGCTTTTTTTAGCTGATAACATTTTACTAATTTTTGCTTACACTCGTTAGTGGCCTCTGTAGGCCGGGAGCCCCGTACCATTGATTCGGCTGATACAACGGTAGCTATGTCTTTGTACCACATATTCATGGTAAGCATGTGGTATATTCACAAACTCAACCCCGTACCCCGACCCCATTTCATAGCATTAATCTTCCTCACATTCGCGGTACCACGCTGTACATACACTGTAACACAGATTATAACTGGGAGGAAAGGCTAAAATACTACTTAAGCTTAATAACTGTAGTGCTTATGTACAAATTAACAGTAATAATTATAATAAAATTGTTATGGTTATTATTCATATTGCAAGATGGCTTATCTATACATATAATAAAATCGTAGGAAAGTCAAAACTGTACATTAATTATTTTTTTAAAGAATATTTGGCGCGTCTACAATCGATTTTTTGTCTGTTTGTCTGTTTGTCTGGTCTGTCTGTCTCTCTGTCTGTCTGTCTATCTGTCTGTCCGTCCATCCATCCGTCCGTCCGTCCGTCCGTCCGTCCGTCCGTCCGTCTGTCTGTCTGTCTGTCTGTTTGTCTGTTTATCTGTATATATGTCCGGGGTAAACTCAAAAAGTACTGCATCGATTTACTTCAAATCTTGCATGAATATTACTAACAGGTCGGGTCAACATATAGGCTGCATATTATCACGCTATCACCTACGCGGGTGGTGCTGTGCGGAGTAAACTAAGTCCGCGCGGACGAAGTCACTGGCAACAGCTAGTAGATATTAAAATATTATAACTTAAAAACCGACGTCATTAAAAACACGACAACGTATCTGGCAAGAGGGTCGACCGCATCGATTTTATCTTAGAAACACACATTAAAAGAGCTTTTAAACGGAACACTAATACGAATCTAAGCTTAACATCTTTTGTTAACCCCATTTTGCCGCGAAATAGCTACTTAACCTCATTAATGGTTTAAACGTTTATTTGTGATAGATCAAAAAATTTGTTGGTAAAATAAATAAAAGTATCTTTACGCCTGTATCGCCGATAGGGTAGGCAGAGATACAACAAGTGCACCCACAATTAGACGAAGATACTTCTCCCACAATGTGATTGGTAGCAATCCTATCACGGGGCACTTTTCAATCTCGGGCAATGTTGTTTTTATCAGAAAACTGAAAAACACATTACTGAATTGCCCAACCCAGAAATCGAACTCAAGACCTCATGTAGTCAAACCCAACACCGCATCACTTGACCACAGAAGCGATTAAAATAAATAAATCAAAGAATAAATTATTAGAATTTTTTTTCGAAAATACAATATCTCTGTAAGTAGCTCGGAGTCAGTTAAGATTATGTTTTATCACTCCCGTGCCCCGGATGACCACGTAAAGCCATCGGTCCCGGTTCGCTAGGAATAGACGATAATCGTTATCAGGTCGATAAAATGCATTTTTTTTATATCATAAGATAGCAAACAAGCAGATGGGTCTCCTGATGGAAAGATTCAACCATCGCCTATAGATACCAAAGGTGTTAATGGTGCGTTGCTGTCTTGTGGCGAGGTCTAATGCCACATGCATAAGTTTACCGGCTACCTTACTCTCCAAACCGGAACATGACAACGACAAGTACTGACGCTATTGCGGCAGGAATAGGTAAGGCGGTGGTACCAGACTCGGGCGAGACAATGCAGAACTCTACCACCTAGTAGTCACGATGGTAGTGACTCAATAGCCAATCGGTCGCCTTTTACGACCTGCCTGGCAGAACGGCAGTTAGCCTATTCTTCAAAGGAGGCCGGGACCAACACGGCGAAAATAATGTAGTAATATAGTAATGGGAATCACCAGCCATCGCGCCAACTGACAATCCAGTGAATCGTGGTGAACCGGAAATCTATAGACTTTTGGTTTAATCTGCCTGCCCGCAAGGAAAACGGGCGTGATGATGTTTAATTTTCATTAAGCTGTGTTTCTTGCGCGAAAGTCAAAGTGGCGTTGGTTGGTGGCGTGACGTTGTTTATATATCTCTCCCACCATAGGAATAGGTAATTAAAGATTTATATCAAGCTACGATTCCAATCGAGTAAAGCCTAGTTTCGATCCAGACAGAGGAAGGCATTTGTGTAATGGGCATAAATGTGTCTATTTCTGGGTCTAGATGGTTTCGAAAAAGGTATATATATGCATAGGTATATATAGCCAGAACTGATTCTGTTTTCTTTATATCATGAGATGACGTTAACAAACATCAAACAAATAGTTATACAGACTGACTGGTGAGTTTTGATACTTCCCTTTGATACTTCTGGAGAGCACTCGGTACTCGATTCTCGTTAAAATGAAATAATAAAATTAGAGGCTTAATTTTTGACTAATATTTCCTAAAAAATAAATGAAATGTGGATATTATACTCTCTCTAGTACGCACTAGTCGACATCAACGACACGCCGCCGCCTCTCCCCACTATTCTGAGCCTCAAGCACGAACTTTAAGCGTTTTCGTATCGTTAACGTATCGAGGACTCGATACGTTAACGGAGTATGTCGATAGTAGGAAGCACGAAGCACCTTCTATCGACTCTCGAGACCTCGATACGATTACGCTAGTGACGTCATCCTAACGTAAGCAGGGAGGTGCTAGTTTCGTTCAAAAACTTAATCGTACATTACCGGTTTCATTATATTCCATATAGAAATATATTTATTGATAACTAAAATCATACCTAACTCAAGCATAATTAATAAAATACACAAAAATAAAGAAATGCATTCTCTACTCCAAGAAAAATCAAATTTATTTTGACGAAACCATTCTAACAACGATCTTACGTTGTTCTACGGTTTTTGAACGAGACGACCACTTGGCACTTGAGGTAGGTATACGATACCAAACAAAGACAAGGTCAAGTTTGTTTACATTCGTACGGGCTCTCGAAAACATTACATTTAAATTGTTTCCTCGCATTAAATATAAATAAAATATTATAAAATGAAAACTAGACTAGCTTTATGCAGTACACAACTATGGTGAAGTTCATGGAAAAGTACGTCCTGGAAGTTTTATGTAACTTATTTATTATGTGCAGTTTTTTGTTTCGTGATGTGAAGTGAAGATTGGATCCTTTCTTCCAGAAACAAGATTCCTCTCAGGAAATAAGCTCTAGAGTTATCCTGGAACTCAGTCTTAATGAAGTTTTTCGGCGGAGTTGCTCACAGAGAAATGTAAGAGCCTCTTTGTTGAGGCGATATTTATTTTTAAATTCGGTATCATTTAAATCCATAGGATCAAATATTTTTCTCTGTTTAGTCCTACGTCTAACTTCTCTGAAAAATAATCTATACATATAATAAAATCGTAGGAAAGTCAAAACTGTACATTAAATATTTTTTTAAAGAATACTTGGGGCGTTATCTACAATCGATATCGAAGCCAAAGATATAGTTTTTAGAATTTTTATCTGTTTGTCTGTATGTCTGTTTGTCTGTATGTATATCCGGGGTAAACTCAAAAAGTACTGCATGGATTTACTTCAAATTTTGCATGAATATTACTACATACAATATACAACAGGTCGGGTCAACATATAGGCTACATATTATCACGCTGTCACCTACGGGGGAGGAGCAGTGTGGAGTAAACGAAGTCCGCGCGGACGAAGTCGCTGGCAACAGCCACTATTGTAATATAAATGTAAACAGTGAAAAATTACCACAAATAAAAATGTGAGAGTAAAAATTGCTTACATATAATCTCGTCTATTACTTTCTTCATCTTGAAGTAAACTTCCAATGAGAATATAATAGAGAATTACGTTGAAATATAGGTGGTCTATGCATTTTTTAGCTTTCCGTTGATTGTATTAATATCCGGAAGTAACTAAAAGTACTTAATTTAAAAAAAACGAGCGTAATAAATAATTTTAAACAACTCGAAACTTTTTTCACCGGCAAATTGTAAGTGAAAAAAGATTCGTCACCTCTCGATACCCAGCCTTCGATATTTGCGATACGATACTTCAAAACACCGTTCGTGCTCGCTATTTTGTTACATTTCACGTATTTCTCGATACGTTTGCGATACGAAAGTTTAATAATTTGCTTGTGCTTCGAAATTTAGTTCCATTTACGTACGATAGGGGCGCTGATCATTTTTCATACGTTTATCCTCGTTCAAGTACAAATTATTAGTTTGTCGACAATTACTCGTAAATTTGTGAAGAAGTGATAGATTTCCTTTTAACTGTCGTGTATTGTTTTCACTAATTCAAAACAATAATTTAGCTAGAAAAGGCCAGAAAGAGGAGCCCCCCTCCCCCTTAACATTTTAATCAGAAAATCGTTGTAACAAATCCACAATATTTTTTAGAACCCTATTCAACAATACCGTCCACTACGGGGTTTGTGAGAAAAAATAATATTCCCACATTACGTGTAAACGAAGTTACAATAATACATGTTTCAAGGTTTTGTTTTAGCACTTTGTCAACGTGACTAATAAAATAAAAATAATTTATTTCAGGCAATCGTAGCCCATAATGTTAGTAAAATGTTTTTACAATGTATGTTAGTAAATAGTATTTTAAAATTTCATATAAATTGAAACTTTATATAAAAAATTTGTTCCAAATAATTTACTGTGTTAAGTATGTGTCACTAACCAGCACCTCTCACATGTAGACACATAAACCTGTTCATAAAGAATGAGTCCATTCTATTGTTTATCATCTTTAGAATTCTGTTGTTACTCTGCCGTAAATGTGAGATGGCAGTCGCAGTTTTCTTCCGCATTATTGCATAGAAATCCTCCACATGGGCATCTGTAAACATGCCAGAGGCACTACAACACCGCGGCAGCCGTTAATATGCACATAAATACCATATTACAGTTTTCTAGTACTAAGCATCTCTGAGCTAAGCTGTGGATGGACGGACAGACAGACGGATGTTCGGACGGACGGACATGGCGAAACAATAAGGATTCCTAGTTGACTTGATAACACTATAAATCCCTAAGTAGTATATAAAATTAAAACAACCTAATGAAATCGGCTGAAAATTCCCATGGAGAAATCGTATAATATCACATTAAATATGCGATTTCATTTGTTTAAACAATCAACGACGTAAAAATTACTTCGTACTTGACCGTGGCATGGGTATTCAATCAGTACCAATCGAAAGAAGCCGGATGTTTGCTGACAAAACCGAGCAGAAACGTCGATTTCAGCTGTGCAATGGGCGACATTCATTCGCTGCGGTAACCACTTTCCCCACTGTTTCGAAAATGCAGCAGTGGTTTTTGTTACACATAAATTGATAATTTGAATGAAATCTTTCAGATGAGCTTCGGTTTTTTGGGTAGGTCAATTGTACTAGATACCTAGATACGAGGCGTCACTTATACTGCTGCCACTTATAAAGCCAGTCATAGGGACATGCAGCGCTGTATTTTCGTATAGTCCTACCCTCCCCTATATCGAGGAATAAATGAAATTCGGTGGTCTTATCGTACTAGAAATCGTATAGATTTTATTTAATTTTTCAATTTTTTTAAGAGCACAATCAGGTTTTTTGCATTGCAACATAGCCATTAATGATGTATCTAATTATGTATATAGTATCCGTTAGTTTTATGAGACTAGGTTTTGTATTGTGGGCTCTCTCCCTTGTTGTGTAGCATAAATTATTGTAAGTCGGAAAGAAAAAGTTCATAGAAACTTATTCTATTCAATTCTTCTATCTGCAATAACGTTAATACTAAAATAATCCATCCCAGTGTATTGATAAGCTAGCTCCGCCATTACGGTTGAAGTTCCAATTTTAAGAATTAGAAACTTCCTCAATGAATCTTGTATAATAGACGAACAAAAGACCAATGACCTGTTTTATCGAGCATTGTGGACGGGGCGTCAAAATTCTAGAACAGTCAAGTCATATAATTATATCTGTGAAGGTTGGAAGGAAGGTGTACGTTTTAATTTTACATTCAAATACTGCTATTGGAAATTAACTTTGACTTCGAGGGCATACCTACTGATTTATAGATAGTGTGCCGTTCTCTACATCTCGCGTGCGATCTCTGGGTGAGGCAAAAGTGCTATTGAGGTTTTTTTATAGAATAGGGGGCTTACAAGCAGAGCTTGTTAAGAGGCTGACAAGACCTAATTTGTTGAAATTGATGTTATTTAAGCCGTCTTTTAAGAAAAACTATTTGTTATAGCATATCACAAAAAATATATGTTAAAATAAGCACATTTTTTGTAACAATAAATTTTTGTAACACAAAACAATACATTTTTTGTAACAAATTAGAAGGGGGGGGGGGGGGGCACTGGCTTCTATATAACAGTATTAACTAGTATAGAGGTCAGCGGTCAACCTAGAATGAGTCAAATGTTGGAACAATAAAGATTATCATCATTATTAAAATTCATCATATGTCAAAGACCGTGGCCGGACTCGATACATTACATAAACAAAATTGGGTCGATAGAAAATAATTGCGAAGATTGGTCATAAATCATCATTAAACAGTTCTAATCTTTAGTATTTGACGTATGGGTCTGCAATTAAAAACATGAAGTCATCCTATTCATACTTCGTATTCATACCTTAACCCGCTTGTGAATCATGTTTAACAAATAATCTAAACTTTTTTTATTTCAATATTTATTTACTATAAGACCTGACCGCCCAGTTACATTGATAGTGAGCTCTCGTTTACCCCAATAAAAATAGACACAGTGCACGTTTTTGGTGTTGACGGCACCATAACTCGCCCGGTTCAGGTACCACCGCCTTACCTATTCCTGCCGCAATAGCGTCAGTGCTTGTCGCTGTCGTGTTCCGGTTTGGAGGGTAAGGTAGCCGGTAAACTTATGCATGTGGCATTAGACCTCGCCACACGATAGCAACGCACCATTAACATCTTTGGTGTCTATAGGCAATGGTTGACTCTTTCCATCAGGAGACCCATCTGCTTGTTTGCTATCTTATGATATAAAAAAAAAGTTTACTTAATCGCTTAAACTTATGTACCTACGTAATTAATTGACTTGTAATTTTTAAATTACAAATCTAAATCAGTGCAAGTAGGTACATAAGTTCTTTGTTTAGGTTTCGCTCTACTTTAACCTCCAAAATACCGTTTTCGTTATGGAGAAAAATTATAAAGATTTTGAATCAATAAACCAGTTTGTAGAGGTTTTTTATAAATATTTTTTCAATGTTTGCTTCTTCCAATGTTTGTCCGTACTGTGCATGACGTACCATTCCACGGTTTTGGCTTAAACCAGTTGATATAGGTTTATGAATCCCTTTCATATCAGAGATGCTTTGAACGATTTTTTTATAAACACCGATAAAATTCTATATAAACCGGTAAATAAAAATATTGATCTCAGTATCAACAGGGTGTTTTTTTCGGATAAACTATCAGTTTATACATGAGTCTCGGTTATCATTGCAAGCAAAACAGAACTTATTTTGTGAATATTCACCAAAATCGTGATAAAATTCACCGATGACGGTTCCCCATCCAATCTTGTTACCAAACATACCAGTGAATAGATAATCGAAGCATCTATTGACATTTGGTTTACTTTCTGCCTACTTTACAAATGGACTCGGGATGATATTTATTTTGAATAAAATAACATCAATGATGGGAAATATCACCCAGCTAGTAAAATTTTCCAGTCTTCATATAAAAATAGAATGGTTTATAAATTATAATTTATCTTAGTGTCTTAATAGCGAGTAACACTTAACAATAATAAAGTTTCTTTAAAGCCGACTAGGCACAAAAAGCTGAAAACACAAATTTATTTTCGTTTCCGTAATAAACCGAGTAAATCCACCATTTTATCCACATTAAGGTTATAAATGCGTACATATTTTTCTTTTGGGTTGCCACAACTAAAGACTGGACTTCAGCACGCATTAAGAACGTATTCAATAAAAAGGCTTTTATGTTCGATTATTTAATGTTATGTTGCTAACGAATAGGGTCTCTGGAATTGGATACTGCCGAACATTTCTTGGATCATCGGTTTGAAAATAGTAAGCCGCATAAAGAGTATTGGGGCCATTTCTATAAGTATTCTACTTATAAATGCGAATATATTTGGATGTTTTTACTCTATCACGTAAACACTAAATGGAATTTTAATATAAGGTCATTTATCGTTTATAATTTAAGCTCTAAGGTAAAAGAATGTCCGTAAAATTATGGTATCCGAAAAATATGAAAAACTGTTTATATTCTTATAAAATGCTGCCATTAGAGGGCGCTGTATTACTCAGGATTATGTATAACACGGGTGAAGTCGCTACTACATATTATATAAAATTGATATCTCTATTTATGGAGACCACTCACTTGTATTTCAATAGATACCTGATAAGTAAGCGTTCAGTTGCTACAAATTCACACCATAAACCTGCGTGAAAGCCATAATAATTTTCAACCAGAGTACAAAAATTTCCTGAGTTGTTCCCGGTTATTATAAGTATTGGACTATCTTTTTCCTGTCACAGAACATGTAAGAGGTATGTAATTATTGTTGTCACACCTAGGTGGTAAGACTTTTGGTTTTTGGGGACGTTTGGTATGGTTGCTTTGCGAGTTTGTCAGTACGTACTTTACAGAAAGCACCCGTTATTGTGATGGTTCAGGCCCCCTTTAAATAATAGACCATCTACCGTTCTGTCAGGCAGTTGCTAAGAGGCGAACGATTGGATATGCCAGTCACTATCATTAAGGCTACTATCCACCACCGCGACCGCATTTCATATTCCTGCCGCATAAGCACTACTGTCACTGTTTTGTTTTGGAAGGTAAGGTAGCCGACAAATTTAGGAGCAGGTACACATGTTGTACAATAATAACTCATTAAATTCATAAAAGTACTAAAAAAAGTATCCTTGTGCCCGTATCCCTGAAGGGCTAGGCAAAGGTACAACAAGTGCACCCACGATTAGGACATTTTCTAATCCCAGCCAACATTGCTTTTATCAGAAAACTGAGATAACACAGTTTTTAAATTTCCCAACCCGGATATTCAACCCGGGATCTTATGTGGTCAACGCTAACGCCGATCCACTGTACCACAGAGGCGACTAAAAATACTATCACCAATACTTATTTACTTGTATTGTATGTAATGTCTATGTCCACCAATTGCTATAATATTACAAACAAAAAAGTTTGTATATATATATATATATATATATATATATATATATATATATATATATATATATATATATATATATATATATATATATATATATATATAATAATAATAATAGCAAAATTAATTTATCAATTGGATTGTTCACATGATTACTAATTAAACAATATAAATTAATATTAGTGACAATTCGCAATTTCAAAAGAAATGTTTTTTTTATGATTAAAGGAATTAAACATCTTGTAATGGCTTTATCAATACTAAATTTTGCATTCCCTTAGTTAATTGATATTGCAATTACATACCTTACAGTAACCTTGACGTGATAATTTAAGATTCTCATTTGAAGATCATCAGCATCTATTTAAGTGGCAATTTTCGTATGTAAATAACAGCTTTTCTAAATATTGCAAGCGACTTTTTTAACGGCTTTCTGATATCCGTTTGTACAAATACTTGGTAAACTTGTGAAATCTCAGTGACAATGCAATACTATGGTGGACGGAGGGTCTGGAACTCTCTGATACAGAGTTTTAACAAGATAAACTTGTTTGGACTCATTGGTCTCATTACTAAAAGTACTAAGTTTGATTAGTGCTCATAATGTCAAGGATCTGAAGATGAAGCCGAAAAAGTGCTACCGAAACTCTAGCGTAGAATGTAGAATGATATAAGGTGGTTAAGTTTGGGCTCGATGGCTTTTTGAAGACGTGTACTTTTCATTATGTATAATGTCAAAGATCTGAAGATGGAGCCGTAAGTGTGTCATTCAGACTTCCAGATAGAAATTTCTAATATAGTGAAGTTCAGAGTCATTTCATTTGTTACAGTAAGTTCTTTCTCTGAAGATTGAGCCGAAAAAGTGACATTGGAATTCTAAGAATTCAGCTTTGAAATGCAACTATAATAAACTAATAAACTAAACGAGGTAATGTTTTTGAATTGGCACTTAATTGTCTTGTATTGGCTAACACTTTAGTGCTGGATGATTTTGAAGATTCGATGATGGAACTGGAAAGTAGCCGTGAGAACTCTTAAACTAAATAAGATAAACTTATCGAAATTGGACTCATTTGTTCTCTTTGGACAAACACTTTAGTGCTAGATGATTTCCAAAGTCTCATGATAGAGCTGGGAGTAACGTACTCCCAGCTCTATCATGAGACTTCATGGCACTATCATGGGAACTTTAAAATAAATAGAGCAACACCATCGACTTTAGTGTCGTTTGATTTGTTATTATAAGGACTTTGCAGTGGCTAATGATAGAGCTGGAATGGCTTTCAGTGCCTAATGATAGAGCTGGAAGATGTACCCGGAAACTCCTCAGCTAAACCAGGTTAACCTATCAAGTGGAGACTCATTCGGCTTGTTTTGACAAACAATTTTGTGCTGGACGATTTCCTATATCTAATGACAGAATCGGAAGGTAGTCATGGGAACTTCTAAAGTAAACAAGATAACCTATCGAGTTTGGGATCTTTTGTTCTGTTTTAACAAACATCTTGGCGCTAGACGATTTCCGGTGTCTTACAATAGAGCTGATGATAGAGGTCATGGGAACTTTGGAATAAAAGGGAGTAAATTTTTTCCAAATTATTTGGATCAGGATGTTTTCCAGTATCTTATAACAAAGCTTGAAGAAGTCGATGAGAACTTCTAAGCTAATCTAGACAAATCCATCAAATGTGGGCTTATCTTGCGCTTTATCTTGGCAAACACGTAGGTGCCGGATGTTTTCTAAGATATAATAATGATGGAACTGGAAGGTGTCCCTCAAAGATTGGGCTGATATAGTTGGCCTTTATTGCTAGGAGATTTTCAGAATTTGATACTGGAACTAGATAGTGGCCATGGAACTCCTACACTATACATAATAAGCCCATCGAGTGTTGTCTCATTTGTTATATTTTTACATACATTCTGAATCAAAATAATTTCCAGGCTTACATAGTAGAACTGGAGGCCATGGAAGTTTTGCAATAATACAAATCCTACAAAAATACAAAGTAACCTTAATCTGATGCTGGAAGATCCCCTTTCAAAGATCATTAGGCCCTTTCACGTTTTGCTCTTAAACTGATGCATATTAAGTAGCTGTAACTGAGGATGTGTCGGGGGTTTTTGAAATTTTTAATTTTATGGCATAGAGTAAGTGACCAAGTAGATGGTTCTACTTCTACTTCTGGTGGGAAAATCGTGTCCTATAGACATTAAAATATTAGTGGTGCAATTCTTTTGTGTTAGTCCGACTCGCTTTAAAGAACAGAACATCTGCGTTCAGGTAGTTTGTAAAAGGCCATTGGCTATGCGAGTCATTACCATCATGGCTAATAGAGGTGAAGTTCTGCATTGTCCCGCCTGGGCCTGGTACCACCACCTTACCTATTCCTATCGCAAAATCGTTTGTCTGGACCGGAATATATATAATTCCGGTTTGGAGGTTAAGTTAGCCGGTAAACTTATGGATGTGGCATTGAGACCCCACCACGAGGATAGCAAACCACCATTAACACCTTTATTGCCTATAAGCAATGGTTGTCTCTTTCCACCAAGAGAGTCACCTGCTTGTTTGCTGTCTTATGATATAAAAAAATGTGGCAGGAATATGTTGCTCCATGCATAAGTTTACAGACTATTTTATTTCAAGGTGGAGTACAACAGGGATAAACATTGATTGCTTACCTAGTCCTGCCAAAATAGCATCAGCGGTAGTCATTGTCGTGTTCCGATTTGGAGAATAAGATAGGCGGTAAATTTATGCATGTGGCATGAGACCTCGACACAAGATAGCAACTAGACATGCGCAAAATGCCTCAATGAAATGAAATGAATGAAGTATATCTTTGCGCCCAATGAAGTACTTCATTGGTTTAGTTCAGTGCTTCATTTCCTTCAGTGAATTTTATCTAGTCCATCAAATGTATGAATGAAAGTCAGTGTAAAGTATGTATTATGAGACACGCGCAGAATGTCCCATAATACTTAACTCCTTCACTTCGTCAATGTTAATTGACTTCACCTACTTCAGTAGTCCATTTAGTTCAGTTGATCATACCGTGGTTTTTGATTTCGTTTGGCGTTTGTTCTTATTCAAGTATAGAATTGTTTATTCAATAAAAAAAGAATTACTACAGTACCTTTTGACAATACTTTTCAAAATGAATTAGGTTAACAATATACAAAATAGTAGTAATGCGATTATAAATAAATATTATTTTCATTTATAAACAAAGCCAGTAATGAAATCGAAATGTACTTTAACGTAATGTAATAAAGGTCATAAATAACTTTCGTCTAAAATCTGATGACTTAGAGGTATCAGTACAAAATATAATATGGGACAGCAAATCGCGCGCGCGTGTGTGTAGGTGCTCGGTTAGATTCGTTTAATACGATCAGCCATCGCCAGTGCTCGGGTTAGTCAACGTACTTCAATTCGTATTTCGTTCACTTGTCTGACGTTCGGCGTTCCATGATGGACTAGAACTAGATGAAGTAGTGAACTAAATGAAATTCAATTGAACTAATGAAGGAAAGATGTATTTGAACTGAAGTACTTCATTTGGAGGATTCATTCGTGAACTTCACACGGCTAATAGCAACGCACCATTAACGTGTTTGGTGTCTATAAGCGATGGTTGACTCTTTCCATCAGGAGATCCATGTGCTTGTTTGCTATGTTATAATGTAAAAACTAATAATAATTACGAGTGAATTTCTGAATCTTTGAGAAATTATGGGATATTTTGAAAAACCTTAAAAATTTGAATATACGTAACTCTTTATTGTGCACCAAAACATATATAAAAGTAAAATAAAATTTTCGCACGAGTTCATGTTATATATACAAACAGTGGTCTTATTACTAAAAAACGACTTTTTAGGCAACCCTTGGTTAAAACATGTATAGTTTCATGCTCTTACATAATCAAAAAAAAGAAAAAATATACATATATCTATATTAATATTATTTTATCCAAAGTTTGGATTTTTAGATGTATATATAGATGGATGGATATTTGTTATTTAATCATCCAAAAACTAGTAGTTTTTGCATGATTTTGGATTGAATTGGATTGAGTTTTATTAATGAATGGATTTAAATGAAATTAGCCAGACAGGTAGATGATCTGGAATAGCACATAGGCTACTTTTCAATTCGAAAAAATAAGTTGTTCCCGCGGGATTCACCAAAAATTCTTTATAATGCAGCGGGCTGCACGTTGCAGCTAGTTTATATATAAAATCTAGCTGACACGGCAAATGTTATTTTGCCATATAAATTACTGAATTAAAAGATAGGGGTTGATCGTAGAGGGTTGAAAATTAAGGGTTGTTGTATATATATTTTTAATGCTGTATCATAAAAAAATAAAAACAAAAATTCTACCAAAAAAATAAAATAAAGAATTTAGGGGTGGACTACCCTTAGCATTTAGGGGTATGAAAAATAGATGTTGGCCGATTCTCAGGCCTACTCAATATGCTCACAAAATTTCATGAGAATCGGTAGAGCCGTTTCGGAAGAGTACGGGAACGAACATTATGACACGAGTATTTTATATATAAGATAATGTATAATACCTACATCAAATAAATCAATAATAATTTGTGTAGATACTCATTTTAAAATTAAATTAAAATAAAACTAAACTTGATACAGATAAAAGATAATTAAGTGATACAACATTCTAATTTAATGTAAGAGAAGCCGCTGATAAAGCCAGCATTTTGCAATTTTAATATTTAGAGAGTGCGATATATAATTGCATTAGTTATCGAAGAGACACTTGAAAAGACCCTCTGTGGTGTAATCAGAATAAATTTAAACGAAATTGGTATCATCCCAAACTTTTGTAAGAGCAAACTTCGTACTTTGGGGAAAATCCGTCCGTTCCTATTATAATTATATTTATTAAGTTTCAACATTATTCACGTAAAAATTATACAGCACTTTCTTTGTTCCTAAGAAAATATTTAAAATTTTTGACAAATTTAATGTGAAGTTAAGTGACGATTGCAATTTTTACCACAAAATTAACAATTATTCTGTTTATGTAGTACGATAATAAGCAATTGACTTTCCAAATGGTAAAATATAACTATCGATTAACTACATACATGGCAAAGTGTATGTGTGTGTTTGTTTGTCTGGCATTTTCGGCAAAGCGGAGCTACGAATTGACGTGATTTTTTAAGTGGAGATAGTTAAAAGGATGGAGAGTGACGTTGGCTACTTTTTGTCTCTTTCTAACCCCCACTTCTACCCCAAATTTAACACGAGCGAAGCCACAGACAGAAGCTAGTGATAAATAAGTTTATTTTTTCTAGCTGTGTCTGTAAAAAATATAAGAAGTGTCACATTATATGTCTTTTAGTAAAAATATAATAAAGGTAATTTAAAAAGTATATTTACGTACGTATCTCCAAAGAGGTAGGCAGAGGTACAACCAGTGCACCTGCCACCAATGATTAGCCAAAGATATTTTTTCAAAGGTAATTTATGAAAAAAATATATATATATAAAAAAAAAATAATACATTCCCTTATATTTTTTTTACATTTCATGATTTTAATTTTATTTAATTCTAGCTGTAGGTCGCGACTTCGTCCGCGCGGACTTCGTTTACTCCGCACAGCTCCTCGCCCGTAGATGATAGCGTGATAATATGTAGCCTGTATGTTGACCCGACCTATTAGTAATATTCATGCAAAAATTGAAATAAATCCATGCAGTTTTTTTTGAGTTTACCCTGGACATACAAACACACAAACAGACAAACAGACAAACAGACAAACAGACAAACAGACAAACAGACAAACAGACAAACAGACAAACAGACAAACAGACAAACAGACAAACAGACAAACAGACAAACAGACAAACAGACAAACAGACAAACAGACAAACAGACAAACAGACAAACAGACAAACAGACAAACAGACAAACAGACAAACAGACAAACAGACAAACAGACAAACAGACAAACAGACAAACAGACAAACAGACAAACAGACAAACAGACAAACAGACAAACAGACAAACAGACAAACAGACAAACAGACAAACAGACAAACAGACAAACAGACAAACAGACAAACAGACAAACAGACAAACAGACAAACAGACAAACAGACAAACAGACAAACAGACAAACAGACAAACAGACAAACAGACAAACAGACAAACAGACAAACAGACAAACAGACAAACAGACAAACAGACAAACAGACAAACAGACAAACAGACAAACAGACAAACAGACAAACAGACAAACAGACAAACAGACAAACAGACAAACAGACAAACAGACAAACAGACAAACAGACAAACAGACAAACAGACAAACAGACAAACAGACAAACAGACAAACAGACAAACAGACAAACAGACAAACAGACAAACAGACAAACAGACAAACAGACAAACAGACAAACAGACAAACAGACAAACAGACAAACAGACAAACAGACAAACAGACAAACAGACAAACAGACAAACAGACAAACAGACAAACAGACAAACAGACAAACAGACAAACAGACAAACAGACAAACAGACAAACAGACAAACAGACAAACAGACAAACAGACAAACAGACAAACAGACAAACATACAAACATACAAACAGACAAACAGACAAACAGACAAACAGACAAACAGACAAACAGACAAACAGACAAACAGACAAACAGACAAACAGACAAACAGACAAACAGACAAACAGACAAACAGACAAATAAGACAAACAGACAAACAGACAAACAGACAAACAGACAAACAGACAAACAGACAAACAGACAAACAGACAAACAGATAAACAGATAAACAGACAAACAGATTGTAGATCACGCCCCAAGTATTCTTTAAAAAAAATATTCAATGCACAGTTTTGACCATCCTACGATTTTACTACCTATATGTATAGATGTTTCTTCTTAGAAGAGAACATAGAAGAATTTTCTATGTTAATATCGCCTCTGATCTAGTGTTCCGGTGTCGGCGTTAATCACACATGGCCCCGGGTTCAAGTTCCGGGTCGGTCAAATAAAATGTGTTTTTTAGTTTTCTGATAAAAACTACTTTGACCGGGACCAGAAAATTGCCCTGTTCACGATAGGCCTATCACATTGTGGGACTAAGTAGGAATCTTCAGCTAATCGTGGGTGCACATTTTGTATCTCTACTTACCTAGTACCTCCTTGGGGATAAGGGCGTGAAGATGATATTAATGTCTCATTATTAGTACTAGCTACATTTACGCATACTTTTGCAAACGGGCTTTGTTGATAGATTATGGCGATCTAGAATATAGAAACATCTATGTACTGTCTTCTACTGTCTGACTACTGTCTTTCATCTATATATTAAAACGTAAAGCAAAATCTTTGCACCCCTAAATGTTAAATTCAACTCTGCAATAGTTCATTTAGAATTAATTATATTTTAATGCGAGCGAAGCCGCTTTTGCGAGCAAGCATTTTATTTTTATAAGCAAGTTATATCGTAAGAGCGCTTTCGTAAGAGTTCACATTATTTGCTAATATTTATACCGGTATGTAAAATCTATATATATTCAATTATACTAAGTAAAGGAAAAATTTTGGATCCCTTGTTAAGACAAAGACAGACTGGCGCCGTAACGCGTTACGTAACGAAGTGGTTTACCCTCTTACAAGAAGTTATCACTTTAAAAGTTAGGCTATGTTTGACCTCGGATCTTTAACTATCTTCACGCCAAATTAAATTAAAATCGGTTCAGCGATTAGGCCGCAAAAGCATAACAGACAGACTTTCGCATTTATAATATTAGTGTGGAAGTATGGATTGTAAAGAATTCATCTCAAGGAACAGTAATAAAAATGTTACTGGTCAGACGTATAAAGTGTAAGAAAACCAAATGATACATTAAAGACATAAATCCCTCTATCATTAAATGGGACAGTTTAGGTTTACGGTCATCATAAGATCCGAGGGAATGGCGTTATAACTGAAATATAATAAAGTCTGTCGTAATTATAATAGAATATGAAGGGGAGGTTAATAAATGAAATATCACCTTCTGAGTTTATAGGTTTGATGAACTATTGTTGTCATGTACAGAATAACCTTGGTTTTAACGGACTTCAAATGAAGAAGGGTATCAGTTTGACCTGTAGGTATGTATGTGAATTTGTTGGAATTGGATAATATTTGAGTTCAGGCTTCCAAATTTCATGTTTGTAAGTTTGTATGTTTATGTGTTCGTATGTTTGTACGTTCGTACATTCGCACGTCGGCACATTCACACTTTCGCACGTTTGCACGATCGCACGTTCTCACGTTTGCACGTTCACACGTTCGCACATTCACACGTTCACAAGTTCGCACGTTTGCATGTTCGCACTGTTACAACCCTTATTACAAGGTAGTTAGGTCTTAATCAGCAATCCCTCTATGTAGACTGTATTTTTCCATGCATTCAGCATTTTTCCTACATTGATAATTTTAATTAATTATTTCATACCATCAGTAAGTCAGTTAGATTCTGGAAGCCGCCGCGATCGGTACTTTGCACAATTAATATTTGGGAAGTCCAATTAAAACCGTGTAATTGTACAATAAAAGTAGTAAGTGTCACCGGTAGTTTTTTTTTTAAAAGACAGACAGGGTCGGCCGCGTAACAAATTGGTGTCAGAAATGGGATACCAGAGAAGTCTGACGACGTAGAGTCATAGAGCAGACGCTGGTATCCTGAACCTAAGCCACCTGCTGTCTTCTGATCGACAGTAAGACTTGACCCAAGGTTAAGCCTGCATCAGACACTTGGACGACGGTAAGCCTCCGCTCCGCAGCGTGAGCCCGCTCCAGCTACCACATACCAGGACGACGGTCAGTCTCAGTATACTATCTGAGCCCGCTCCAGCTACTTCATACCAGGACGACGGTCAGTCTCAGGTCATCATCTGAGCCCGCTTCAGACGGTCGGATCACCAGGTCTAACTCACCACAAAAATCAAACGGAAAATACCATCCGCTCTAGTTACAAGAAATATCGCCGCAACGCGACACCGGTTCCCACGTCTCGACATGCAAGTGTGTATTGGCGTTCTATTGTAAGTGTTTTGTGCTATTTATAAAATATCAAAACGTAAAGTTTTATTTCTAAAAAGTGATCAAAAGGTGCAATTTTCTAAATCATACTAACTCTGAATCTTACAAACTCTAAATCTAAGTTAATTTTATATTTACACTATTTTTATTTTAATATTGCCGCTGTTTACTATAACACATTTTACTTGTTTTTGATATATATTTTTGTCGTGTATTAAGTTCAGCATATCATAATAATGTCTTTAAAGGCGGAATCATCTAAGAAAAACGAAATGGCTGAAAAAATAACACTATCATTCTTAACCAAATTTATCAAAACCTATAGTGGGGACAGGGAATCACTTCCTGCATTTCTCACAAATTGCGAGAATGCAATGTCCTTAGCTAGTTCAGATCAACAAACTATTTTGTGTAAATTTATCATATCACAATTAGAAGGCAAGGCACAGGTAGCATGCAGTTTAAAAACTTTCTCAAATTGGGCAGATTTAAAAACATTTCTCAGATCTACTTTCGGGGAGAAAAAACACGCTACACATTTATTGTCCGATTTACAGCACTCTAAACAGTCACCAAATGAAGACGTTATAAAATATTCTCTCAGAGTCGAACAAATTCTCACACGCATACAGTCAGATATACACTATAGTTGCAACGACGAGAAGGAACTTCCTGGCCGAATAGCAGCCATGGAAGACCTTGCATTACATTCATTTTTATTAGGGTTGAACCCCTCAATTTCTAACATAGTCCGGTGTAAAAATCCTCTTACTCTCAGTGATGCGATACAATACGCAACTGACGAGGAAAAATTATATAATTTATACAAAATCAATTCTAGGTCACAAAAACAGTGTTCTCTCTGTAATAAAGTAGGGCATAGCTCCTCTGAATGCTATAAAAATAAGGAGCCAAAATATTCTCGAAAACTATTTCACGTAAATCCGCAAAATAATTTAAATACTAATTCTAACCATTTTTATGAAAAAACATGTAACTATTGTAAACACATTGGTCACACGATTATAGAATGTCGCAAGCGTCAATTTAATATGAAACGCCGTGAAAACGCTGGCAACGCGCAACCTGCTACGTCAACTGCTAATTCTAATAATGCCGGTGTACATGTGTGTGACAACGGATCAAATGACTATGGGAATGAAGTTCATGATGATTTAAACTAAAAAGGATTTTGGTCCCGTGTCTGCCAAAATCCAATCAATATCACAAGGACACGCCACATTCCAACTTTCATGCTAACTCTACCAAATTTATATCTCAACCAAAAGTGTTGAGTCATACAAACTCTACTAAATCTATATCTCAACCAAAGGCGGTGTTGAGTCATACAAACTCTACCAAATCTATATCTCAACCAAAAGTGTTGAGTCTTACAAACTCTACTAAATCCAAATCTCAACCAAAAGTGTTGAGTCATACTAACTCTGCTACATCTATATCTCAGCCAAAAGAGCCGAGTCTTACTATTTTTAATGGCAGAACTAATTGCCAAAAATTTAAATCTATACCTCAGCCAAAAGAGCCGAGTCTTACTATTTTAAAACGCAAAAACGATTGCCAAAAGTGTCATAACACTAAATCTAAGGATATTTTATCTAAATCTAACTTAAATTATTCTAATTCTCCATCTCAATTAAACGAACCTAATTTTCCTATTTCTAATGGCAAAATAAATTGTCAAAAGGTTTTCAAAATAATAAATCTAATATTGAGGATGAATTATACCTATCTAACTTAAATAACAGTCACAATTCCAAATTAATATACGAAGTTAACGATTACAGCAAAAAGGTGTCTTTACCCCATACTTACTTATATTCTAAACACGCGTCGCGAAAACTATGTTTCCTTATCGATACGGGATCGACTATCAGTATTATAAAAGGGTCTTGTCTATTACAAATTCCAAATCTTTCAAACGAGATTGTCAAGCTAAAAGGTATCAACAGCTCTGAAAATCCTGTTGAAACATTAGGTACCTTTCAAATGGAGTTTAATGTATCTAACGAAATATTTAAATATAAATTTCACGTCACAAAAAATGATATTAATTTAAATAATTATGACGGTATCATCGGTAGCGATTTTTGTAATTATTTTAAATCAAATATAAATTATTCTTCTAAATCCATGACAATAAAAAATCATTCTATTCCTATTGTTTATACACAACCAACTTATATCATTCCGGCCCGTGCCGAAGGCGTTATTGAATGCACTGTATCAAATTACTCGACTGAGTTATATCATACCGATGAAGCTCTTGTATTAAATCACACCTTATGCGAAGGTGTTTATGTTGCTAATTGCTTGGTAAAAATTAAACCGAATAAGAAAGTAAATCTTTCCGTCTTAAACACCACCGAAAAAGATATCGAAGTCAAGGATTATCATGTTAGTTTAACGCCACTCGAACGCGAGTGTTTCGATTCGATGCCCTGTTTTAATATTGATTCCGTTTCGACTACCAAATCTAATCGTGTTAATAAAGTATTAAGCCTTATCCGCTGTTCGCATCTAAACGACGAAGAGCGAAAAGCTCTTTTACAATGTTGTTCGTCATACACAGATATTTTTCACATAGACGGCGAACCGTTAACCTTCACGAGTGCTATAGAGCACACCATAAACACAGGTGACGCACCTCCTATCCACGTAAAATCCTATCGGTTTCCTGAGTGTCATAAAGAGGAAGTCGACACGCAAATCAAACAGATGTTAGATCAAAATATCATCCGACCTTCTATTTCGCCATGGAGCGCCCCAGTTTGGGTAGTTCCGAAAAAGAAAGACGCTTCAGGCAAGCAAAAGTGGAGAATAGTAATTGATTATCGTCGCCTTAATGATGTCACCGTTTCTGAAACATATCCGCTGCCTCTCATCACCGACATCCTTGACCAACTTGGTCACTTTAGGTCTAAAGTACCAAATATTTTAGTACTTTAGACCTAAAAAGTGGGTTCCATCAGATCATGACAAGCCCCAAGGACGCCCCAAAAACAGGATTTACGATAAGTACTAATTCGAGCATGTCTGGACACTATGAGTTCACCAGAATGCCTTTTGGGTTGAAAAACGCCCCAGCTACCTTCCAAAGGCTCATGAACACTGTGCTATCAGGTTTACAAGGCCTACATTGCTATATATATTTAGACGATTGCATTATATATAGCCAAAATCTACAAGATCACATGAAAAAACTACAACTTGTATTCGACAAATTCCGTCAATTCAATCTTAAACTCCAACCCGACAAGTGTGAGTTCCTCAGACACGAAGTTACTTACCTTGGCCATATTATTACCGACAAAGGTGTATCTCCAAATCCTGAAAAAGTCAAGGCCGTCTCACAATTCCCAGTTCCTAAAAATCCTAAGGAAATAAAGTCGTTCCTAGGTTTAATAGGCTATTATCGCCGCTTCATAGAAAATTTCGCCAAACTAACTAAGCCACTTACTTGTTTATTAAAAAAGGATGCTATTTTTCAGTGGAACGCGGAACAGCAACACGCGTTCGATTTCTTAAAAGAAAAATTAATTACCGCTCCTCTTCTCCAATACCCAGATTTCTCACAACCCTTCAATATCACAACCGATGCTAGTAATTATGCCGTAGGCGCAATCTTATCTCAAGGTCCCATTGGAAAGGACAAACCGATAGCGTATGCATCGCGAACTTTAAACAAACCCGAGGGAAATTACTCGACAACGGAAAAAGAGCTATTAGCCATTTTATTTGCGGTAAAAACTTTTAGACCATATTTATATGGCAATAAGTTCAAAATTATAACGGATCATAGACCACTCGTATGGTTATTTAATGTCAAAGATCCAGGTAGCAGACTCATCAGGTGGCGCTTAAAACTCGAAGAGTACGACTACGAGATTGTTTATAAACAAGGCCGCCTTAACTCTAATGCAGATGCGTTATCTCGATGCCCGGTTAACGCGATCAATGTTAGCAATTTAAATAATTCCTCCTATGAAAAATATTTTAAAGATCAATTCACCAATCAGCTTCCTATCTCAAATACTAAGATCGAAGAGTCTATTCAAGGTTTACACCTCTCTAATTTAAATACTATCGCATGTCCGATTTCTTTAGATTTTGACAATTCCATTCCACATTGTGAGGAGATACTATCTCAGCTCGATGACGCAGATAATTTACTTAATGCCGAACGCGAGCCTTTTACAATCAAACATGTTCAAAATAAAAACAAAAATTACTATTTCTTGTTTACCAAAGTGCATCATTACGAGGAGACACGTTTTAAAGACGTTTATAACTTACTAATTCAACTTAGGAATATCCTAATCGATTGCGAAAATATTACAGACCTTGCTATATCAGATTTCTCCGATCCGTTCTCAAAATTAGCCTATACTAAAATTTATAACATGATTTCATATATTTTCCATAATACGAATATCAAGATACATATATATAAAAATCAATTAATCTATCCTACTCCAGTAGAAGTGCCTAAAATACTGAAAGAAAACCACGACTCGCCTATCGCTGGTCACCCAGGTTCACAGCTCATGTATAAACGTATTAAAGCAAGTTATTATTGGAAAGGGATGCGCTCTGACATCGAAGATTATGTAAAAAAATGCAAACTTTGTCAAATCAACAAACCCCTAAGAAAATCAAACAAAGCTCCAATGGAGATCACTTCCACCTCTACTAGGCCGTTCGAGAGACTAGCTCTCGACATAGTAGGTCCCCTGCCCGACGCAGGTTTTCAACAATTTAAATTCATCTTAACGTTACAAGACGATCTTACCAAATTTACATGTGCTTATCCGATGGTCACGGCAACTAGTGACGAAATCGCCCGAAATCTTGTACATTTTATGTCTCTATTTGGTTTCCCTAAAACTATTTTGACGGACTTAGGCACATCATTCACGTCCGATTTATTTAAACAGCTAACAGAAATTCTAAAAATCAAAGCGTTATTCACGACTCCTTACCATCCTCAAACAAACGGAGCCTTAGAGCGCTCACATGCTACTTTAAAGGAGTACCTAAAATCTTTTGTTAATGATAATCAAAACGATTGGCATAGTTATTTATTTACAGCTATACTAGCTTATAACACTACTCCACACTGTACGACAAATTACACGCCACATGAATTATTATTCGGCTACAAGCCCTCAATTCCGAGTTCTTTGTATGAAAGTACTAGTAATACTACCTATAACGAATACATACGTGCTTTACAGTATAGAATGCGTTTTAGCCGCGAAAAAGCTATTCAAAATCTTATCAACAGTAAAGAAAGATCAAAACAATATTATGATAGTAATTCACGTGAAATTACATACAAAGCAGGCGACATGGTGTATCTAAAACAACACCACAGACTTCGCAAAGCGTTATCGCCCATATGGAAAGGGCCTTATAAGATATTAAAGGTACATAATAAACATAACGTCACTTTACGAATAGGTCGCAAGAATGTTAAACATCATACTAACGAGATAAAGCCTGCCAAATCTTAACTTATTTCGTATATCTCTTTTCAGGGTATTATGCTGTTATGGCACAAGCCACAGCCACGCGGAATCGAAAATTATACCTATATCTCATAGCCCTGGTATCTATTTTGAACCTATAACATACATAAATTTTTATAATGATTACTGGAAAATTGTAACGCACATTGATTTAGTCTCGCTAGAACCTTATCTTAATAAAATATCAAATCTATTACAAGATACTCTTAATCTTTGTAACAAAATCCAATCGCAAGATTTAAACTCGTGTAAAGACATATCTAGCCCTATTGCGGTTCTAATTCTATCTAATTATAATAAATTACAATCTTTATCTCACATTATTTCGGATCGCCAAACGAACAAGGTAAAACGATCTTTGGAATTCGGAGGCGAAATCTTAAAGTTTTTCTTTGGCACCTTAGACGCAGATGATGCTAGAAAATACGATGCCGCAATTGAGTCTTGTAAAAAGAGTGAGGCAGAAATATTTCACTTAATGAGAGATAATATACATGTTATTAAATCTACTATAAATAATTTTAATACGACAATTTATAAACTAAATCAAAACGAGATTAATCTCAATACCCAAATAAATAATATGAATAATATACTATCTCAAATTACTAATACTGATAACCTATTACTGTATATTTCTAAGTTAAATAATTTAATTAATATTATTGAAGGTTCTTTACTCACTATTTCTAATTTACTAGATACTACGTTAAGCTCTATTTTATTCTCTAAGGTCAATATACTACATCCTAGTGTAATTAGTCCCTTAAGTCTTTATAACGAATTATTTAAGCATAGCAACCAAATAAGCAAAAGACTAGACTTCCCAGTCGCATTAAATATCGACACAATTCATTCCTTAATTGATATTTCTAAACTTAGTTCTTATTATTATAACAATAAGGTAATATTTGTATTGCAAATTCCTTTAATTACACCTGACAAGTTCACGGTATATAAGAATATACCCTTACCAACACCTCACGATGACTCACACACTACCTTCGCCTTGATTCAACCTACTAATTTATTCATCGGATTAAGTGATGATAGATTACATTATGCTATGCTGGACACTTTAGATAAATGTAAGATAATAGATAGTAACCATTGTATATGTGAACTAACAAATGTTTACTCTTGTATATACAGCCCAAATTGTGAGTCGAAAATTATAACCGAGGTCACACTCTCGCTGCCCTCTGAATGTAACGCCAAAATTTTGTATGGTGATATCGACATTTGGCAAAAGTTACAAAGTAACAGGTGGATTTTTGTGCAGTCAAAAACAAATAAGTTAACTATTCGTTGTGATGATCAGATTAACGATTATTCTATTGAAGGTACAGGAATTGTAAAATTAACAGCTAATTGTATCGGCTACTCTAAAACTTTCCAATTATTGCCGACAAACTATCACTCTATTATGATTAAATCTCCTTTAGACATAAGTTTTGATATTACAGCTGATGACTGTTGTAAGAAGGACATATTTAATAAAAGTTTGCCACATTTATCGCCGATATCCTTAAGTAAAATTAATCTTGATTCATTAAAGTATGCTACGCATCAATTAGATAGTTTAGAACACGAATTAAACAATTTAGAAAACGAGTCTCATTTTATTAAATATGGCCAATATTATTCAACATTTACGTATATTTTAATTGTGTGTCTATTTTTATATTTTTTGTATAAGGTTTACAGATGCATTACGAATAAGAAATCGACTAGTTCTGGATGTTGTGTTCAAATATTCAATCAATGTCATAACAAAAGGTCTGTTAGAAATAAGTCTAAAATTTCAAACTCTTTAGAGATGACAAACATCTCATCGTCAGATGACGAAAAAATGTCTATACAATCATTGCCAATTCGGCAACAAGACTATAATAAATCTAACGTCAAATTTGCATCAAGTCGAAATCTCAATTTCTAATATTGTATTTATAAATGTTTAATTGTAACGACTTAAGTTAATAATTTTAATTTCATATTTCCTAAATGTTTATATCGCTATGAATGCTTTTTAAAGGTTATAAATGTTAATTTCTATTTTTGAATTTAATTCGAAAATGTTTTATGTTTATATTGTTTACAAATGTTAATTTCTATTTTTCAATCTAATTCGAAGATGGTTTATATCCATTTACTGTTTAAAAATGTTAATTTCTATTTTTCAATTTAATTCGTAAATATATTTTACGTCTATATTGTCTATAAATGTTAATTTCTACCTTTCAATTTAATTAGTAAATATATTCTACGTCTATATTGTTTACAAATGTCAATTTCTATTTTTCAATTTATTTCGTAAATGTTTTATGTCCATATTGTCTACAAATATTAATTTATAAATATATAGACAATTACTATATCATATAATAATTAGCTACCAAATAATAAGAAGCTATTTATTCCTATATCTAAAATCAAATGTAAAAACTTCCTAAATATTAACATAATCGATTAATTCTTATTCACTTCGCTTCATCTTAAAGAGATAAAGCTTCGTCCAAAAGGGGGAGCTGTTACAACCCTTATTACAAGGTAGTTAGGTCTTAATCAGCAATCCCTCTATGTAGACTGTATTTTTCCATGCATTCAGCATTTTTCCTACATTGATAATTTTAATTAATTATTTCATACCATCAGTAAGTCAGTTAGATTCTGGAAGCCGCCGCGATCGGTACTTTGCACAATTAATATTTGGGAAGTCCAATTAAAACCGTGTAATTGTACAATAAAAGTAGTAAGTGTCACCGGTAGTTTTTTTTTAAAAAGACAGACAGGGTCGGCCGCGTAACAGCACGTTATCACGTACGCGTGTTTGCACGTCTCGTGTTCGTGTGTACGCAGGTTCGCAGGTTAGCAGGTTCGCATATTCGCATGTTCACACGTTCGTACGTTCGCACACGCGCACGTTCGCATGTTCGTATGTTATTTATATTGTTTTATGTAACAGCTACCTAAAAAAAAGTGTATGGGAATAAATACATTGAATATATTATGTAAATTTGATCTTCTTTAAAAAACGTAAAATTATGAGAATCTCATAAAAACCTGAAAACAAAAATGTTTCGTAAAAAAATCTAGTTATATTTTATTTACTTCAGCAGAACTAAAATCTAGACTAGATTTGCTACTGTGAATTAGTTTCAAAGTCAAAGTTTCAAGGGTTGAGAACAAAGGTTTTTTTCCCTTTGTATTGAGTTCTTTACATTATTACGTAGTAGTTTAATTAGCAGTTGCGAAACACTACAAGAGTTTATTTTAAAGAAATCTATTATAGAAAAAATTGACATTCATTTTAAAGTGAGACGTCACTATAATATGCCGCCAGTGTTTGTTGTTTTTCATTGCGATGCGGTCTACTCCGGCCCGTAGCGACCAGTCACAGTATTCTTGATCTTTTATAGTACATACCGATATAATGAAATCACTCCAGGAGTAACTTTAAGGTACGATAAAATAGCACAACATGGCATATTTCTATTTTTACATAATATACGCGTAGTATAATATTTACAAGTGTTTGACATGTATATTGTACAAGCGATTGCTCGTTTGAGCGACTACACGTTCCATGCCCAACACCGTGTCTATTATTTTTTTTATATCATAAGATAGCAAATAAGCAGACGAGTCTCCTGATAAAGAGTCAACCATCGCCTATAGACAACAAAAATGTTAATCGTGCATTGCTATCTTGTGGCGAGGTCTAATGCCACATGCATAATTTTACTGACTACCTTACTGTCCAAACCGCAACACGACAGTGACTAGCACTGACGCTATTGTGGCAGGAATAGCTAAAGCGGTGGTACAGTAGTACAGTACTGGTGGTACAGCGGCGGTAAAGCAGAAAATAATTTTAATATTTGTGTGGTCTGTGCAATACGAATATTAACGGCCTTCTTTTATCTGAACGTCCTACGGGTATCAAAATTTTACTGTGAGTAGTGACAATCAAGACGAATTAATAATTACGTAGGCGAGGATATAAACTTTAAATTGGATAACATTTTATGTGGGTATACGATCCGCACTCAACAAAATCAAATTAACCCATATCGTCCTTTGAGTGTAATAAAAGGCGTCAAAGGGAAATATCGGACTGACTCAATGCTTTCAAACTGAGATCACTAGGCGATAGCCCGTTGAAACGGAAGCTGTGATGACAAACGCCCTCGATTAAATCCCACAATGTCTCATATAACTCTTATAGTCTCGCGTTGGTTAACTTTGGATATTAAGCCTAAACCATAATGATTTAGCAACAAATTAAAATTAATAGTGATCGCGTGTAGCCGAAATTTGACCGTAAATAGAAAATAGTATGTACTGTAGCGGTACGAACAGGTTCGTCAGTTTTCAAATTGATTCATTTAACAAGCTGCGAGCAGATATGATCTTTTGAAAATTTGTCACATAATAGATTGTTGCATAGAAAATTAAGCTTAATTGTACGATAACATGGTTCAGACTTGCTCGCATCAACACTATTTGCTTATTTTATCTTGTGTAAATGATTATTATCTAAAGAGATGCTAATGTTTTTTTAAATTAAAACCTTTTTATTGATTTGACCTGCCATTAATATTTATGCCATTAATTTTTATGATCTTTTGAAAATTTGTCACATAATAGATTGTTGCACAGAAAATTATGCTTAACTGTACAATAACATGGTTCAGACTTGCTCGCATCAACACTATTTCTTTATTTTATCTTGTGTAAATGATTATTATCTAAAGAGATGCTAATGTTTTTTAAATTAAAACCTTTTTATTGATTTGACCTGCCATTAATATATATGATAAAACAATTGTCATGGTTAATGACACCGTTGTTACGTTGTTATTTCTAGATTTCTAGTGTTATTCAATATTTTATTGCAAAATATATTTGGCATAAATATAATATCGTTTATTTTCGTAATGTCATAATAATGCCGAGACCTTTAAGAATTGAAGAACGAGCAGCAATAATTGCCGAACATGAAGCTGGCTACAACATCAGTGAGATATCACGTCGTCTGAATGTGACCAGGGATAGTGTGAGATTCTGGATAAGGAGACACGGTGAAGAAGGTCCACTAGTAGATCATCGTAACAATAATCCTGGCCACCGTCCTATTCTCAAAGCTGCACAAAAAGCTGACATGAGAAGGCAATATGAAGCAAACGGCTTTACATCAACTAATTTTTACGCCCAATTGTATGGTGTTAGTCAAAGAGTGATAAGAAATGCATTACACTCAATGGGATTACATTATAGGCGACACGCAAAAAAAGTTGCTGTGTAGCCCGCTCATAAGCAAGCACGCTTATGGTTTGCAGATACTTATTTGAACTTTGACTGGAGCACCACTATATTTACAGACGAAAAAAGCTTTATGTCAAGCCAACATGGAAGAGTTCATTTGTGGAGATATAATGGTACGAGATGTTTCGAAGACCATGTAGTACCGAATTTCAATTCTGGGCGAATCTCGGCCAATATGTGGGGGTGGATGTCAGTGGGCGAGCTCGTTCTTCTTCCTTCAAGAGCAAACGCAACACATTATCTGTCTATATTGGAAAATAGTATGCTACCAAGTGTTCGCACCGTGTATCCAGCCAATGAAGTGTCTCAGATCATCTATGTTCATAACAGTGCTCGCACGCACACCGCTCGTATTATAAATGAGTGGTTCATCCGGCCTGGTGATATACTGGTGATTCCCTGGCCAGCAAAATCTGCAGATATAAACCCCCATAGAAAATCTATAAAATCTATGAGGTTTAATGGTTCAGCGATGGAAAAACGAAAATGAAAGGACAAAAGAGGCCATAGAAAACCACTGCCGAACTATTTGGGAAAATACAAGAGGGTCAGAACTATGCTCTCGTCTCGTAGGTTCTAGATCACAATGTGTCATTGACGCTAATGGTGGCTATATCCGTTATTAATATATTATATTTCTTTGTTTGTAGCTTTTATAGAAATTTGCTTGTTATTTGGCTAGTTGTCAGTTCAATATATAATTGTTTTGAGTTAATCTTCCTCTTTAGTTTCATTACAATTGTGCATTATACTAATTATGATAATTGATACGCTATCAAGGGCCTAGAATAATTTTCAAATTAGCAGTAAAAGTTAAATCTATTCAATTAAGGTAAACTTTATTTGATAGAAAACGTCATATTTATTTAATGTTAGTAGAACTGTTTTTTTATACTGGTATGTTGGCATGATTGATTCGTGCACTAGTGCAAGCGAAACTAGATCTTAAGGTGACGAACCTATTTTTACCGTGACTGTACACTGTGTAGACATGTGTGTATATTAGAGTGTCACATGAATGTAGTGTAAACAATATTTATGTTATTAATTAAATGTATTTATAATGCATACTATTATAAATATTAAGTTTCTGTAGTTCTCAACCATGTTAATTTTAACTGTCCCAAATTTCATACTCCATAATTCGCGCAATTGTTTTAAAAACGGTATAAAATTTTCCTCTCACGTATTGATACGTAGATTAGCCTATTGAGTAACACATTTTTATTATTTTATTTTTATTAATAGAAAAGGAGCAAACGGACAAGAGGTTCACCTGATTATAAGTAATAATAGTAAGGGGATTTTCGAATTTACTCGAGCTAATCAGATTGATATAGAGGGGATACCTCGCATAATGTTGAGGCTTTCCACTAAATATAACCCCTTTTTATTCATTCGGGCATCTAGAGAAGTAAAAAAACAAAATCGTAGCTTGTGGAAATCGTCAGATTATATTTTTTTCGTTATTCATACATCATTTTCTCTAAAATAAAAGAAAATTCAGACGCACTCGAGAATGTTAAGACAACAATTTATTTGTAACTTTGTAACCCTCCCACTCCCTTACGCTACACTTGATTCGTCAGAATTTTAAATGTTAGCTTGCAATTAACCCGCCATACCTTAATCTGATGCTCTTTAATGTTTCCATGAATGTTTCCATGTCACTTTTTTCACATTTTTTTATTTGTAGATTTTTTCGCCACTATTGAAATATAAAACATTATACTGTGTATAACCTCTTATTTTTCGTATTATTCAATCTACAAAATTCAGTAGGTTCTACGATGCTTAAATAACTATACTCATTTAGCATATTGGCCTACTATAAGTGATGTCAGCTGTATTGCGAAGGGTCTTGCAGATGCGTTCCGGGTCTTTGAGGAATGAGTAAGCTCTTTTTTCGAAGGCCCCCAAGTCACATCGTTTTCGAAACAGGCGAAGGAGGGTTTAGACAAAGTAACAATATAAGGCTGCACAGACCAGGAACTATCCACGGGGTACTTTTTGTCCACCAATATAGATTCCTAATAAAAGTACCTCGTACAAAATGTCCCCCGAATAACCGAAGACGCCGAGAAACCGGACTGAACAAAAGTAGGGGGAGTCAGTAACGGACACAGTGAACTTTAGTCTGCGTTAAGCACTCGAGAGTGATTTACTTTAAAATTAGTGACAGTTTTTCTCTTTTGGACGTTTAATCCATGGTAAGTTATCGGCAGACTGTTCTTCAAGATTCAGGGATTTTTGCGGACAAAATTCTCTCATCTGCGCAGGCCATCACTACATAGTATAAAACAAAGTCGCATTCTTTGTCTGTCCCTATAGCCTTATGTCCCTATGTATGCTTAAATCTTTCAAACCACGCAACGGATTATGATGCGGTTTTTTTGATAGATAGAGTGGTTAAAGAAGAAGGTTTATATGTATAATAACATTCAATATAGAGTCGAGAAATACTGCAATTTTTGAGTTTTCTGATGTCATGTCGTAAATAATTATATTTTTTTTCGCTTACATTGCAAACGCTGGCTAAACCCTACGAGATTTATCAAAATAATGTACTAAGTATTTGTACACCTTGATAAGGTCTACAGAAAACTTCGCGTCGGTATATGTTTATCTCTTATGGATAACCCACAATAGCATTTTTTTGTCATTTACTTCACTACATAGTATAAAACAAAGTCGCATTCATTGTCTGTCCCTATATCCCTATGTATGCTTAAATCTTTAAAATCACGCAACGGATTATGATGCGGTTTTTTTTGATAGATAGAGTGGTTAAAGAAGAAGGTTTATATGTATAATAACATTCAATATAGAGTCGAGAAATACTGCAATTTTTGAGTTTTCTGATGTCATGTCGTAAATAATTATATTTTTTTTCGCTTACATTGCAAATGCTGGCTAAACCCTACGAGATTTATCAAAATAATGTACTAAGTATTTGTACACCTTGAAAAGGTCTACAGAAAACTCTGCGATGGTATATGTCTATCTCTTATGGATAACCCACAATAGCATTTTTTTGTCATTTACTTTTTACGAGAAATAATGGCTTTTTTTCGAAGCAATTTTAAGCAATACAACACTAATCCTTATCCAATTAAATACCTTAAATATATTCCTGATTTAATATAGAGCAATATGGCCGTTTACAGCATGTAATTAAAATTAATATTTTCGAAGATATTACAGATTTAATTTAAAAATCAGGGGTTACCGGCCGGTCAGCGGCGCGCGCGCTGCATGTTCTGAAACCGCTGGGAAACGTGTTAATTTTCGGTTAAATAAATCGACGGGTCCCAAGAACAAAGTCGTGTCTACAAAATTACCAAATTACAATATGTTTGTTTGTGGGAGTACATTGCAGATAAGATGATGTTCACTTGAGTATTTCCACAAAAAAAGACCAGTAAATATAAAAAGTATTTTGGCAAAATGGCATTCGATTGGATTCCGCTTAACTTAGATTTCCTGAAAATGTGAACCGATTTGGTCTAGAAGATTTTGAGAAATTTTGAAAAAACACCAAAAAAAATTTGAAAAAATACTAAAAGAAACAGTATTTTTTAATATAACTTCCAGATTTATGTAACAAGTACAAAAAATAATCAGCTCTATTCCTCAAAAAACTGCGTCTAATACATAAATTGCATCAAAATCGGTTTATCCGTTTGGGAGTAATCCTTTACGAAAAATTTTGAAAAAAGTGTTTTTTCGACATAGCTTCAAAATTTTTCAACCAATAATTTTTTGGTGTTCTACGATATTTTAGTACTAAAAAAACTACATCAAATGCCGTTTCAAAAATCAAAATCGAATCTAATTCTCAAAACTTATAGCTTTTCAAATTTAAAATTACGTTGTTCTTAGAAAACTTACTTAATTTTTTTTTAAATAACTTTCAACTTTCAAGTTAATTTACCGATAGACCTAAAAATATTATCAGCTTTTGTTCTTTAAAAAGTGCGTCAAAAATATATGTATATATATATATATATATATATATATATATATATATATATATATATATATAATAACAATATATAATAGATCTCAAAAATTGAGTTGAATGCCATCATCGTTTTCAAATATACAGCTTTTCAAAAATTAATAATTCTGCCATTTTTAACAAAATTGAACTGAAAAATCTATGCTTATAGTTTTTACTCTGTTGAGCTTAAATTACCTTTATTTAGTGAGAAGTTTCAGGGATGGCCCGCAGGGTCAACCACTTACACATTTTTTCGCCTTAATAAATCGCAGGGTCAAACCTTCAACGTTGCAGGCTTAGATTTGAGCGTTGACTGTTTTTCACATGGTCAACTTATATGTCGCTCTTTCAAGAGTAACCTCTAAAGAAAACATGTTTATATTGTCTAATGACAAAAAAGCTGTGAACGTTGTATATAAAGACATTTTGTAATATATTAATGGAAAAAGTAAAAGAAATAGGTAAAAATGTAAAAACTAAAAATGTAGTACCTATATGAATTTAGATGTTCCAAAAATAGCAGGAAATTTAGATGTTCCAAAGATAGCAGGAAATCTTCATGGTATAGGGAAAGGGGAATTGTTTGCGGGCCACGGGCAGTAATGAATAAATCAAAACTACTGCATCGATTTTAATCATTTTTTTTTACTGTGTGACATAGGCTGTATATTTTATACCCGTGCGAAGCCGAGGCGAGCCGCTAGTATTATTATAAAAACCATAAGAAAGTTAGAATAAAATGTATCGTATAGACAAAAGCCGCGCTAAATCACGCGATCAATCGTTGTCGCAAGTTGTAGACAGTTCGTAGCGAAACCATAAAGCAATTAATTGCTTGAATTGTCTCGGTTTTGGTTGCCAGTCACATCGGCTTTATTTCTTTTTCTTAAAGAAAAAACTATTTGACACAACGATCGCGACAATAGTTTTACGTTGGTTAGGAAATTGCTTTTGTTATCTCAAAGACGATAACGAATTTAGATATCGTTTCGCTACAAAGCGATGTTACTTGATCCAAACCGCCTAATATATATAAGGCTTTGCTTAAATGCTTACAAAAATGATATAGGTTTACTTTTAAAGGTCAGTCTAAATTTTCAGAGTCTGCTCAGAATCGATAATGTCTACGATCGATCGAAACGATATATCTAATAAAAAAATAATTTAAGAAATTCAAAATTTTATTTTTATCCGACACAAAAACCGAAACGCATGGATATAATTTCTATTACGCAAAATTCGAACTAAAATATTTTAGTTCCTTTAACCAAATTAAAAGTAATCGGGAAAAATGTTCTTAGAGTAACAGATTGTAATATAATAGTTACTATCGTAACAGTGCCAGTATTACAGAGTTCATTTACAAGACTTGGTGCATCGAATTCATAAATTTATTGGGATTTTTTTAAATGAATGTTTTATATTATCTTGTAATAATTTTACAATAATAATTAAAACGCACTTTCAATTTAATATTTAGTTCCTAATTTTAAAATTCAGCCTGACCCTTTTAAGTAACCATGTATACATACCCCAGTTTGTATGTTATAATTTTTACATATTAATATGTGAAGCGAAAATTTTGTACATATTCCTTTTTTACGAAAATTGTGCGGACTGAGAATGTGAAATTTGATACAATTAAACTTTACACTTTTACTGGATCTTCAACTATCTCCATGCTAAATTTCATAAAGATCGGTTCAGAGCAGTTTGGCTGTGAAATCGTAACAGACAGACTTTTACGTTTATAATATTAGTTTCCTATTAAAATAAAAAAAATTAAAAAAAAAAACAGTACTTACGCACACACAGGATATTTTTTAAAACAAAACAAATAAGTCAAAACTCGATGTGTTTATCTTGTTTAGTTTGCAAATTTCCATAGCAACCTTAGACATCCATCATTGCATCCTAGAAATCATCCAGCACAAAAAATATGTCAAAACTAATCGAAATAGTCCACATTGGATCGGTTTATCTGGTTTAAGTGAGCTATTAATTGACTTAACGTGTCATTAGCATCAAAACTACTAGGTGGTAGAGTTCCGTAATGTCTCGCCTGAGTATTTGGTACCACTGCCTTACATATTCCTACCGCAATAGCATCAATGTTCATAAATGTTGTTTACCAGTGTGGAAGTAAAGTAGCCGATAAACTTATGCAAGTGGCATTAACACCTTGCCACACGGATAGTAACGCACCATTAACATATTTGTTGCCTACAGGTAATGGTTTTCCATTTCCATTAAGACAGCTTGTTTGCTATCTTATATATAAAAGAACATTTGTAAACATCTGTTGGTAGGAAGCGTTTTTCGATGAGTTCGGTTCAGCCCAGTACATATATTGTTGACCCAATTCTCTTTGGACATAGAACCAATATACAGGCTGTTTTTAGCCATGGGATCTATTGAAGGAATGCACTCAGTATTCGATTCTGAGCTAAAATATCTATAAAATATATGACCTTATTTTTTGACCTAATTACCCCATATTATTACCTAAATCATATTCGTATAGATAAGTAAATACGCACGCCGTGGCTCAATGAACTACGTTACGCTACGCAGTGCAAATTACACAGTTATTGTGACAAACGGCCGCGCTTCAGTTGTACCAGTGCGTCGCGACATCCGTAATGCATTTTATCACTATCACAGAGTTCTGCATCGGCTTGACCGGGTCTGGTACCACCGCTTCACCTATTTCTGCCGCAATAGCGTCAGTGCTAGTCACTGTCGTGTTCCGGTTTGGAGGGTAAGGTAGCCGGTAAACTTGTGCATGTGGCATTAGACCTCGCCACAAGATAGCAACGCAACATTAACATCTTTGGTGTCTATAAGCAATGGTTAACTCTCTCCATCAGGATACCCATCTGCTTGTTTGCTATCTTATGATATATATGAAAATTCACATATCGAATATGTTTATTCGATATGTGAATTTTCACGGGTTTGGTTTCATCCCACGGCTAAAAAACAACCTGTATATACTCGTAATTACTTACTTAAAGTATTCATATAAAGTATTCATATATTTAATCGCAAAGCTTGGTTTTATAAAATTATTTATAAATATTGTTTGTATTTTGGTATTAAATAATATTGTTTCATAAATCAAACTTGCCGAATAGAATCCAGTTATTTCTTTACAAAGATTTCGGTTCAATATTTAAAAGAATTCTTGATCAATTTTCAAAATTTACTAATATTCTTTTTAAGCTACATATGTAGACATGTTATCATTTTTTTTAAGCAAGTATTATGCTATTTACTTTAAAAATATGGCTTAAACCCATTTACATACTAAATGTCACACCTGTTGACCAAAGTCATTCTATTAGCTTTTCATGTAACTTTAAATTGTAGAGACTTTATGAAGTTGTTTATAAAGTTAAGGCCCCTTTTTATAGAATATTTTAGCCTTGCTACTAGACTTCTCGTGAAATTCGAGTGAAATTTAATACCTATCACTAACATCCTGACTTGGTGGTAGAGTTCTGCATCGCCTTACTTGGTTTAACGGAGTTGGTAATAGGTATTGCAATAGTACAATGTAGTGATGTACTTACTATTTTTAAATGTTACCGCGACCGGCCCAGTTTAATTTTTGGAGAAATTTTATTGGTGTTCTATTACACATATAGGTGACATTTAATTATACTGATTAAATTTAATCTCATGAAATAAAATTAAAAAATCTGTGCCATTTGTTTTAAAGATTTAACTTCATTATTTTTAACAAAATTCAAAAACATTTCGTATTATAAAAATTCAACGGAATTTATCTAATTGTCCTAGATTTCATCTGCAGAAAAGAAGTTCCTAGTGAGCTGAATTTTGGTGATAGTCTTTTGTGTGATGTTGGTGTTTTAATGAAAGTTTGAATAATCGTTATTGCGTGTAATATCGTGTCAGCTGTTATTAAATGTTAAATATCACAAAAATCAGTTTTTTGCGAATATCTCGCGTCCTATTGCTCGGAGGTCAATAAATGTTATTCATGAAATTGTATATCGCGCGTTATCTATAAAAAATATATTTTGCATTTTTCTGTATGATCAGCCATTTTGTGGTTTTGTAGTGTAGTAGCATGGCGCAGACAAAGAGGCTACATTTTTATATTTTCTCGTCGGTACGTATCCATGATATGTAATGAACGGTTTTTCTACCTCAAATGATGATTTTATTTTTAAAATAATGAGAAATACCAAAAATATATAAAGCTCAACTTCTTTAAGTTACCGCCGCCGGTAGTTTGTCATTCACAATTGCTGATAAGACAAACTGTTGACTAATTTCCATATTCTTTCCATCTTCACCATTTTTATCATTATTGACTCCGGCTATACACACACTCACTAGCATGGAAACTTGGCCAAAGGCTTATAGTTGCAGAAATAAATTTATAATATTTTTTTGTGAAAAATATGCGGCTAAGTTTTAAAGATTTTAAAGATGTGTGTGTGAAAATTAAATTTTAGTAGGTAGTTTGGATTGTTCATGCGTGTTTCGACGTTTGTTTTAAGATTTATTTGTCATTGAATTTCCTGAGCGTTAGGTAGTAAACTTTTTGAGTCATTTTTTGTTGTTAATATACTGGTGTAGTTAAGTTTTTCTTGTTTTATTTCATTTTGCGATAATTGCTAAGTGTTAAACTTTGATTAAAAATGCCTTTGATACCATAACAAGTTGCACCAGCTGTAGTTTTGATCGGCGAAGGGCTGACCCAGCTGAAGTGCTTAATGTACCGCGTTCATCAATGCAATATGTCCTTAGGCGTTACCAAGAGACCGGCCACTATAAAAGCAGACCAGAAAATGGTGGAGTAGATCTACGTGATATAGATCCCCATGGGAAGCGATGGAGTGGTGCTATTCTAATCCAGCACCACATGGAAATATGACTAAGCGGATTATTATCACAAAAAGCGCGCAGCACGGTAGCTAGCACTATCAACAGAGGGCGACCGGGACTGGTAGCTTAACGTGCCCTCCGAAGGATGGAATCATCTTGATTGTCAGACAATCAGGTGATTCAACCTGCAATATCCTAACTAAACTGCCCTAGTCTAGCCTAACTGAGAACCTTACAAAGTGATTTTTTCTCTATGTGAGCCTCCCCGTGGGAATTGAAGCCACGATCTCTTGGTTATATCTACAGGTAAATATATCATATCCACAGATATAAAATACAATAATGTAGAAAGCACAATTGCTTACTAACTGCACCTAATTTCGTTTTACTACGCCCTCATAATATATATATATATATATATATATGTGTGTGTGTGTGTGTGTGTGTGTGTGTTTTTTTAATGCGCCTTGTGTGTAAGGGAGACAGTTGGCTAGTTTAGTGGTGCTAGTAATTTCAAATATATATAATAAATAATAAATAAATATTCACGGGACAAATTACACTTACTGATCTAACCTCAAAGTAAGCAAATTATTTGCTTGTGCTATGGGTGTCAGTCAGCGATACTAATACATAGAAATACATATATAAATACTTTTACATACATAATAAACACCCAAACCCGGAAATACAAACATTTATGCTCATCACACAAATGCTTGTCCCCGTCGGGGATCGAACCCGAGTCCCGTTGATTGCGTAGTCAGGGTCTCTAACCACTCGACCAACGGGGCTGCAACGGGGCAACTGCTAGTAAAGAGTGTTGTTCGCACCTTTGTTCGCACGTTTGACAAAATCCAACGCAGACTGGAGCGCTTTGTCAACAACCCTATTCATGCCAGCAGTCTTGAACTCCTGTCACCGGAGAGACGTTGAATCTCCATGTGTGTTCTTCCGTCTGGGAATGGAAAGTGTTCTGATGAGCTGTTCGATTTAGTACCGAGATCCACGTTTCACCATCACACTACATGCCGTAGTAAGGGATTCCCCCCATAACATCTTGACGATTGGTCATCTACGACTATTCGATTTACACGTACTTTCTTTATACGAACAATCAAATTTTGGAACAGCAACACGGTTTTTCAGAGTATTTTTTATATCATTAGACAGTAAATAACCAGATGGCTCTCTTGACCCTCTTAACAAACTCAAATACCGTTAATCGGATCAAAATCGATTGATTCGTTCGGAATTTAACAATGACGTCTTTTTTTCGAAAATATTTCAAGATTTTTTAACGGCGGGAAGTTTCAGGAATGGCTTGCAGAGTTAGGCGGTTTACAGATTTTTTCGTAAAAGACGATTGAAGTAGTCAGAAGCTCTCCTGATAGCAAGTGCTCAGCACGGTCATCTATTTCAGTCTTGCAAAAAAAAAATACAAGCATTTTTGAGAACACGAAAAATTTTTTGTATCTTCCTCCAAATTTTGCCGTCCCTGCAAATTTGCCGCCCTGGGCACTAGCCCCGAATACCTTTAGTGTTAATTCAGGACTGGCTATGTACCTGGGCCTAGCATATTGCACTTTAAGTGCAAAAGGAGTAAAATTATTGCACTGTGCAATATGATACCGCGAGCATCGGCACAAAATTTAAATAGAAAATAGGTGAGTTAGATGTGATATCAATATTCGTAGATCTAAGTAGGTTTGAATTTTTTTACTGTTACGGGTATAACAACAATTAGACTTGCATATATTCCGCTGTTAAAAATATATGTTTTTTTTAAAGAGGATTTATGGAGGAATTCATGCTTGCATTTATATTACCATTCGGAAGTAGATCTAGAATATAGATTCTGGACGCTGTGCGAAATATTTTTACGACTCAGGTAGTCTTTATATTTCTAAATAACATATCAACAAACTTGTCGCCCCCCAAAATCTGCCTCCCTAGGCTCCAGCCTACTCAGCCTACTGGTAAATCCGCCACTGGGTCTGTGCTTGATACAAACCAGAAGATGTGTATGAGCCTTCATTCAAAATTATTTATCTTCTGATCCTCTATCGACCTAAATTTTTTCATTTTCATTTTCATTTTTCATTAAAAACTTACGAATATTTAAGTCATTCCAATTGAATCCTCAACAAACCCTCCCCGTGTTGGTCGGGGCTCCTTTGATGAATAGACCAACTGCCGTTTTGCCAGGCAGGTCGTAAAAGGCGACCAATTAGCTATACGTGTTACTACCATCGTGACTACTTGGTGGTAGATTTCCGCAGCGACTCATCCGGGTATTGATACCACCGCATTACCTATTCCTGCCGCAATAGCGTTAATCCTTATCATGGTCGTGTTCTGATTTGGAGGGTAAGGTAGCCAATAGACTTATGCATGTGGCATTGCCATCCTGCTACACGGATAATAACGCACCATTAACATAACGTGTCACGCACCATTAACAAAAATAAAAATAAATAACACCAAAAAAATAACGGTCCCATTACCTTTCTTCTTTATGATAGTATACATGTAACCGTCTTTGAACGAGCCCAGGCGTCTGGCGTGAGTTAGTAGTCACTAAACTTGCACATATGATCATGCTACAAAAATAGAGACACATCATTCTCATCTAAGCTGTCGTCAGATTTGTTAGCGATTCTGACTATGCAATCATTGAGACTTTGGTTAGATTCTCGATAATGACAGCTGTATTTGTGTGAAGAGCATATATGTTTGTATTTCTAGGTCTGATTTCTTACTATATATAGGTGGACTAGTAAAATACTGTACATACTAAAAGAGGATATTCAGTAGGTCCTCGATTCTGATACCAAGTATGTGAAAAAAATAGATACTCGTAATTTTGACCCAATTATCCAATAAAAATGTTCATGTGCGGCCTCGCGCAATGATATTGAAGTTCATTCCTTACAAATGTTTAGTTGACGTGGCACGTGTCGGTCAAAGCACGTGTCTACCATCAACGCGGTGACCATAATTTTTGAATATCACTACACTAATTTCGTTGACGTTTACTATATAGCAAAGCAATACTCTCTTTTTATCATATTTTTGCTGGTTACATATTATGACCATTACCTATCGTATTACCTTCAATACTTAGTCTTTTTTACCTGTCATTCTGTATATTTTAGTTTTTATTTAGTATTTCTTTGTGTTAGTATTATTTAATAACATCCATATCACAAACAAATAATTTGCTTACTTTAGGATCAATTCGTGTAATTTGTTAACCAATATTATTATAATTATTATTATATGGATATCTATAGGCGGCTGTTTTCTCGTCCGGGTCTGGTACCACCGCCTTACCTATTCCTGCCGCAATAGCGTCAGTGCTTGACACTGTCGTGTTCCGGTTAGTAGGTTAGGAAGGTAAGGTAGCCGGTAAACTTAGGCATGTGGCATTAGACCTCGCCACAAGATAGCAACGCACCATTAACACCTTTGGTGTCCATAGGCGATGCTTGACTCTTTCTATCAGGAGACCCATCTGCTTGTTTGCTATCTTATGATATAATACAAAAAAATTAAAACGAAAAATAATTACAATAAGTATAGAGAAGGTAAGGGTAAATAATGTATACTAATTTTTCATTAATTCTTTTATATTTAAACAGAATTATTTATTCGATACCGTACGTAATTAAATAGTAACGCATTTTCATAAGTTTGATATTGTTTTTCCTAAAAATATATTTCACTAACTTTCTTCTCATGACTACAATATTTGATCACAGTAAGAAATATTGTATCTAATATTCAATTTAACTTTAGAAAATATACACAACTACTAAGGAAAACATTATCTATTTATACAAAAAATTAGCAATTATCACTAATTAATTATTTTTACATCAATCACGTACAAAAAATAAAAAGGGTGTAAATATATCTCTGAAAATATAACAAGGTAACACATGGCAAACTAAATCGGGGATTCCTAATGTTCTAAATATTCTGTCACACTAGTGTAATGGTTGGCAATTCTTTTCTCTAACTTTATTACTACAGTCAACAGTTCGAATTTCAACAAAAGTCGAACTGTTGACTTGGGATTAGTTTTTAGTTTTGCTTCCGTTTGTATAAAAAATAACATTTGTTTATTTGCATGTTATATATTTCCTTATTGTACAATGCCATCCAATTGCGATAAAACTCATTTAACATATTTCTTGCCTTTGTGCCAAGTTTATAGGCAGTAAAATAAACTTAGAGTAAGTAGCAGGCGTATAACAGCCAAAGTAAGTTATAGACGATTTCTGCAGCAGCAACGCTCTCAGTAGTAACTTCTGACAGTTTGCTGGTTTGTTACGCTTTCGTGGCTGAAATTTGGCAAGGATATTGTTAAAGACCCGTGGTCAAGTATTGATTAAATTTTTTAAGCTATTACATAGCTTCTATCGCGGGCCTTGAGCGTGGAGACCGAATCCAGAAATTCCGTAACGAAAAAACCTAACACGGGGGGTGTTAGGTTTTTTCTCCGACCGGCACAGCGGTGATACTTTTTAGTTTTTCCATCTATCGATAAATACCAGAACTTTTAATGACTTTTTGAAATATCATGCTTGTTTCTCTAGTTCAGCAACCCGCCTTTAGGTGGCATTGGTTGTATTGGAAAACTAACGTAATCAGCTGTTTGTGAGAAAGTATATAGGTGTATAGGTATTTATCATTTACGTACAACAGTGAATATCTGTATTTGTATAATTTGTGTACAAAGTGTTTTAAATATGAATATTTTTTATCGGTCACCACGCTCAAAGTGTAACTTGAATTAATATCAAAGAAAAAAAAAAACAAAGAAAAAAATACTGCATAAATAAAATAAATATATATAATTGTAATTGCATAAGTTGATAAAAAATGCTGTGCAATAGCTTTACCGCGACAGTCTCCGAGTGCCACACGTCTTTTTTATATATTTTTTTAAATTTTGCCTTAAAGGCTGAAAGGAGTAATAAAAATTTGTTTAGATGAAAAATATACATTGAGGACATGTCAAACTTCTCGCAGGTGAGGCTGCATGGGTTCTGTTAGTGTTTGATGAATAAGTAAAAAATTAAGTCAAAAGTATTTTTACTGAGTGTTATAGAAATTAGCAAGTGGAACAAATATTAAATTAAAATAATACACAGGGTTATTGGTAAACACTAACAACCCCTCAGGATTATAGTAATAATATTTTGAACAACAAATTTTGTTCTATCTATGATTTTTATTAATTCATCAGACTTTGATTCATCATACTTTCATAGAAAAATAAAAATATGTAAATACAACGCTCCAATAGTTATGAGTTCCACACGTAGATTTTTAATACGCATATTCACAAGTTTCAGCGGCGGGATACGGGTAGCGGGGGCGTTATCTTTGATCCATTTACTGCACCCGGAGTCCGGTCGCCGGCGGGCGTCAACCGGTCGCTTTGATGCGCTTGCATCGGTTAAAGACATATTTGGTAGGCGAATCGAAATCAGTGGACGTAATTATTATTGAATTTATCTTAATCGGTGGATAGGATATGGCGGAACTCACGTGCGGCCTCTTAGTCCTAGATCACCAGATATTAATCCATAGGAATAATATTTGTGGGGCATATTAAACATTGATATATACAGGTCGGGTAATCACCGGTTGCGACTTGTTGATTAAAAATATTTGGGCATCTGACCAATTTAACACAAATATAATCTGCTATCGCGAGTAAATGAATAGTTGATTTGAATTTATATTACATTTGTGTTTTAGCACTCACCCCGTGCTTGGGAAAACTTGGAAAACTTTAAAAACAACAAAAAAAATTTCAACACGTAGGGTTCGAACCTACGACGTTCCCTCAAGCCGGGACGCTCTGCCAACTGAGCTAGTGTCGGTTCAAAGTGGCGAACAACGAAAATTGGAATTTTTGGTAAATGTCTCACGTTTTGTAAAAAGTTATAGAACAAAAGTTCTTGTTTATAATATTAGTAATATAGTCTTGAGAGGTTGTTAATTACCAACAACCCTGTATTTATATTTAAGCTTAGTTATGTAGTTGGAACGAAGTTCCTTACGGCAGGCTTGGAGGGGATAGGGATTTTGCTGCGCGATCGAACTGAAAAAAATGTGATAGTAAAACCGTAAGAAAAATGCGTGGAATAAAAGCTTTAAATGAGACGTGCGCAGGCGCGACAGTCGCGTACACAAGCGAGTAGTGCCGTTTAGCCGAAGCAAGTTCGTTACTACCTGGTGTCCCGCGACACCACATCATTTTTTGTTTGATTAAACTATCAACATAACATAACCTCTCAGAGGTGTCTTTAATTTTGATGTTTTGAAACACTATAAGTTTGTATCTAGAGTTTATAAGGTTATAAGGTTAAAATGAATAAGTAATACGAACTGTAAAAGCTTGAAAAACTATTTACTACTTACACTAGTGTAACAGAATTATATGACGATAGAGCAATCCCCGACTAAACGAGGTCAGTCACATTGGGGCTAAGCTCATGGAGCTCGAGGAAAGTCTTGGGACAAATAAAACGTTTCCACATTATTCGATAAACATATCAATAATCAGTAGCCAATATATGGTATCCGAGATATCAAGGAATTCTTGTTCAAACATACACCAAATAAAACTTATGCCTAATGCGACGCAAATATTCTTCAGTTTCTATGACAACTACCCTGATATATATAAATTACGTGCCACCTTTTCGTCCGCTATGGATTCCTAAACTACTGAACCGATTTCAATTAAATGTTGTAGATATCTACTGTTTGGCCCAACTTAAAAGTTTTTGCCTTTTTAACCTTCTAACGCCTTTGGTTTAGGTGCACAGAAACTTGAAAGAGGTGGAAAGCGCAGTGTATGAACTAGGCGTAAAGCTGTTTTTTTTTTAAATTAGTTCGTCTACATAAACAAAATTTGATAGATTTTAGGATTCAATATTTTTTTTTATATCATAGGATAGCAAACAAGCAGATGAGTCTCCTGATGGTAAGAGTCAACCATCGCCTATAGACATCAAAGCTATTTATAATGCGTTGCTATCTTTTGGCGAGGTCTAATTTTACCAGCTACCTTATCCTCCAAACCGGAATACGACAGTGACAAGCACTGACGCTATTCTGGCGGAAATAGGTAAGGCGGTGGTACCAGACCCGGACGAGACAATGCAGAACTCTATCACCTAGTAGTCACGATGGTCGACTTGCATAGCCAATCGGTCGACTTTTGGCTGACCTGGCTGGCAGAACAGCAGTTGGTCTATTCTTCAAAGGAGCCCGGAACCAACACGTGGAATATAACACACTTTAAAAACCATTACTATCAATAATTCTACTATTGATTCTGAACAAAATAGTTTTATATTTTGTATCAAGTAACAAGCATCTAGTAATACTAAACAATGCAAATTCGAAGCCAGACATTCAATTTAACTTACTTCAATTTGCCTTTGTTATTTTGAATAACTTTTGAGCGTAAAGCGTTGCCTAAACCTCTAAACGTAGTATTTTCGAGTGCTTACGTCATCTTGGATCGAACGCCTCATTACTATGAAAAAATCTGATCTTTATCAGAACCATCCCATTTATCGAATGTTTAACGACTCTAAGTAATCGATAGCGTTCGGATTCGACTAACTTGGATAAACATTATGTAATATTTGTATTTCTGGGTTGGAGTGTTTATTGCAGTATATTGCAGTATTTATACATCAATTTCTATGTATTATAGTGTCATTGACTAACAACCGTAATATGACAAGCAAATTAATTCGTGTATATTGTCTAACGATATTTACTATTTTTGGTATTTAAACAGCTGATTTTCGGGTCGTTCGAGGTTTTATTAGATTTGTTTTATTGTATGTATATAATATTGTTGGAATTGGATAATATTTAAAAGCAATTATCTAATTAGGCGTTCAAAGACGTGTATAAATTTTCACCTAAGTGTATGTATGTTTGTCTGCGCATTTCTCGGGAACTAACAGCCATATCGAGATTATTTTTGATTTAAATTAGGTATGTTCTAACTTAAAAAACAGTCTAGGTTTCATCATTTCATCAAAAAAGGTTTAGTAGTTTTTAATATATGGATATAGTTGACAGCTCTTTGAAGTTGGTTCAATTTTTTAAGTTTTTTTATTGTTATTATTTTTAATCGGTTACTGATATCAATATTTTATCGAATAACGTAAAAACGCTTTAACGTGGGGTTCGACGTCTACGTACACGTCGACCACACAGAAGACGCTGAAATGCATGTCGAAACTCCGGACTAAACACCGTGTATATTACAGGGTTGAGTGTTGAATTGAAATAGCCCAGCCATAATGAAAAAGAAGTCAAAACTGGGCTTACTTCACAATTACAGGTCGGTACTAAAATAGCTAATATGAAAAATGGAAGCCAGCACGCTACAAACGCGCCGGTAATTATTGCTAATGTCTTCGCCGCTTTGCGTTCACGTTTTGAATCTGCGACTTCTTTTGGTTTACGTTTAATGAGCTCAGGATAATAAGCTGCCGCAACTGCTCCATATCCCGTTGTTGGAGGATCTGCTTCGAGCCCATTGGCGCATGACTGTTTCTCAGGGCTAGTGTTATTAGATGAAACATTTGTTATCCCTGTTGTCGTTGTTTCTGAAAGTGTGGGTAACGGTCGACCGATAACTGCTACCACTGCTGCTGCTATACCACCACTTCCCCCAGCAGCGACTAAAGCACCTCCTGATGGCATTGGAGGAGGACCTACACCACTGCGTGCTGTTGTCCCTGGCCTTCTTCTAATTCTTTTACGAGCAGTTTGGTATATCCGCCAGTAGAGTACTAATATCACTAGTACTGGCACGTAAAATGATGATGCTGTCGCAAAAATTTGGTATCCAACATCTTGACTCACTACGCATTGTAAATCTTCGGATAACCGACGATTCCAGTCTGGATCCTTCCATCCGAGTAAAGGTGCTATACACACTAGGAAACTGGCAACCCAAACACACGCGATCATATAGCTCACTCGACGAGCAGTTCTTGCATGGATATAATCTATGTTCGTCACAGCCCAGTACCTTTAAATAAAAAAAATGTATTAGACAATATAAATATAAGCAATTTCGGTTCAGTTCACATTCCTCATAATATTGCACAAGCATTTATATTAGGTATGTTGTAATCGATTTTTCGACGCCCCCCGCGCTTATTTCGGTAATAAGCTATTACTGAGTTTTTCGTGTTATGTGTTTTTCGGCATTTAGAAATCAGCATTCATCTTGTGAATTTTTTCCACATTTTTTTTCTATTGATATTTACAAAGATATGAAAATACTATTTAACTTTATGCAAACGAATAATACAGTTAAATCTAATTTATACTCTCCATCGGCGAAAAACATATGAAACTTTTGTAAGCAAGTGTATTTTGCCTTGATATGAAGGCAGCTTAAAATAATTTACTTTCATTTGAGATATTATATTATATACTATTACCGGAGTATTCGCGGAGGACGTCAATTTGTGCTTATGCTATTTCGTGCTGACCGCGCTGTGGGTCGAATGGTTAGCTACCCTAACTACACAATCAATGGGGACTCGAGATTAATTTCCGACAGGGACAAATATACTTGTACTATTATGTATTCTGTGACAGATATTTGTGTGATGAGCATAGATGTTTTTGTTTTTGGGTCTGTATGTTTATTAAATATATTTCAGTACTTATGTGTATATCAGTACATGTATTTGTAAGTTGTTCGTTCGTTGTTGTATCGATGACTAACACTCGTATAATAAGCAAATTGGTATCATGGATTATTTGTTCATTTTTGTTTTCACTCAAAAAAAGTAAAAAGGTTCCATTTAGTGCTTAATATAGCATGTAATATATAGTATAGCTAATAATTAAAAGAAGTGATACATCTTAACTTACAACGGAGTGATTTGAACTTACTGTAAAGAGACAAATCAATAGGAAGAAAAATTAAACTATATATATAACTCATACATACTTATGTACATACATACATATATTTATAAATACATACAATTAAACACTATAGGTGTTTCCACGTAAGCGTCCTTCTCGCTTCCTGGCTATCAGTGGGAGTGATTTCGTGTAATTCTACGGAAGTGTGTGGCAGGAAGCAAGCGCGCTATTTGAATTGACCAATAAGTGCGTGCAGTGGTAGAGTTGAACATTAGAACGTTTTTATACCAACTAAATCGCTTTGATGTAAGATGTTATACAACGTGTGCGACTACTGCAATGTTCGCTCGTTTTTTTATATTAGGTACGTGCTAGTGTACAAGTAAACTAGCTACTCGATGTTTGATTGTTAGATCGATTACGATTACTCGATGTTTGATTGTTCTGCATTGTCTCGCCCGGGTCTGGTACCACCACCTTACCTATTCCTGCCGCAATAGCGTCAGTGTTTGCCACTGTCGTGTTCCGGTTTGGAGGGTAAGGTAGCCAGTAAACTTATGCATGTGGCATTAGACCTCGCCACAAGATAGCAACGCACCATTAACGCCTTTGGTGTTTATAGGCGATGGGTGACTCTTTCCATTAGGAGACCCCTCTGCTTGTTTGCTATCTCATGATATAAAAAAAAACTCAGACGTTTTTAATAATATTGGCTAAAGCATTTTCGAATTGAAACAAATTGAAACAAAATCGAAGTTCTTAAAATACTGTGAATCGGAACATTAATATATTATTTTTTTAATATAAGTATATTAAAAAAAATACTGTTTCGGAAAATTTTTCAAAATTTCTCAAAATATCCTGGACTGAATTGGTTCAAATTTTTTGGAAGATCTAAGTTGAGCGGAATCTACTGGAATGCTGTCAACCGCGTTTCGATTTGTCAAGCCGTTGAAAAGTTATGAGATGTTTACATACACACATAAACACACACATACATATATACAGACATACTGACGTCATCGTAAAAATAGTAAGAAAAAGTTTCTAAGGCCTCAAAACGTGTAGATCTGATGAAAACTTGATTTTAGAAAATCGAGGCAAAATCAGTATCTTCCATATCTACGTAGCGGGAAGTCAAAACAATGTTAAAATAACCAATACAATTTAGCAGATCTTATCAAAAATATAATTTTGACAGAATTTTACTGATGGAATTACTACCATATTCAGTAATTTCATAAATAGAATTTTGTTGACCGCAAACCCTAGCTTATTAAAAAAGATTAAAACAGGAATAAAAATAGCACACTGTAATTAAAACATCTATTTTTTCCGAATATTACTTTGATACTCATATTCTGTCTCTATAAAGGGTACGCACCATTGAGAACACTCACAGGAGGAGGTTTCTTGGCCTTAATTATCGTTTGTTTGAAGCGCTCTTGACTTCAAGAGAAAGGTCACATGTATGTTATAAGATTTGATATTTATATATAATACGTACAGACTTCGGTTACTTATTTTCGTATATATTTACCAAATTAAACATAAAAGTGTCACGAAAACATTAGAAGAAGGAGAGAGGACAAAGGAGAATGGAAAAGCTTAGACGTAGACAGAAAATGGGTTTTGAGTACTAGCAGATTTCGTAACTAGTGGATATTGATGATGATGATTCATGAACTATCTGCTATTCTGCTTCGTTCGTTCGTCTCCGTCGTAAATATTATTTGTTGGCGTAGCGTTTTTTTATTACACATACATACATATCTTCATGTCAGATCCCTTACGGGGTAGGCAGAGTGAGCCGAGTGCCATACGTTACAATCCTTGCAGATTTGTCTTGCTTCCTCCACATTCATTACTTTTTTCATACAAGCACGCCGGCTACGAAGACTCGACACCATCTTCGGACAGTGCCCAATTAATCGTGTGTTTTCACTATAACTTGAAATATAAAGCTATTGATAACGGAAATAAAACATCTATATTAATCTATATTAATATTATAAATGCGAAAGTTTGGATGTTTGGATGGATGTTTGTTACTCAATCACGCAAAAGCTACTGAACGGATCCGAATGAAGTTTGGCATACAGGTAGCTGATGACCTGGAATAGCACATAGGCTACTTTTTATCCCGTAAAAACTAAGTAATCCCGCGGGATTCGCCAAAAACTTTTATAATGCAGCGGGCTGCACGCTGCAGCTAGTAAAGAATATTTTTTATGTTTATATTCTCTGATGAGTCTCCTGATGAACAAAGTCAACCATTGCCTATAGCCATAGATGTTAATGGTATGTTGCTATCTTGTGGCGAGGTTTAATGCCACATGCATAAATTTAACGACTACTTTACCCTCCAAGTCGGAAAACGACAGTGACAAGCACAGACGCTAACACGACAGAAATAGGCAAGGCGATGGTACCAGACCCGGGCGAGACGATGCAGAACTTTACTACCTAGTGGCCACGATGGTAGTGACTCACATATCCAATCAGTCGCCTTTTACGACCCGTCTGACAGAATGGCAGTTGGCCTATTCTTCAAACCAACGCGGGGCATTGGTTTTGTGGTTTAGCTTTGAAAGTATTACAGGCAGACAGGCTTTCACATTTAATATTATGGGTAGTAAGAAAAATACAAATGTGTCCAAAATGTTGCCAGCTTTCGAACTAGTTAATCGTGGTAAATCTAGTCTTTTTTACTCACTTAGTGTAACCTTCCTACCCCATAAGGAAATAATTTCATTGTTTAAAATTAATCTAAGGTTACTGAAACATACAAGGTTTGAGCGTGACACAGCGTTATTGATTTTCAGTATCACCTGTTGGACTTAGCCACTGGCTTTCCCAAGGTGAGTAACGATTGTGAGTATATTTTATTGTAGTGTGGTACAGTTTTTATTGCTCAAAGAAATTAGAGGACAATAATTGTCCTAAATGACCTCACAATTATTGTTAGTAATATACAGATAATGGGGTATCGCCTGTATAAGAAACCTTGAAAGTTCTTTTTAATGGTTGTTAGATTATGGCTCTAATGAAGTTACTAAAAGTCAGCAACACAGTAAAATGCAACTTCTCTCAATCTGCTACAAATATATGGCTACAAAACAATTGTGTTTTTTTTTTAAATTATATTCGCATGTCTGCTGCCCTAGCAACAACTTTAAATCAAAAAGAAAGACTACAGTGTAACGAAGTACTAACTAAGTAACTACTACTACTAACTAAAAGGTTTTTTTATATTTTTTTCTTCATTTTCAACTTTCCACTAACGCAAATATGTGATTATGATTACGCAATAGATGATTTTCTGTTTTTTGTAACAATGAAGTTGTAAGGCTGAGTTAATTTTGGGACAAAATACTTATAGATATTGCATATTAGGTTAATGTCTAGTTTAGGGTTAAATAAATTTTTGTTATTTTTGCAATGATATTTGTCAAATATTCATTAGTACTATGGTACATGAGAGACTAGTCACCAGCTCATCATAAATACACACCATAACCTCGTTAAGACAGATATGGATATATTATAGTAGTAGTAGTTTATTATTATTAGTTTATTATTGGTAGTATATTATTAGTAGTTTATTATTAGTTTATTAGGAATAGTAGGACCTCGTACGACTGTATTATTTTTTCACTTATAGACAACAAACGATTACACTAATGGTTTAAAAAACCGATATTAAATAGCTAAGTTATTAAAAGTTTAACCTATACCGTTATACTCAAGTTACGACGTTATAAATTAGTTTCAATAAAATTGAACTGTTTTTGTAGATTACACGCATATACATACACATATATAAAAATATGCATACACACACACACATACATGCATACATACAAACATTTTAAAAAGTATTGTACTGATAAGATTTAGATATTTTTGTTTTTAATTGTCACCTCATTATAGTCCAGCGCGCAGCGGTATAGATTTCAGTATGGACGCATGAGGTTCAGATAAGGAAGTTACTGATTTTGTCCCGATTTTCGAAAATCGAGTTTTCACCAGTAGATAAGGAAGTAACTGATTTTGCCCCGATTTTCGAAAATCGCGTTTTCACCAGTAGATAAGGAAGTTACTGATTTTGCCCCGATTTTCGAAAATCGAGTTTTCACCAGATCAGTGTGTATATAAACATCTCATAATTTTTGAACGACTGGACCGACCAAAAAGCGGTTGATGGCATTCGATTGGATTCCACTCAACTTAGACTTCGATCGACTTTCAATTTAGATTTAGAATCAATTCGATCCAGGAAATTTTAAGAAATTCAGAAAAAACCCCAAATTTTTTTTGGCATAATAGCTTTTCTTAATATAACAGATTAAACAACCGATTGAATACAAAAATTAATCAGCTATATTCCTCAAAAAACTAAGTCTAATGTATAAATTGCATCAAAATCGGTATATTCGTCGGGGAGTAATCGTTGACGAAAAATTTTCAAAAAAGTGTTTTTCGACATAACTTCGACATTTTTTGACCAATCATTTTTTAGTGTTCTACGATATTTTAGTACTAAGAAAACTACGTCGAATGCCGTTTCAAACACGAAAATCGAATCTAATTTTCAAAACTTATAACTTTTTAAATATTAAAATTACGTTGTTTTCAGCAAAGTTATTTAATATTTTTGAAATAACTTTAAGGCAAATACACCGATTGACTTAAAAATATTATCAACTTTTCTCCTTTAAAAACTGCATCATAGACTGCTAATTGGATCAAACTCGGTTAATTTGTTTGTGATTTATCAATGATGAAAACATTTTGAAAAAAAAATATTTTTTGGCATTGCTTCGAAATTTTTCAACCTATCGATTATTTAGCTAAAGCAATATTCTAGGTCTCAAAAATTAAGTTGAATGCCATTCGAAAGTCTTAAAATTCTAAACCAGGTATCAATGACAAGCACGACAATGACAAGCATTGGCGCTATTGCGGCAGGAATATGGCGGAGGTACCAAGTATTCGAGTCAGACGTTGCGAAACTCTACCACCATGTCTCGGTCACGATAGAAGCGACATGTATAACCAATCGTACGCTTTTTATGAACTGCTTGACAGAATAACGGATGGTCTATTTTTAAAGGGGTCCCAAACGAACACGGGGAAGAAGTGAATATTTTTCAGAAAAATTAAACACTAAAACTTTATACTCAAGTGGAATCCGAGCTGTTAATCAAAGTGTTTCTTTATATTACACTAGCTGTTGCCCGCAACTTTGTCCGCGCGGACTTCGTTTACTCGGCACAGCTCCTCCCCCGTAGGTGATAGCTTGATAATATGTAGCCTATATGTTGACCCGACCTGTTAGTAATATTATGCAAAATTTGAAGTAAATTCATGCATTACTTTTTGAGTTTACCATGGACATACATACATTGACTTTCCTACGATTTTATTATATGTATAAGATGATAGCAGACAAGTAGATGGCTCTCCTGATGGAAAGATAAACCATCACTTATAGATACCAAAGATGTTAACGGTGCGTTGCTATTCGTGTAGCGAGATATCAATGCCACATGCATAAGTCTACCGGCTACCTGACCCTTTAAATCGGAACACGAGAATAACAAGCATTGACGCCATTGTCGCAGGAATAGCTAAGGCGGTGGTATCAAATACCCTGGCGAGTAGTTACGAAGCTCTACCATCTAGTAGTCATGATGTCAGTGACATGTATAGCCAATCGGTCACCTTTTACGACCTGCCTGGCAGTAAAGGCAGTAGGTTCATTCTTCAAAGGAGCCCGGACCAACACGGGGGGTAATACCAAAGGGGTACCTAATTCCAGTTTGATACGTGTGTCTTTAATATTGTTGGAAAAGGATAATATTTGAGTATGATGATCTATTTAGGTGTACAAGTACGTGTACTAAATTCATTAAGTGTATGTGTGTTTGTATGTTCATATGCTTGCATTTTTATCTTTGTTCACGAATTTCTCGGAAACTAAAAACCGTTTCGAGACAACTCTTGTTGTACTAAATCAGGTATATTCTAACATAGGTAAGAGTTTAAGGTTTCATTAAAATCCATTCAGTAGTTTTTTAGATATAAGTATAGTTGACAAAAATTTGAAGTCAGTTTAATTGTTCAAATTAAATTATGTACACGTGCACATAATTAAGTTTTTAAAATTTAAGTAAAACTTGTTTATTCAGTGTCTAAAAATATTTTTAAACACTAAATACATTATGTAAATATACTGTCAACTTTCAATGGCAAACGATAGTGTTACTTTAAGTTATATCTACAAAAATAAAACTAACAATGTCCAATTTGTAATCCCCGTAGGGATGGTACGCACAGCAAATCCACGCACGACTAGACAACGGTAAGCCTACTATATCCCTTATAGACGTAAAAAACCGGCCAAGTACGAGTCGGACTCGCGCACGAAGGGTTCCGTACCATCATATCAAAAAATACGAAAAAAACAAGTTTATTGTATGAGGACCCCCTTAATATTTTTATCTTTTTTATTTTTAGTACCTATTTGTTGTTATAGCGGCAACTAAAATACATAACTTGTGAAAATTTCAGCTTTCTAGCTGCCATGGTTTATGAGATACAGCCTGGTGACAGACAGACAGACGTACAGACATACAGCGTAGGCTTAGTAATAGGGTTCTGTTTTACCTTTTAGACAAGTAATGTCTTCCAAGAATTTAATAAACGAAATGAACGATGCCGATTTTATTAAAGTTATTACGTACTTAACTAAAATAAAAACGACACAACTTAACCGTAAAACGACATAATAATTTTAAGTACTTATTAGGAACGTATGTCCTGTTACATGTAAAGCGAAACAATCCTGCCCCAGCCATGTCTGCAGATTTGATATTACATCGAAAAACTCAATGTTATTTGAAGGCAATATATTACATAAAGTTGTATGTTACGTATCCAAGACAGTTGCGCGTTGTTGACAAAAATAGATGGTCTACTAAAAATATTTCATGCTGATCTAATCAAATTCATTCGTATAAGTATTTATTAAACAAACAACGTGTTCGTATATAAGAACACTATCTTACGGAGTGCACTTAATTGTGGATATCGCACCGCGAAGAGTAATGTGTGTGTTTTTATACCATAAGATATAAAACAAGCAGTCAGTTTTCTTGACTGTAAAATATAAGATTTTTTTGATGTAATTTGATAGGCAAACTAGCAGATGTGCCACCTGGTGGTAAGTGGTCGACGTTGCCAATGAAAATAAACTAGTTTACCTGGAACTAACCCAGTCAACTCATTTATGTGTTGCCTATCCTAAGACATAAGGTGTTAAGTCTCGGTGCCAGTAATTACATTGTCTGTCTTTCCCTTCTCTCCGAAACACTCACGGAAGAAATAAGCAAGATGGTGGTACCCCTGTAGCCAGGAGTGCAGCACAGCGCATCTCTTCCATCGGTGAAAAAAGATAAATGATAAAACACAAGCGCAAGTTAACTCTACGCTTTACACCAGAACGCAATGATGGCAAGGACCAATGAACTGAATGGCTGCTGTAAGCTGTGGTATCAATATCAGGCAAGTCATCGCGCACAATTCTACCCACGGATTAAACTGAATATCCTTTTTAAGACGATTTCGTAAGTTGCCAATGTTCTTTGCACTTACACCCATAAATGATTACATTATAGCACTTACCGACGAAATAATATCACACCAGGTGTTTTTTTAAACCTTCGCTTCTTATTAACTCCAATAAAATAGCACAAACTGGAATATATCTATTTATTTACGATATTTTATAATTTATATCTACTTACATTTGACATTTACAAGCATTTGCTTATGAACACTGTGACTATAGTATTTGTGTGGTCTGTGGTTCTACCTAATAACTGTCACGATGGTAGTGCCATACTTCGCCTTCGCTTGCTTTTTACGAGTGGCTGGTGATCAAACAGTCTATCCATCAAAAGAGTTCAGACAAACAGGGTAAGAGTGAATATTATGCGCTTATGTAAATTTAGATAATTGTAAAGGCGTATTATTGCTTTAATATTATATTTTAGTGTATTAATGTCACAGTGTATATTATTAACATACCTGTCAAGTGCGATCGCGACTAAGTGTAATATTGATGCAGTACAGCAAAGAACATCCCCTGAAGTCCACATGTCACATAATTCGGGTCCCAGCGTCCAGCGTTGGGCAATTTCGTACACAGCTCCCAGTGGCATGACTAAACACGCCACTAGCAAGTCTGCTACCGCTAGAGATAAAATTAGCTGATTGGCAGCACTACGCAAATGTCTCTCCAGTAGAATGGCTGCTATCACGAACACGTTCCCTGCGATAAAATAGTTTTATTTAAAAAAACATAATTAAAACATATGAACTAGTAAGAACAAGTAACTTTTATAGTATATAGATTTACCATATACCCACTAAAAAGAAAATTTAAAATTAATTAAAAACCTGTATAAACATGTTTGCAAACAACACAAAAAGTTGATGCTGAAAAAAATCAACTCATTACCATACTAGCGTTCACGCAACCCGCTGTGCAAATTCTTGTTTCAAAGCGAAAGGGGAGAATTAATTTTTTCGCATTAAATGTGTTCTAAATATTATTTTGTTCTATGTATTTATTCTTTGCATCACTGATTTCACATACTTTTACAGAAATAAAATGAGTTAAATACCTACACAGAGATAAAATATATTCTTACAATCTCATTTAATTTTCAATTATTTCGTTAAGTGAGTGGTTTTGAGTCGCTTTTAAGTTAATTTAGTTTTGTTTCTCACAATCAGGTTATTTAAAGCCGACGTTTAGAAAACAGTGTCATTTTAAGTAAGTCATTTACTACATCTGTCTAAATTTCTTTCTACGATAAACTTAAAAAAATACTGAACAGATTTTACGCGATTTTTACTAATATAGAGTGATTCATGAAAAAGGTAGAGCGTATAGGTCATTAATGTTTTGTGTGTGTGTGTGTGTGTGTGTGTGTGTGTCACAAATCAAGTCATCTAGAAGTTTCCTTCGAAAACACTACCTAACCCCTTTGAGATATAATAAACCAACGTTTGATGGGATCGTTTCTCTGCAATAAATTTAACGAAAAAGTCCGTAGCGTATGTCTAGTCATGTACGAAACATGTCAAGGACAAACACTTATGCTATTGCAGCAGAAATAGGTAAGGCGGTGGTATGAAACCCATGCGAGATGTTGCGGAACTCTATCACCTAGTAGTCACGGCGGTAGTGACGTAAGCTAATTATTAGCTTTTACGAACTGCCTCGTTGGAAAGCAGATGGTGTGTTTTTTGAAAGGAGTCTGGAACAGCACAGATGAAAATTTTATTTGTTTTCTATTCATACGTACAAAAAGTACAACAAATCTGAATATCTATTATTAAGCAATTGATATTAGTATGTTAAATACATTTTAATTAAAATGCTATTAAATTTATAGTCTATTGACTTACTACCATGTTGGTTGAAAATAGAATTGAGTGAGCAAAATTACGTCAAATTATCTACCTATACTTGTGTATGGCACACCGAGAATTCAGGTTGTGGTTATATCGGCAACCTAATTAACTAGCGTTGGGTAATATGAAGCTAATATTTTCACGCCACAAACAGTTACGTTGCAGTAAATGTTACACTCGAATATGGCAACATTGAGAAGGACGTAGCGCAGTGTAGCCCGTCGTAGCACCTGTGTAGCGGCTCGTTACATATTTTATTACATAATTAAGCCGACTAGTCGGTGAACATTGCTATTTTTACAGAGGTGAATAATATATACAGATCGAACTATAAATGCTTACGACGACGACTAAATTCAATTCAAACTATTGCTTATTTATTGATATGCGTCTCATGATGAAGAGACAACCTTAACGATATGTTGCTATCCTTGTGTTGGAATGGTAATGCCATATGCGTAATTGTGCTTGTTACCGTCCAAATTGAAATAGTGAGAGCACTGAAGCTACTTCGGCAGAAATAGGTAAGGCGGTGGTCCTTAACCCGGGTGAGGAGTTTCGTAACTCTGCCATTTACTTACTAAACTTGATAGGTTTTGAGAAAAGCAATAGCTATTGAAGATGTTACAATTATTTAATTTCCATTTTTTGAAATTGCTCTCCTTTATTTTTTATACAAAGTTTCATTCGCCTAAACAAACTTTTAAAGCACTTTTTTCAATGACTATCAGATAGGTCAAATATTACTATTTCATAAATAGCCTTAGCATCTTCAGGCTGAGGTAGGGTTTTAATATCATTCTCAATGAACACCTTTGTTATCAAGAACGTAGGTTCTTGGTCTCTTCTCTTGCACTGCTTGGAAAAATTTTGTTATTGCTATTGTAGTAACCAATCTGAGTCGACAAACTCATTATTTTCAAATATGAATGTCAACAGAGATTTTCTCCGAGAAAAAAAAATAGCCACCATTTTTTGCCAACGTTTCGAGGTCTTTGGAATTTCGTCGCAAACTTTTCCTCCGAAAGAACCCATACCGATGAATGTCTCTCACTTTCAGAATCAAACGGATAGACACAAGTTTCGTCATTTGTGATAATTACAGAAACACGTCTCGGTGTTCTGCTACCAAACTGTTAACGCATTTCACAACACCAATCCACACAGGTCTGTTTTTCAGTTTCTGACAGCAAACGCGGGCTTTAACGACAACAGATGTTCTTTACTCCTAGTTTTTTTGTAGAAAAATATTAATACTTCCTAAACAATCGCCTAGGATATTCTCGATGTTCATACATCAAAACGCGTAGACCACATATTTTCTGTAGTTACTGGTGTTTGCGGGTGACCCTTTCTGTGGTTGTCTACGGTTAGTTTCCCTCTTTTAGTTTCATCGAACCATCTTAAAATGGTTCTTGCCTGGGATGGAGTAGAGTCCCCTAATGCTGATTGTTATTACTGTAAACTTAGTTGTTTGGTTAAACTAAATTTAAAATCGTAAAATATCATAGCATGCAAATGTTCGCGGTTAAGCTCCTTTGAAAGAAACGCGGAAACAGTTGTAGTAACTGGATTATTGCTTTTTTTAACTAAGCTAGAAATTTGCTTTTCGAACAAAAAGTTTTAGGAAACTTATCGAGTGATGTACGTAATAGTCACGATGGTAGTGACACGTATAGTCGATTCGCTTTATACAAAATGCCTGACAGAATAGCAGATGTTCTGATATTCTAATGACACCCAAACTAGTATGGAGGAGAACTATTACATGAAATAGCTGAAAACTATTAACACGCTGGTTCCCTTGTAAACAGAGTGAGCCGAACAATAGATACTCATTAGTTGCTCCAGAGGGCCTACCATGAACTCTTATAATACTTGTCAAGTTCCAGGCAGTTCAACTATGGGTATTAACCTGTCAGGTTTTATGATCGTACCATGAACTAATTTTTGTTGAACTGCAATGCGTCGTCTTCTGGCCGGTTACATTATCTCTGGCAGAACATATCAAATTAACGTTGAGAAACACATAACTTGCCAATTTTTAAATTTTAGTATAAAGTTATTATTATTAATGCATTTTAATTACAAATCTTGAATTTAAGAATACAAATTGGCAAAAGAGATCGAGTTTTAAGTTATTTAAATTCTACGTAAAATATTTGGAACATAAAGTAAACCACGTAATATTTGTTAAGCGGCATCCATTAAAGAACGCAACTCTGGGAATATTACACATGACCTTGAACTGTTAAATAAAGACATTTATGTTATGAGCGCGGTTTTTAAATTTCTTGAGTACGACTTGATTTTTTGAGATTAGAGTTTTGGAATAGTTTGTGACTATTTTAAAGCTTAAAATTACGCATTGATTTAATGAACGTGATTGATGTCAAAAGCAAAACGATAGTATGATATCAATATATTCAATGAACAATTGGAAGTTTTATGAGATATTTTAAATACTCATAAAGATATTGCAACGGGATTCAATAAAAGTGCACACTCAAAACGTTAATTTTCATCACACATCTAAAATGTGTATCTCCTCTGTGGTCTTGGTCCGGTGTCGGAGTTGATCACATGAGGTCCCGCGTCGGACAATTCAACAAAATGTGTTTTTCAGTTTTCTGACAAAAGCAATGTTGCCCGGGATTGGAAAAAGTGCCCGGGTGGCGATAGGCTTTGGCTAATCGTGGGTACACTTGTTGTACCTCTGCCTACCTCTTTGGGGATACGGGCGTGAAGATACTTTTTTTATCTAAAATTAAAAATAAATAAAAAATGCTTTAAAAGTAAGTAAATATTAAATAATAAATAAATAACTTTAAATAGAAGTAGTGAATTAGGTATTATATTTTATACCAATATCAATATTTTTCTAAAACACAGTTAATGTCAAAAAATATACAGTATAAATTCCAAATAGGACTAGGGCTAGGAATAGCAGTAATAATAAAAAATACCTACGTTTACAGTATATTTAAGACAAAGCAATCCAATAAAAGTTACTTTTTTCCACCTGCAAGTGACCGGCAATATTATGACACTTTAGCAGTTCAAATATCGATTTCGGTCTGACAAAAACACTTCATGGTACGCTAATGCAGGGCAGAAGTTGGTTTGAATAGTAAAACGATCGCTTGCCGGCATAGGTCACGTGGTCACTGACTGGCCTGTTAAATAACGCTTTCATGGTACGAAATAGCAGGACAGTTTAATTATCGGCTAAAATTGACCTGCTATAAGAGTTCATGGTAGGGCCGCAGTTCACTACATTTGACCGGTTTATCGAAAAGCGAGATGGGTGGTGACTCTCATTGCTACTAGCGCAACTATATTAGACATTATTAGATTAGTGAAAACCAACCTAATAATCTATATACATATACTCAAATCGTAGGAAAGTCAAAACTGTACATTGAATATTTTTTTAAAAGAATACTTGGGGTGTGATCTACAATCGATATCGAAGCCAAAAATATAGTTTTAGAACTTTTGTCTGTTTGTCTATTTGTCTGTTTGTTTGTGTGTTTGTGTGTTTGTGCGTTTGTGTGTTTGTGTGCCTGTGTGCCTGTGTGCCTGTGTGCCTGTGTGCCTGTGTGCCTGTGTGTGTCTGTCTGTGTCTGTCTGTGTCTGTCTGTGTCTGTCTGTGTCTGTCTGTGTCTGTCTGTGTCTGTCTGTGCCTGTCTGTGCCTGTCTGTGCCTGTCTGTGCCTGTCTGTGCCTGTCTGTGTCTGTCTGTCTATCTGTGCCTGTCTGTCTGTCTGTTGTCTGTCTGTCTGTCTGTCTGTCTGTTTGTCTGTCTGTCTGTCTGAAGGCCGCCCACCCGCCCTGTCTGTGTGTCTGTGTGTCTGTGTGTCTGTATGTCTGTGTGTCTGTGTGTCTGTCTGTCTGTCTGTATGTCTATCTGTCCGTATGTCTATCTGCCTGTTTGTCTACAAATATAAACTGTAATAAAAACAAAAATTGAGTAGTGCCACACGGACACTAGGTTGGGACGGAGTTTGCCTAGTATATTCTTTGTGTTTTGTATTAGATAAGTAACGATTAAATAAACAAATATAAATTACTACTGTGTATTCTTAAAATTATAATAATAATAGTATCAATGGACCTATTACACGAATTGTAATATTCCATAGCAAGTAACCATAGTAATAAATATTTACTTTTGATATGAGTACAACGATACTAAAACTTAAAAAATGCTGAAATATATGTAATAAACACCCAAAATCAGATATACTAACATCTATGATCATCTGAATATAAAGGTATATCTATCTATGTTAATATGTTTTCCAATGAAATGTATTCCTCTAAAGTTTATTCAGTAGTAAAGTATAATGGAGTATAGTTATTGCTAGGGACGAATCGCCTTAATATGGAATCGAAAAGTCAGTATATCCTTTGGTCCACCAAAGAAAACAAAGTTTGAATTGTTATGCCTTTCCATCTGCTAGAGCCCTTGAAGCTAAAGTTTAATAAGTAAACAAATAATTTTTGCAGTGGAATAAATTAGGTTATGGGTTGTGGTTTGCCTTTTTGTTAGGTTTTGGGAGGCCGAAGTTTGTGACATGGTGTGGTAGTAATTAAATAATATTTACTGTTGTATTTTAAAAGAAAATAGTCAATATCACACATGGGGAAAACTATCTTTTAGTAAAAGCAACCCCACAAATTGTACTTGCCTAACTTAAGTAGAGCAATCTGGATAGGAATGTGTAGGTTATTTAAAGGTTGACAAGTCCTTGCAAGGCATCGGCTGCTCCTGCCCCCCTGATGTAATCCTCTATGGTATTACAACGATGCTGGTAGCTTGTCAGCTTTTAAATAGATTCGAATGTAGAACCGTAGAACGGTAGAATGTTTAAGACTTTTTATGAATTGTCAGATATATGTAATTGTGAGTTAGTATTAAGCGGGCTTAGACGAATTGCTCAATAAATCGAAGATAAACTAAAGTTGCAGTATTTATTTTTACTTATAACATTTAGAAAGTAATAAAGTAGACCCGAGAAGCGGTATCTCTCGCCAATTTTAAGCAGCCAAGGTGAGAAAAACCCCGGGACGACCGAGGTCGTTACAGTATAGCAAAAATCTCTGCAAAAATGTGTCGATGTTTGGTGTTGTTTTTCATTGTTACACATTTTCCGGTCTCATTTCCGGCTCTCCCTCAGCCCACAAACAAATCATATCGTGCAATAAGGAACTTCGTCCCAAAATTATTAAGCGCAACAAGAAGAGAAATAATGAAGTTAGTCTAGTAGCAATCTTTCTCTTCAGGTAACATTATCTTTTAGAAGATTTAAAATGTTTATAAAGTAAACGAGTTATTTTGTGTAAATTTAGCTAGAACGTGACCTCTATCGACACAGAAGCTTAGAAGAAGATTGAAGTGAGCCACCCCTGTGCGAGTATTGCATACTTTATAAAACGTGACATTTTTAAAATATTCAACGCCTGTAGGCAAGTTAAACTGTATGAACGTGTTAAAAGGAAATATCCGGGTTTGGCATTAAATAAAGTAAAAGGATAATATATTTGCTAAAATTGTATTTCCACAAAAGACGTATTTTTTATATTATATTTTCTATTCAAAAAGCAGATGCTCTCCTGATAAAAAAAAGAGATCAGCATTGTCTATGGACACCGTTGATGTTAGTGGCACTTTGCCATACCATGAATAATAATTAATGTAACGATAATGTGGTTAAAAAGATTATTATAATCGATAAATTTTAATTTTGGAATTTGTGAATTTAGATTATTGTCATAAAACTCTCATGTATTCCAAATCTAATTATTTTATATCACTAAATCACAGGGAACCAAAAAGTATAACATCCCTGATAGCATCTGTATCTAATGGTTCCATTAGGTTGGCAATAAAAAGCGTTGAATAATATCAATTAACTTAAACTATTAATACAGTTAGCAACAAACTTATTTAAGTCGTTTAAGTTTTGTTGTTGGAAAAGGGAAAATGAATCTAATGCTGTCTGTAAAAGTCAGTGTATTATTTTGAGACAGTTTTCTTCGAGCTATTTTTAAATATCATTACACCATTTCCCTTGGGGCAGGTAGACTGAACTGCATGTCATATATATTACTATAACGATGTATTTATATGGACTAGTGAAACTCGTATGTAAATTTGAATTGACAGTGTCAGCAAGAAAAAGGCATGACAAATATTATATTTATTTAGGGTATTCAAAAATGATGCGTAAGCAACAGCAGCAGTGCATGCGTTAAAATTAAAAAATATAAAATTATCGCCGCGTTCTATGGCGACTACTGATAACGACTATCGCTTGTTTCTTGCAATAGCCGGGACTGAGTTTTACGTATTTATACGAGGTACAGAGTGTTCATACCGAGCATGCTAAAGACTAAATTACGGCTTACCTAACTGCCGGTTTTTTTAAAAGCATGGAATCACAAACACGTATTTGGAGCTAAAAATATTGTTTATCGAAGTAATCTATGTCTGCATACAGTAAATCTGTTCATTTTATCTGACTGAATATACTTTATCACACTGTTTCCCTTTCGTAAAAGGTAGAGTAATCCGATTGTCCGAAGGTAGTCCTGATTTGCCACGATTCACTGATTTGTATTTTGTTCACTGGTGTCGGAGAATGTTCGCAACATTTTCCAACTTATAACGACTCTTGCTTTTTCTTGTGATAACAGAATCTAACAACTTTACGTTGGTATCTGAAGCATGGAAATGATAACACACTACCTACATCCAGACTTTTCCTTCGCAATAACATTTTTCCCGACTTAAATATCGAACTTGGTATAAATATTCCTTTTGATATTGGTTTCAGTAAAACTGGTAACGCGCCTCGAGGCTAAATAATAATAACCTGTAAATATGTAAATAATACTTTTCTCAATGCGGCTTTTAATCAATCCAGACAGTAGATAAAAAATTGAGGTTTTCTTCGACTCGCAGTTAAATAAGTTTTATTGGTTTCAGCATGAGCACATCAGATCCCGAGTTCGAAACTTGCCTCTGTCGTGTTCCGGAAAATGGTTTAAATGAATTTTCTGACTTTCTAAAAATGTAATTGGACTAGATAAATACTCAAAACCGTCGATATGTTTTCCATCTAACACGCCATGCGGTTTAATGCCGTTGGCCAATTATTGTGAATATTTGCAATTTTAGGAAAATTTTGTACAATAGTGTAATTTTGAGTGTATTTTTCTTATCCCGTACTACTTTTTACTACCCCATGTTGATCCGGGCACCCTTTAAAGAATAGGACCAATCGTTCTTTCAGGCAGATCGGCTATACGTGTCACTAGCATCGTGACTACTAGGTGGTAGAGTTCCGCAACGTCTCGCCCGTGTATATGGTACAATTCCTGCCACAGAAGTGTCAATGCTTGTCATTGTTGAATTCCGGTTTGGTTATACATGTGGCATTGTCATCCCGCCATACGGATGGCATCATTAACATCTTTGGTGTCTATAGGCAATGGTTTCTCTTTCCTTTAGGAGAGCCATTTGTTTGTTTGTTGACCAATGAACTACTTCAACCGGTGACCTAAAAAAATGTTAGTTCATTAGTCTCACTGAATTCAAAACTGAATTAGGAATCAGTTGAATCTCAATATAGAAAATAATGATAAAATATTACCTATGACAGTCGCCAATATTAGCAAGCCAAGAAGAATGGCTTTCACGGCTGCCCTAAGTAAGGCTGAATCGAAGGGCGCGAACTCATCCCACCAGGAAACGTTGAGCCTGGAGATGTTCCAGTCGCCTGGCACCCACTCAGTGGTGTTTAATGTGAAGTTGTCACCACGGAATTGTTGGTACAGTTGATCCCAGTCTATGAAGTTTTCATTTTCGCCCGCGCCCTCCATACTCCCTCACCGAAGCACCTCGCCAACAACTAGAGCAAACACAAAAACAAAACATTTAAAAATGAGATGAAAACGTTTTAAAGTATTTTCATACTTATTCTGCCAGGCAATTTCTAACCATTCAGCCGCACCTACGTGTCGTCCTGAAAATATTAGCGCGCTAAGGCACAAGCGATTGGAATGTTTGCGATAATAGCCGGTCACTTCTGTATGTTTCGCATCGTTGCGCAAAGCTTCGTGACGATAGACGCAAGTGCGGCCGCAGCTTATGAGGTCCTGTTCAGAGGGTAAGGTAGACGGTAAACTTATGCATGTGACATTACCATCAGATTACGCGGATAGCAACGTACCTTTAACATCTTTGGTATCTATATGCAATTATTGTCTTTTCCATCAGGAGAGCCATCTGCTTTTTTGTTATCATATGATATAAAAAAGGTGTTATTAACAAAATTAGGCACGTATCACGAATATCTTCATTGGAACTGGAAAGTATCATCTGTATTGTAATACGTGAAGGAATAACTTACTACTCCTTTTTTAAACAATTAAAATAGTGGAGGTCGAAATTAGTTAACATTTTGGAGGTCTGCAGAAACCTAATATTTTTAAAATTATATGCATTAGAAATATATTAAATTAATCAAAATGAACAATACACACACTAGGTATATTCACTTGACATACATGATAATTTACATACATATACACTGTTTTCTTCACGGCTACACTCTGTTGTCAAAGATAAAATAGATTTTATTATCTTGCTATGGTCGAATTTCGGCCCTAAGTGATAGCTAGTAGTCATAAATAGACTTGGAATGTGTATTTTTAGTAGGTTAATATTTCACAGTATCGCTAGCATGTGTTTGCAACCAACAAAATGTATGCAAATCATTGCATATGATTCATCTGGTGCGTCTATAACCATATTTTTGGCGGAAGCAAAGATTATCTGCTGGTATCATAACCACTGTATTTTATAGATATTTACATTTAATAGAAAACCAGCTGTGCTACGACGCTTATTTCCCCTACACTCATCCTGTAGTAGGAAAGCCAAAGATTTTTGGGATTTATATAAAACCGTTATACAAAGCCTGGCATTTTGGGTAGTAAAAGATTCCAATAATTTTGGTTTGTGGAAATTGGCAGATTATATTTTTTTCGATATTCTTACATAATTTCCTACAAAATAAAAGAAAATTTAATCGCGCTCAAGAATATGAAGACAACGTTTTCTTTGAAACTCCCGCTCCCTTACGTTACACTTAAATAGTCAGAATTTCCAAATTTCAGCTCGCTATTAACTCACTATAGTGGGTAGTATAGTAAGTGATTTTTTGACACTGTTTTTTCTACATGTTTTCTATCTGTAGAAGCATTGCTCACCAGTAAAATGAAAAACATTGTATAAACTTTATTTTTATTATCATCTAATCTACAAAATCCAATATCCCAGGACGCTTGTGTAAATCCCCGTTTAATATTTTGGGCTTTCCTACTATGTGATAATCACGTCAAAGTCCATTCAAGCCCAAGTTTGATAATGTGTTAACTCTAATTTCTGCTATGCTGTTTAACATTTGGTAACTTAAGATTATTTGTTTATTTAGCGGTGGATCTGTAACGACTTGTCTATATGTGAGTGGTTACGCAAAAAGGGACCTGAAGGGATTGGAAACGGTTTTTTTTTTTTGATAAATTCTGATTCTATGGTCCTTCATCTTTGTTTTGTTCTAATCAAAATAATTTTAGGTGCCGTAGTTTTTTTTTAATGATTTTTAATGTAAGCCGAGGCAGTTTTGAAAATATTACACCTTATACACAGCGCACACTAGTTTCTTTTTCTAGCGCGCACATAAAGACAAGTAAAAGACGAATAAATAAGTCACCAATAATACAGCTATCGCAAACACGTGCTATTTCTCACTGACGAAGTCGCTCACTAACGACACTAACATAAAACACCCCGCGCCTCTCTCATTTCGACTCAACATTTTAAACGTGATTTACTCGAAATCAATTATTTTCCCTTGAGGTCCCTTTTTGCGTAACCACTCACATATGTGCGTGCGTGCCGCAGTGGTTGTCCACATTGAAAAGCAAGTAACTAAAATTATGCATACGTCATTGCAATCCGCCACAATACAACAATCTTTTAGCATGTTAGGCTCTTCTTTTCACCAGGAAGGTTATATTGTTGCTTGTTTCTTTGCTATATTACACATACATACATTATCTAATAGTAAAAGTATATCCAATGAGAAATGAATTTCAATAACAAAGTAAGTGTTACAATTTCCAATCTAAAATTTCATCACATTATTGAATGACAATTTTTATATTTTTATTGCCGTTGTTAAAAGTAAGTTAATAAGTGAGTTGTAAGCACTACAACATTATTCAAACATAGTTTTATGTGTAATGAAACGCAAAAACATTATATCGTTAGTGAAGCAAAAGTCAACAAAGGGTCCTTGTTGGGGAGCGAATAGCAGTATGTTGCGAGACGGCACTAACGTGTTACGATACGGGAACACTAACCTACTTACATATCAAGTTGCTTCTGTTTATTTGTGCATAATAGAGTACAGCTGGATCGGGGTTAATGACTGCATGGGGTGTATATGAAAATGGTTCAAACAAAATAATTCACGTATTAAAATATAATTTATTTTATTGACTCTTGGTTTCCTTGTTAATATAGAATTATGATTGCCAGGACAAGCAAAAAATGTTAGGCTAGAAAAACCTTAAAAGCAACTTGCATTTATATGATGGCAATTTCTTTTTTGTGCGAAATACAAAATTTGTACTTTGATTTTTTCTTATTTTCACGACACGCATATAAAGCGTACACTGTTAGGACTTATCGTGCCCACGGAAATCTTACACAGCCGTTTATTTTGCACGATATGCGGAACATATTGCGCATACATTGCTTATGTTATGTATTTCCATAAACTTTTCTATTTTCAATAAATGGACTTTCCAAAAGGAGAGATTATCAATTGCTGTATGTTTTTTTTATATTTGTTACCTCAGAGGGTAAACTCTCCTTGTGGTCTCATTTTAATCTAGTGAAGATCTGATGCAGGGTTCCGGAGGAATAGGAAATGGGAAGTCAATTTTAATTGCCCACATCATGAAATGCCACCATTTTATGGAATTCTCGAGCAATTCTTAGGACATACATACAGTTAAAATATGTGCCTTCGATATGAAAAAAAATTTTGAAAAATCCCTTTATCTTGTTCTAGCAAATAAAAATTATCGGTTATTTGGTCTGACCGGATTGGTTCAGGCCCCCTTTAATAAAACAACTGCTATATTGCTAACCAGTTCGGAACACGATAGTGACAACCATTGACGCTATTGCGACAGGCAAATGCGAAACTATGGTATCAAATACCTAGGGGACACAGTGACAGACACGTATTTTCAGTCGTTTGCCTTTTACGAACTGCCTGGCAGTGATAGATGGTCTATTCTTCAAATCTTCGGGAGTGGTGAGGGGTGGCCTGTCAATACGGGGAAAATTTGCTATTCTATGATAAAAAAATTTAAAAGGTCTCAATTAAGACTGGTTATATTATTCTTCTTGAAAAATTAAATTGGAGTTTCTTTGTGATGATAGAAAGAAACGCTGAAGAACTTACAAGCAACAGCTGGAACTGATATATTAAAGTAAGCGTCGACAGAATTATGATATCCAATAACTAGTAGTAACTCATAATAATTTAATGTAAGATAACACAACAATAGCTATATAAAACCTATTGTTTGTCATTTAAATTTATTTTAGGTTATTACCATCAAATCACCGCGCTATTACTTCAACAGATTAAGTTCAAACTTCAGAAGTATACACTAAAATATATTTATAGACATGTAAATTAAGTGCTCGTTTGACAAAACTAAATATTATATCTAATTCCATTCATTCATTCCTTTGAGAGATTGTCCATTGAAATCATATTTTTCATGCAAAGGTAAATAATGCCTGTAATTTTATTTTTGAATGCCAAAATGGAATTAGTATAAAGTTAAATCTATGTTTGTGGATTCGCAATCATTATCCCGCGGCCACCATTTATGAAGAAGGTTTTGACTTCATATCATATTTAACCAACTATGTTTCGCACAGTATTCATGTGAAAATTTGTTATAATATTTATTTATTGTAAATTGAATTCCATACAACTTTAGAACTATCATTTTTAGTCATGATCCAAAAATAACCAAAGTTATAAACAATACTGGATAGAAGTTTGGTCACAATACGAGCTAAACCCTATACTAATCCTCTGGGGACATAAAAGTTAAATAACATTGCGTGCTTTGAGTTTTACAGTACCAAATGTAACTTTTTGATGGACGAAGAAAAACAGCAACAATTTAAAATCTGAGTAAGGGGAAATATAGTTTCTTGAAAATCTTTTCCGTAGTTTAGGCATAAAAAAAAACAAACATCCATTAATTATACATCCATCCAAATATCTATTCATAAAATTTTGCGTATTAGTAATACTTATAAAAAGTAAACTGCAACTAGAACACCCACGTTTGCTAACATTACTTATAGGTTACAACTTAACAATGTTAGCTAAACGTGGGTGTTCATAAGTGATATGACAGTCGGCCATTTCATCACCATAATAAATTTATAACCATTAGGAATTAAATAACTTGCGCAAATTTATAATGCCATAACCTGTTTTATTCTATTTAATATATACAGAGAAATATAGCAATAAATTAAAAAAAAAAACGACTGAATTGGAGCTTATCGAGAACGAAAAACTCCGGGCTCGATTAACATTGACGAAATAAAAATTCTTAAATTTTAAGAATTGATCGGTATTGGGAAATTGAAGCGAAAATTGAAAAATCTTTCGAGTTCTTGTTCAGTTTGAGGGCGCTGCTTGCATATTTTATCGTTGCTTTTAAGCAAAAATTTGTTCTCGAATTTTAAAATACATTATTTTGAGATAAATGAGTTAAATCTGTTCTTGAATTCAAAAATACATTATGTTGAGATTGGCAGCAATTCGATTAGTACTTCGGTGAATTATCTTTGTTCAAGACAACTAAAATAAACTTGAAATGTACATTGAACAACCTTATATACAAACATATATAAACAGGCGACAACGCTTAGATATATTTAATTTATTTTTTATTTCTTTTTAATTAATATAATAAATTACCCCGATTTTCGAAAATCGAGTTTTCGCCAGATCTCCTCGTTTTAAGGTGCTATGAAAGAATTGGTATTCATTACAAAAAGTGTTCACAAAAATTAATTCCCTAAACAGTATTATATCTAGATTCTCACAGAAAGAGCGACTTTTTTATTCAGTTAGAGAATTCAGGCCAAGTCTTTTAGTAGGATCTAAGAAGTTAACGAAAAAAAGAGGAAAATCATATTAACATCAGTTTTGATTCAGAGTTCAGAGTAATCATATTTTCGAACTTAATAACACATTTTTAAGCACTATTGTGTTCTATTAAATACTTACTAATTATTTAACACAGTATTTTGAACGACTTACTGTAATTATTTAACATAGTATTCTAGCGGGGTCTCCTAATACATGCATCTAATTCTTAAAAGTAGTACCCAAGCTACATTATAAAAAGTAATTAGATATTAAAGTTACGAAATAAACAATTATATTATCATTATTTTTAAATATAAACAATCAATACCTAACACTCAAAACTCTAAGATTAACATTTTATTAAAGTAGCAAGTTACCTACTTAGTTATTGTACTTAAACATAGTATATTATAATATCAAACGTAGATATTATCAGCTGTCAGACAAATAAGTTACAATAATTATTATACGTAAGTAAAACAAAAACTTTATATCCACGCTGGAACACGAAATTTGGCACACTTAAAGTTTATTTTGTGAAAGACTGTAGAAACGTAATATTTTTTTAAATTATATGCACTATATATGACTTCGTCCACGCGGACTTCGTTTACTCCGCACAGCTCCTCCCCCGTAGGTGATAGCGTGATAATATGTAGCCTATATGTTGACCCGACCTGTTAGTAATATTCATGCAAAATTTGAAGTAAATCCATGCAGTACTTTTTGAGTTTGCCCCGGACATACAGACAGACAGACAGACAGACAGACAAACAGATGGACGGACAGACGGACGGACGGACGGACGGACGGACAGACAGACAGACAGACAGACAGACAGACAGACAGACAGACAGGCAGACAGACAGACAGACAGACAGACAGACAGACAGACAGACCAACAGACCAACAGACAGACGGACCAACAGACAAACAGACAACATACCAACAAACAAACAAACAGACAAACAGACCAACAGACCAACAGACAAACAGACAAACATTCTAAAAACTATATTTTTGGCTTCGATATCGATTGTAGATCACGCCTCAAGTATTCTTTTAAAAAAATATTCAATGTACAGTTTTCACTTTCCTACGATTTTATTATATGTATAGATAATATAGGCGGCAGCAAAAAAAGCACACGCTCGGGCTCGATTGAAATAGCCAAAATTGTTCTTTTATTTAAAAACCAGAAAATCCCGGCACTATACAAATGATTAAAAAACTAACGAATTATAAAATTAATAACGAAAAAGGAACCAGGTTACCGGGATCTCGGTTTTAGAAATCACGAGAATGAATTCCCCAAGTTCAGCCCATCTTAAATCTAGGCGTGTGAAAGTGTGCCAAGCTAAATTCCGGTAAGACAAGATACACATTATGTACCTAAATAGCACCATAACTTACGTAAGATAATATTATTAAGATTTTAATTACTTTCATTAACTGGTTTAGATATAACTGTCTTATAAAGCTTAGCTTTTTGGCTTATTGTGTTAAAATCAACTTGTACTGTTTCATTAAACACTTTCTATTTATTTTATATCACTAACCGATTAAGACCTTTACGGAATCTTTAGGGTTTTAGCACGAAACCGGTTGGTCACATAAAATAGAGTTTCACCAGAGTCAACGAAAAAAATGTGTAAAATTTACTATTTAGCTTTGATTGTGATTTGTTTAAGTATTGTGACAAAAAAAAACATTTTTGTAATGAACTTAGTTATACCACAGAACATATAATAGTAAAAGTACAGAAGAGACACTCCGTAAAGTCGTTTAAAGAAATAGGGACTCTTGCTACGATACAATTAAGTCGTCGCGCGCTGCTTGATTACCTACGTTTATACCTAGAAGTTGCATCTCTTTCTAACGCGTAACTCTTATCCTTTCTAATGAAATCAGGGTTGTCTCAAAGATTCCCCGTGTTGGTTTCGGGCTCCTTTGAAGAATAGGCCAACTGTCGTTCTGCCAGGCAAATCGTAAAAAGCGACCGATTGGCTATATGAGTCACTACCATCGTGGCTACTATGTGGTAGAGTACTGCATTGTCTCGCCCGGGTCTGGTACCACCACCTTATCTATTCCTGCCGCAATAGCTTCAGTGCTTGTCACTATTGTGTTCCGGTTTGGAGGGTAAGGTAGCCGGTAAACTTATGCATGTGGCATTAGACCTCGCCACAAGATAGCAACGCACCATTAACACCTTTGATGTCTATAGGCGATGGTTGACTCTTTCCATCAGGAGACCCATCTGCTTGTTTGCTATCTTATGACATAAAAAAAAAAGAAAAATTAAAGTTTTTCGTTGGCATTAACACAGAATAAAATTTTTGTTATCTTTCTCTTTAACATATTAATATACTAAAGTGAGTTCAAATAGGTCTGATACTGCAAAATAGAATTTCGTTTTTTAACTTTAATTTTTCGCCGTTTCTTTACCTTTTACACTGTTACGGTCTGGAAATCTTTTCCAGAAGATGTTTTCACTCAAAATTTTGGTTATATGTGGCATTAATATCCCGCCACATGAATGGTACGCACCATAACATTGTTGGTGTCTATAGGCGATGATTGTCTCTTTCTCCGGGGACAGTCATTTGTTTGTTTGATATCCTATGGTATGTAATACAAAACTTACATAAAAACTAAAATAAGTGTGACATGGAAGCCTCGAGTACCTCGGGTATCCCCGGGGCCCTCGGTATAGTTGTATTTTAGTTTCAAAGTTCCTACATGTCCATTATACTCGTATGTTAATAATAATATATTATATAAAATGTAATTTAAATCGTCTTATAGTTTATAAAACCGTTTTCAGCTGGTCAATAGTATCAAGAACATTGTTTTGCCTGACCATGCAAAGTTATTGTCTTTAGATGTAGAAAGTCTTTTAACAAATCTTCCTTAAGAGGAACGTCTTAATTTAATGTCTAAAATGTTTAATTCTAAGAGAAATAAGCAGAAATGATTCGAAAAAGTATGAGTAAAAATATTTTAAATTTAATGGGGATACGTAAATTCAGAAAGATGGTCTAGCTCTTTAAGCCCGTTAATAACAATTTTTTAATGGATAATTACGCCTGTAAACCCTTAATATTTTCATTTTTTTATATTTTTTGTTATAGCGGCAACGGAAATACATAATTTGTGAAAATTTCAGCTTTCTAGCTTACACGGTTTATGAGATACAGCCCAGTGACAGACAGACAGTGGAGGCTTATAATAGGGTTCCGTTTTACCTTTTAGATACAGAACCCTAAAAAACTACAATATAGAACTTAATATAATTTCCCAGTTATCAGTTTTCAATGGAAATGTGATTTGGTTACAAAGTTAACCAAAAAGAAAGAAAAGCGATAAATACCACGACTGCTTTATGCGGTGCTACCCAAAAAAGAAGTAAGATTTCATTCTATATTAACATATTTTAAACGAAAAACCAAAGAAGTGTATACAATGAATTAATGTCCACGGTTCGCTCGGCATTTTTTACCGCGTCTACTATCCCTGTCGTTGAATTTCATCATCGGAAATCGCGGCAAAATTCAAAGTTCCATCCTAGTCATCTCGATGTCTGGAAATCCATAACCGTGCAACTCTCTAGGCACTTTTCTGTGTACTCTTCTGTAGAATCGATTACCGACGGGGGTGTTTTCGAACAGATACGACTTAGGGACCTTCAAGAAAAGAGCATACTCATTCTTAAAAGGCCGGGAACTCAGCTACAATACCAATGGTGCTGTTTGTAGCTGTCCATGAGCGATGATAATCGCTTACTATCAGTTGAGCCTCCTGCACTTTTGCCCCTTTTTTCTGTAAATTATAAAACACTAATGCCTAAGGAAATATATTATATAATGGAAAAGCCAAAACTACCTAAAACTGCATCTGGTCTTCAAAAACTGCAATGCTCTGATTGCAGCAACGTGTACATTAGTCAAACGGGGTACAGTTTTAAATCATGTTATAAATAACATATATCCATCTTCAAAAATTAACATCCCGATAAGTTCCTTCTAAAAACTGGATATATTTCTAAAACTTAGATATACTTATTAGAAATCCATTCAACATGCTTCAAAGGACTAAAGCTAAACATATTGAAACAACTCGAAATTATGATAAATAATCATTGACGCTATTACTGCAGGAATAGGTAAGTGGTACCAAATTCCCAGATGAGATATTGTAGAACTCCATCACCTAGTAATCACCACCACCTAGTAGCGTATAGCCAATCGTTCACTTTTTCGAATTGCTTAAAAAACTTTTGGGGTTAGAGTAGCCGGTAAATTCCTAGTTTTGAAATTAAATTTATTAAGTCCTGAGTTCGATCCCAGGATCTCTGTTCGATCTCAATAGCTCCTCGGAGTCTAACAGGCCCTGTGTTAATACCTAAGCGTAAAGCCGTCGGTCCCGGTACAGTAGAAATTGTCGATAATTGTTATCAGGTCGGTAAAATGCGGCGATGGAGATCACTACTCCTCTCTTCAACCTGTAAACCGGTAAATCGTAGTGAACTAGAAAATCCATAGATGTTCTGTTTACTCTGCCTACCCTGTAAGGAAATCGGGTATGATGATGCGTACTTACTCTACATCATTGATATCTTTTCATTTAAAGTATCATCATCAATCAAAGTATTGAAACATGAGTAAAACACTAACCCTTTAGATTGACGTCGATAATTATTGATATTAAATACCGTGAAGCATTCCGAGTACCTAATTTGAGGGAACGGAATGCTTTGCAATAATAAACAGGGCTTGTCTACTACACTATATTCTGCAAATATTCTGTGCAGTAGCTGATTTATCTAATATATAAACGCCCGGTGAATAACAAGAGTGAAATATAATTAGAATCTGTCGTAATAACTGTTCATTGAATGTTATCAAAATATATATTAATTTTGTGTGCCAAGTATTTGGGACGGAACTACGAGTACCTTTGTTTTAATCTCAGTTTGACTACAAAATTGTATTGTCTTAGCAGATTGTCAAGTTAGAATTAAGTTTGTACTACATTATAATGTATTTCTAGCGGGTTTTGAAATATTTGTATTTTTCTTTAACAAAGCCATTAGGTAAATTAATTCGTAGTGAAATGGTTTATTTGTCAGGCTTGAATAATGTAGTCTTAGATTCGATCGGTTAAAAACGTCGTTTTTTGGGAAAAATCCTAATAGCAGCCTGAATCTATTTACTGCTAATGTGTTTACTGTTATGCCTAAAAGGAGCTCAAAATGTTGATGGTCCTGAATATCGTAATAAGTGAGCGATAGTAATTAATAGTTGTCAAAATATGACTTTATATATTACCATTTAATTCACCATCAAAAGTAAAAAAGTAAGGTAAACTAGGAGCATTCAGCTCAACCTAGCTACCATCGATGACCAAAGAGATCCAAAGTTGGTATTTCTTTATTTAAATCCATTAAGAGAATGCTTCGAATGTCGTCCCATAAACAGTTGAAACCTGAAGGGGTGAGAGCCGTCATATTAAAATTTTTATTTTCACGTAGGTAGTTTAATGACTTGAATATAAAACTTAATTAAATAACAAGCACTCGTTTCATGCTTGACACCGAAGAGATCCGAAGTTGGTGTTTTTTTTTAATTTAAATCTATAAAAAGAATGCTTCGAATCTCGTCCCCTAAACAATTGAAACCTGAAGGGGTGAGAGTTTTCATATTCAAATTTTCATTTTCATGTAGGTACTTTAATGACTTGAATATAAAACTAAATTAACAACACGAGGGAAAATCTATGACCAATAGCTATCAAATAGAAGGTTCAATACGTACTGTTTGAATTGTATTTTCTTATGCTATTAATCAATGCTTCATCCATCCTTATCGAAAGACCAGTTAACTGTCGCTGTAAATGTTCGCTTATCTGAAAATAAAAAGAACGTTTCAGTGACAAATTATGCAGTAAATAAGATGCGCTTATCTTACTTTTATCATTTAAAAGTCTTTTCATTTAACTAATTTACATTTAGAAATACATTTTTTTAAATAAAAACAATATATTATCATGTTTTTATGTTTGAGATAAACAAACTCGTTCAAGTTTTATCGTATACCAATAAATTGGATTAACTACTTTTTCATAGTAGAGGAGCCCAAGAGGACATCTCGCATTCTATTGAGAATCTCCAGCAAATATAGCATCCAGAGCAGTAAAAAATAAAATTCCAATATCTTCGGCTTGTGGAAATTGTCAGAATATATATATTTTTGTTATTCTTATATCAATTCCTCAAAAACAAAAGTAAATTCAGAGATGCTTTAGACTGTTGAGCCAACGTCTTTTTTGCAACTTTATGACCTCGCCACTCTCTTGCGCTACAAATCGTCACATTTTCTAAATTTTAGCATGCAGTTAACCCACCATACCTTTAATCTGAGGCGCTTCAGTGTTACCATTATCTTTACCACTGTTGAAATGAAAAATATTTTATGACTTTTTATTTTTCCTATCATCTAGTCTACAAATTCCAATAGGTCCTTCCCTACTATAGGTTGACTTCCCTACTATTATCTTTGTTTTTTGTTCCAAACTCTTCGATCGGCAATTTTAAGAGAATCGTGCTAGGGAAACTTTAAAAAACTTAACAAACAAAAATTTTGTCACCGGTCGTTTTAATTTTTTTTTATTACAAATTTGCCCGTCGGCAGTTAAAGCCGGGTAACGCTCTAACCAACTAAGCTACTTTATGGTGGTTCAACTTGGCGACGATATGCGATGGTCTTCTGCAACGATTAACTCATTTCATTTGTAAATTCGTATGTATATCTAGCGATCAGTATAATCGACGGGATCGATCATAATACAAAGATGAATTCCTCCAAGTTAAACTACTGACACGAAGCATTGTTCTCTAAAGATTCATCGTTTGGTGTCACGACAGAATTTGGTATTTATACAATGACAAACTAAGTTTCCATGTACATAATTTATACTACGTCGTCAATAGTCTGTCTCGCTTTAACTTACGATCTGCACCGGTGCAAAAGCTATAAACTTCGCTGAGGCTTATGGTAGAAATTTGAGAGAAGCCTGATGATAAGCGATTCAGAAAAGTTATTGACCAAACACGTGGCAAAACGCACCTTCACCGCTGGGCGATAATGTAGCCACATATTAAAGAAAATCAAATTTAACTTAGATAAAGAAGTAAGAAAAGTGTAATATACTACATTTGTTGTTTCAAGCGTATACTTCAAAATATCAGTGGTTAAATAGTTATGTTACAGCTCTGTATCTGAAAAAATATAATCTGTAGTCCTTGAGTTGTTATTCTATTGATATATCTGTTCAAATAAGATAACAAAATGGTTCTAATCATATTTGGTTTATATCGGGATGAAGTATTATATTACCCTCGTCACGTATAGAGTTTCATTGCGAGATTAAAGGCTTTCGGAAAAATAACATTTAGCAAATTATTTCGCCATCTTATATTGTTATCTTTGTTAACCAATATAGGATGGGCATTTGTGCTAACTTAATTCTAATTCTTGTAAGTTATTTCTAGAGATAATTTTCAGTTTCTATTAAATTCTTTATTTGTGACTAGTAAATATTTAATTGTAATTCTTCTATGTATTTTTAATAACTGTCATTTGGCACTTATACTTTAAAATAGCCCTTCAATCCCTAGTTGTTTTAAGAAAAAAAATCAAAAACTCTATCTTATATAGTTAAAAATTAATGCCACTTTTCGTTGTAATTTTATAACTCAAGAACAGGCTCACCTATCCAAACCAAATCTTTAGGCTTTGTTCGGACTATTTAGTAGATAGTTTATGTGAAGTTTGCACAAAATCGGTAGAGCGGTTCTTCATTTATCACATTTTTTGTAACATATGAATTTAATAAATGGCGATACGTAGCGAAGCACATAACGGGCCGCTAGTATTTCATACTTTTCATCGTCAAATCTCGACAAAGAGACTCTTATTAATGAAACACTTTAAGTGTATTAATGATAAACTAATATGTTAGAAGCTGAGAAGAAGGCCAAAGTTATTTTATAAAAGTTAGATTACTTTTTAATAACAGATAATTTGACGTAAAAAGATGTTTATTCTTTCACGACTTACAGCAGTATGTCCTCGAGTAGGCTGGTACAAGGTACTTTATAGTATCACAGTTTTACAATAATAATTAAAAGTAGGGTAGATTAAAAAATGTCAGCTTACATTCAAGCACTATTTACAATATTATTCATATTAAAAATAAATATTCCCACCATAACTTAAATATATTGCTTAAATTTGGTAAAACTGTGCAGTGGAAAATATGCCTATAATTTATTTGCAACATCTATTTTAGTTTTCTATATTACTAAGCATCCATACTAATATCATAAATGGGAAAGTAACTCAGTCTGTCTATCGTCTGTCTGTTTCTTCTTCACGCTTAAACCACTGAACCGATTTGGATGTAATTTGTTACAAAGAGACCGAAACCCATAAGAAAGTTTTCATCCCGAGAATACCACAGAAACAGGAAGTATGTGGGGTTTTTTCAGATTTTTTTCCACACGGACGCAGTTTAAATTTGTTTAAATTACTAAAACTATGCCAAATTTCAAACTCCTTAAGAATCGAGCACACTGGGACACGCTGCTTCGCACTTTAGAACAGGCCTCAGCAGAGAAGAGCTGGCCGCATCGCAACATAGCGTATTTCCGCAAATCTTTCCAATTAATGTTGTCTCGTGCATTTTACAAATCATATGAATCTTTTTAGCTATGAACTAAAATTATAAATCGTTTTTCATTTACAATCACGTGATTTTATTAATTAATAATATCAAAACACGGTGGTATTCGCGCGCAATTTCACTCCCCAAAGCACACTGGTGACAGGGTGCAGTGGGCGAGGCGCACCGCATCGCATTTAGTGAAATCCGCCACTGCTGTAATGCAGCCTGGCACATTGTGGCCTGACCCAATGTTCTTGATCCTTTACTGCGCACAATATTATTGAAAAGATAGCATTTAGTACGTATAAATAAAATTTTATAATTATGGCATATACGAAATACACAATAGCATTCTGCTTAAAATAGACTTTCCCTAAAAAAATATCAATAACAATCTAGTGCTTTTAGAAATTATCCTTTATATCTAAAATTATTTCTATCTATAAGTATTAATGAAGTACTGCTATATTTTTTGATTAATGTAAGCTCAGAACAAACTTAAAATTTATTACCAATTGTTACCAAAATGCAACACGAAAATAACTGTTTTATATCGACTGGTAAGGTCACCAACCACACAGCCTATAGACGGCTAATGTTTGATTTTCCGTATTGAATGCATTCTGGCAACTAGCTGAGGTAAGACGAAGTGGGGTTGCAACGCCGTAATTGGCTAACTCAAGGCCACAGTGAAAGATAGTAATATACAGAGCATCTGATTGGTCGACACTGATTACCCAATCACTACTCATTGGCGCGTGGACATTTACATCGAAACTATAAGTCAGATGTGTTGACACAAGTCATTCGCCTATTATTAGGTGTCTATGGGCTGTGTGGTCGGTGGGTAAGGTATATTCGAATTTAAAATCCTTTATAAGAAACTGGGGTCGTAGTTAATGTAACTATAAAACTTATAAAACTATAACAAAAAACATTAAACAATAATTGTGTTGTTATACAGAGGTGTTGGTATGTTCACGATATTTTAAAAATATGTTTTATCGTATATAGCTTGTAGGTATACCTAGTGGGTGTGTTAGTATGTATGGTCTGTGAGGTGTATCTGTTTATAAAGGGTTGAGTCTTAATGTGTGAGTGGACGGTAACAGGCGAACGCGCGCGTTTGTGTGTGTGTGTGTGTGTTTGTGTTTGAGTGTGTGTGTGTGCGTGCGCGCCCATGTGTAAATTTGTTAGTATGTTTAGTTTTATATATCTATATACATATAATAAAATCGTACGAAAGTCAATGTATGTTCGGGGTAAACTCAAAAAGTACTGCATGGATTTATTTCAAATTTTGCATGAATATTACTAACAGGTCGGGTCAACATATAGGCTACATATTATCACGCTTCACCTACGGGGGAGGAGCTGTGCGGAGTAAACGAAGTCCGCGCGGATGAAGTCGCGGGCAACAGCTAGTTATTCTATATAATAAATTATTATAAATGTGAAAGTTTGGATCTTTGGATGGATGTTTGTTACTCAATCACGCCAAAACTACTAAACGGATTTAAATGAAATTTGGCACACATGTAGATAATGACCTGGAATAGCACATAGGCTAACTTTTATCCTGGAAAAATTAGATGATCCTGCGCGATTCATCAAAAACTCTTATAATGCAGCGGGCTGCACACTGCAGCTAGTAATGTATATGCGAATGAATTGTTATAAGAGATTTTAGTTTATTTATTAATTTACCTATGTTTGCCTAAATATACGTATTATAAGTAATAAGTGTACATAGTCCGTACTCGTAACAAAGAAATAATAGAAAATGGTATTTAAAAAACAGTATTTATAATTTTAAGATGCCGTAATTTGTGCTGTGCTGTGCTATGCTAATTTGTGCTGTGATTTGTACTTTTGCTATAATTTGAATCTTCTTAAGGAACATATTTTTTAATAGTTGGATGAGTGTGATAGTAATCATGCATGTTTTGATGAGCAAATACGTAAAGATATTTTTAGATTAGAATTTATTTAGTTATTGACTAATTGTCTTGTGTTCTGAAAATTTCGATGGTCGATATAGCTTAAAACACAAGCAAAATTCAGACTGCCACTGAAATTTTTATACACAGAAAAACTCACTTCCTGTGCGACCATAAATTCAAACCTAATATTTCTCAATCTTCTGACAAACAGACCAACCAGTAATGGCGGAAGATTTTTTCTCTGATTAAGTTTAACCTTAACCTTATAAAGTATTTTTGGGTGGTGGTATAAACAAAAATTTGCAATATTAATACACTTTAAACACCTAAGCATAGATAATATTGTATTGATTTTATCGTAATAATAACAGCAATTTAAATTTAAAAAAGTATTGTCACGCCCAGTTCCTTTCCGGTGAAGGTAAAAAAAAAACTGAATGACGATTCACCGGTTTATCGGTTAATGAAATAAGTAGTGATTCCCATCGCCACATTTCACTGACCTTATAGCGATTTTCAACTGGTTCTAGCGGTAACCGGAACTGACAGCTTTACGTGTTCATCCCAAGCACGGGAGTAGTAACACACCACCCGCACAGACTCCAAGTTGTTACTGATTTCGAGGATTTTCAAGAAAAACCTCTTAATAAATCTCAATAACACTTTTGGCAGACCCGGAGATCGATACCGGGACCTCATGATCTAATCCAAATAGCTTAAACCCCTAGACCATGAGGCAGTCAATTTAAGTAAATTATACGTATATTTAATAGATACGTAATTTTTATTAAACATAATATACAAAGTTGTTGCACAATACGCTTTTGTCTCTTTTTATAATAATTATATACTGTGTACATAGGATCTGTCTAAAATATCCACATTCAGTATTCATATTTTTAGCATTTTATGAAAGTTATTTAAATATTTGTTTCTGTTACCTTATGTCGTTTAACGTTCTTGTACATTTCAAAATTACAATATTATTATATTAAAAAGTTCTATTATCTCCTGAATTTTTTAAGATAGAAAGTTATTAAAATCATCTCGATTCATTGAACTGAAATACTTTTTATTGCTCTCAAGCAATCTTAAATGTTTACGAGCATATTTTAATGTTGAAGTAAATTATTAAGGCTTAATCTTTTCATGCGATGTCCAGACAATAAAAAAATACTAAGGGAAATATTTTAATGTACAAATTTAATTCAAGTTTTATTTTAGTAATTTTTATGAATACTCGAATGTTAAGTATTTTATAGACAGGGTTATAATGAAATAAAAACTACATATTATAGTAAAATAACTGTTTATCTTAAAGATGAAAAAATCTCATTTCAAACGAAGCGTTTATTATATCATACTAAACTATTGACTTTCTTGGGTTGTTTTCTTGTTTACATACTGTCTAAAAAACGATTTCCAAAACATGTTAATTCACACTCCTGTGTTGACACGCCTTTTTCGCCTTTCGATGATGACTGGAAAAGTACCGAAATCTCTCAACTTTAGTTCGTACATTGAATCTAAAGCCAAAGTTGCCTCAAAAAAGCTTGGTATTCTGGCGAAGGTGAGACAGTATTTCAGCCCGGGACAGTTGCTCAAACTTTATCAAGCACAAGTCCGATCGTGCATGGAATACGGCTCATAAACGACGATGATCTGGTAGGCAAAAAACTCCAGAGCCTCGCTCATCGACGCAGAGTGGCTAGTTTATCGGGTTTTTATCGGATACACTTTGGAGAGTGCGCTACAGAATTGCACGATTTAATTCTGCCATCCCTGTTTTTCTATCGATTGTCGAGGCGCACAGATTCTAAGCATTGCCATATGGTGGACGTTCCACATACCCAAACAAAGCGGTTCGATTCAACGTTCTTCATTCGAACCGCAAAGGACTGGAACATGCTTCTTGAGTCTGTGTCAGATTGTACTCGTCGGGGAACGACGAGTACAATCTGGAGGTCTTCAAGAAAAGAGTGAACAGATACCTTCTAGGGAAGCGCGTTCCATCTTAGACTGCATTCCTGCGCGCCGCGCTTCCCTATTGACAGTAAAAAAACTCTGTTTCTATTTTCGAAATGGCCAATATATTATGCGTAAATTACTTATTAGAATATTATATTTGCTTACGACTGAATACCAAAAAAAGGAATAATTGAGTGGTACTAGGCATGAATGAGCAGCTCCATTTCTCGATCCAGCTTGAACTGAATAAAAGGCAGGAGTTAAAACAAGACAATGATGACTAAAAAGGATATGCCAAAATATAACCAATACCAAAAGTCATCAAAATATCAGGACAATACGTGAAAAGGTTGTGATTATTAAAATGATCATCATTATAACGGATTATCGAACAAACGATCTTTCAATCGTTGTTTCGTTTCGTTTCGTGCAACTTTTTGTGCAATTTTTTCCGAGTCGTCTCGGACAATTAGACGTTTGCATGTAAGTGTGCATGTTTGTTCGACGATAACTCTAGCACCAATAATAGACAAGTCGTGTCTGTGGCAGTATATTCCGTTTACCAACGTAGCAGTAAGGTCTTCGGTCCTATAGGCAATAGATACATAACTATTTCTGTCACAAAGCCATTTTCTTGATTGCCTTCGTTTTAAAGTATGTGGGTAGTAACTATTCAACAAATAGACACAATATCTAATATATTCTGCTGTATTGACGATTTGAGAATATGACAGGTGCGAACGTGCTAGATTATTGAAGACGATACACGTTTTACTGAGTTATTCGAATGCGAGCATTTATGAAAATATGCCGTTCTACGATTGTGAAACATTTTTAGCTTTAGGAATGTGAATCATCTATCGACATTTATCGAAATCGTATGAGAATTCTAACAATAGATGGCTTGGGACATTTAACTCTAGTACACTTCAATAATTTATAGGAGGTTATTATTACTATCACATTCTATAATGATGTATTTTTTCTTGAAGGGTTATGGGCCTACTTCTAATTCCCATTGATGTAACTTTTGTATACCAGAATAAACAAATATCCATCCCTTCCTTCGTTTATTACATCACTTGTTTTCCGTGAGTTACCTAGATGTGTTATTTGTTAAGTACGTAATTATAGAGTTGTTACCCACAACATATTTAAGAAAGCTATATGAAAGTAAAAAATAGTATACCTACGAAGGTCAACCAAACCACACCTAAGCTTTGTAGCTTAAATTATACAGTAAATACTCAAGAGAGGTTAGGTTTGAAAGAAAGTGTCCGTGTAAAGATGAGAAAGGGCATGCTCCGTTGGTTCGGACATGTAGAAAGAATGGTAGATGAAAGGTTAACAAAACAGATATACAATGCGAATGTGGAAGGATGTAGGTATCGGGGAAGACCAAGACTGACATACCACGATCAGATTGATCGAGTACTGTCCGAATGTGGTGTCAAGAGTCTTTGCAACCAGCGTGTGTGTATAAAGAGAGTGATGAATGTGGAGGAAGCGAGACAAGCCTGCAAGATTCGTCATGTATGGCACTCGGTTCTCTCTGCATACCCCTTAAGGGATCTGGCGTGAAGATATGTATGTATGTACTTAAATTAATCACAATGATGTATGTAAATTGTACGATAACGTTTTTTTTAATGTTATAGGTTAAAAAACAAGCAGATGGCTCTCCTGATGGAAAGAGAAACTATCACCTATGTGCACCTAAAGATGTTAATGGTGCGTTGCTATCCGTGTGGCAGATTGGTGCACATGCAGAAGTTTACCGGCTAACTTAGCCTCCAAACGGGAACACGACAGTGACAAACACTGCGGAAGAAATAGGTAAGGCGGTGGTACCAGCCCTCACGAGCCGATGCAGAACTCTACCACCTAGTACTCACATCGGTAGTGACAACTATAACCAATGTTTTAACGAACTTTTGCGAACTTACTTACCGCCGTGTCGGTCCCGGCCTCCTTTGAAGCATAGGCAAACTGCCGTTCTGCCAGGCAGGTCGTAAAAGGCGACCGATTGGCTATCGAGTCACTACCATCGTGGCTACTAGGTGGTAGAGTTCTGCATTGTCTCGCCCGGGTCTGGTACCACCGCCGTACCTATTCCTGCCGCAATAGCGTCAGTGCTTGTCGCTGTTGTGTTCCGGTTTGGAGGGTAAGGTAGCCGGTAAACTTATGCATGTGGCATTAGACCTCGCCACAAGATAGCAACGCACCATTAACATCTTTGGTGTCTATAGGCGACGGTTGACTCTTTCCATCAGGAGACTCATCTGCTTGTTTGCTACCTTATGATATAAAAAAAGAACTGTCTGGCAGATATTATTTTTATATCCTTCATTTTTTGATAACTGAACAAAAGATTCAACATAGATTTTTCTTCTTCAGCCTACCGTGCCTTGGTAGGCTGGCTTACTTGTTTCTATTTGTGACTGCCTGGCAAGTAGGTATACATCTTCTTTCTCTCCCTCAAACGGTCTCCTCTACTATGATGAGCGATAAACGATACATAATCTAGTGGCTACCCATCATCATATACCTAGTACTTCTTCCATTTTAGCGAGGGTAACATATTGTAACATTTGCACGCCACAAAAAACGGCAAAATAGGAATAAAGAGCAACATACTGTTAAATAAGATCTAATTATGTACCCTACTTATTGCAAATAAAGAAATTATCACTAGGCGACTTTCTATGCACTTTTGTGGTACATTTTACTGGAAAAGTATAGCACTTTTAAGTTTGAGCTTTGACGTGGTAGTTTAAATTCATGTCGAGATATGTTCTACTATTAAAATACCATTTTATAAACATTAAAAAAATAGAAGATACATGTTGTATTAGAATTTTATTACTACTAACGCCACCTATTATAAAACTAACGAATTAAAATGCTACAAAGCTACACTAGACGACGATCTATGCCCTTTTGTGGTACATTTTACTTAAAAAATATCGCACTTTTAGGTTTGAGCTTTGGCTTGGTAGTTTTAATTCATTTAATTCATTTTTATTTACTCCATTTTAATACAATATTAATCTATTAATACACTTGTACTTTTTAACTTCCCGCTACGTATGTAGATAAGGAAGTTACTGATTTAGTAAGTAAGTAAAGTAAGTAAGTGTTTTCTTGCTGATTTTTGTGACTTTTTATGGGATAATTAGAAATATTGAAGTGTCTCAATTGGACACTTCAATATTTCTTAGAACTGAAAAAATCTATGCTTATAGTTTTTACTCTTTTGAGCTTGAGATACCATAATTTAGCGGGAAGTTGCAGAAATGGCTTGCAAGGTCAACCGTTTACAGATTTTTCTCAATATGATTACTGTGAAACAGTACAAGTGTATTAATTGATTAATATTGTATTGAGATCAATTTCCAATCTTAGCCCGAGGGTAAAAAGCTAAATGTGTTTTTCTTTATAAGATCAACTTTCATTTTTAATAACGATTCTTGTTTAAAACTCTTTTACAAGAAAGTTACCATAAATAAAAATTGATTTCTATCAATATTAGACTTTAATGGTGAAGTGGTGACGCGAGATGGATCTTGAGTTGCTACATATTATAGGTAGACTGTACTATATTACAGGTAGACCAGAAAATATGTTATAAAATATTTAGATAACCTTTATAATTGTTCTGTGTAGATAACATTGATAATTATAGAAATCGTGTTTTTAATAAATTAAGAAATTTAAAAAAAAATACTTAAGTACTAAAAAAAATTAGTCTTAGAAACATGTTTTTCTTTATTTTGGTTTTATTTTGCTGCGCCCCCCTAGACCAAGGTCTGACGACGCCTTTGATGCGAATATAATGTTTGGGTGAAAATACGCTGGATTTTTTTAGGTTAGATAATTATAAATAAAGTCCATACATTAAAAGACGTAATTCTCATAAAAATACTTTCCTAACAATATTATTAGGTAGGTAGTGGCCGCGTTCCCGTAGTAGTTTTTTATAAAAATATGTTGACGTGTCAAAATAACTTGTAAAAAGTTTTATTGAATAAAATACTTCTGATTTTTGATTTTAACTTTGCTAGCCCTTACAAAGCTCTGCTTTTTGCTAGTTATTATTGTTTATTATTAAGAATTCTTCTTATTGGTCAAAGCCCTCACTTATGTCGCGAACGACATATCCAAGCTGTTTATCCTAGATTTCATTTCTAAGACAGAGTTACCATATATTCAATGAAGTCATACATTTTAAATGATTTGGCAGTCTGTATGTACAAGTAAATAGTCAGATAATGCAAATATATTTTAAAAAGAGACGTATAAGAAACAGATAAAACATAATTTAAGTGTACTACGTATAGAAATAAAACAACTTATCCTATAGGTCTATAATATCAGAGGTAAATGCGAAAGTTAGTTCTTTGTTCATTATGCTTGTTTTTGTTGTTAGTTGATATTTATAAAGCACAGATGGAAATACCAGCTCAAATTATAATGTGTGTAAGTTTGCATTGGCATTGTAGGTATTGACGAAACTTTCAATCGCTGTGTTTGTGTTTACATACAAAAACGAAGGTGTCACTCGTAGAAAACTTTAAGGTAATTTATTTAGAAACTTCCTGTGGATCTATCATTATTTTGCAACTGAGTATGAAACACAAATTCGCTGTTAAACCATAACGTAATAACAAAATCATGTAGTTTATTTCGCTCCCTATTGCGAGTTTAAAAGTATTCTGACTTAGCGTAAAAGCCTTTCAATGTTTTTTCTCATCGGAGCTTACATATTGGGTTTTTACCCTAATACATTGTTATTGCGTTGAGTTCACTACATGTGTGCGGTCTATTTTTTAACTGACATAAAAAACGTAAAAGGTTCTATATTGATTTTGTTTGTTTTCGTGTGTTGTAATTTTTATCATGTATGGGTTAGTTTTGACCATGAAGATGTATTATATCTGGAGGCAACACTTCTAATACCTACGTGAAACCAAATTTTAAATACTGCTGTCATCTTCTGAGCATCATCCCTCTCTTTCTAACACAGCTGTATAAAAATAAATGGCGAGACCTCATAGACTGAAATATAACTGTTTGTTTCAATTTATTAATATAAGTGCTAACTCCACGTATACATATATACTTCGAGGGAATTGACCATGTTTTGACAAAATTGTTCTTTAGTTGTTTGCGATTTTCTTTGTTAACTTTTTTGTAAAAAGTATTTTACTGATTGATTTGGTATTACAAAGCTCTTACAAAGATACAAGGGATTGACAGTCAGTTACATTTTAATACGTTGATGTTAGATTTAATTTTGTTTAATATAGTTTTGGTGAATTAGAATTAGAGGTAACTTAGTGTTCATTACATTACACGCTTGTAATGTAATAATATGTAATAATGTAATAGCTATGGATCTTGTATCTGAAATAAAAAAATATATTATTATTCTGCACGTCCTACAGGCACGTACGCGCTGCGCTGAAAGCGCTGCTGCTGTAAAATCTCCTATTGATACACAAAATGATTTTTGTATCACATTGAAGTTTTTTTCCGTTTAGCGGGGCGTTTAGACACAAGCACAAAATTCAGAGCTGCTACAAAGATTTTTATTTACGAAGATTGTTCAAGATTAACTATTAACTTAGATGCAACGTAATTACTGACACCAATCAAAGACCCCCTAATCAACATACTCACCAAAGCAAACGTTGAGCGGAGCCCGATTCACGTACTTAACAAAACTTCAACCGAGTCGAAATGTTAGAGATCTTACACAGTTTTTCACTTATTATGACATGTCGTAGCACGATGCGACGTTGTATAGGGTTTATGTATGTAAGAGTTAGGTCCTCAACTCGATTTAAGTTTTTTTTTTATATGAATAAGGCGGTAGTGACCGCGGACGACGATCAGTTAAACGAATTAGTTATCGACATGTTAAAGACACACTCAGCAGCCTGGTAACCGAACAAGACGCACATAGACGGAGATTGGTGACCAGTCGTATATCTATACATCACAATGTGTTCGTGTTAAATTGTATAAAGTGTTATACGAATTGTAATTAAATCTTCTTCTTCAACACTGGACTTAATTCGATCATTACCGGCAACCAACCTCTCACTGTAGAGAAGGTTACCTTTAAGCCCTTAAACGTTCAGATGAGCCGGACAGGTGGCAGTAAGAAAATACAACACTTACCTTGACATTCTATCTATTTCCGTTTGGTGCCTTAAGCCGCACGGTACAGGCGTTCTGATGTATACTTGTATAATTTTAAGCAAGGTAGGGCAGGGTACTGAGGAGGACGCTAGAGACTTAGCACCTTAGGTTCTATAGAGTTTGTAGTTTACCAAAATTATTCCTGCCATATTCATGTGCACCTAGTTAGCACGAGCTATCGAGGGATAAACTGATAATAGACTAGGCTACAGCTAGCGGCTGCATAGAGATAATTCCGAAAATCCAAAATAAAACTTATACCGAACCTTGGGATCGAACCCAAGAATGTCATGATCTGAGCAAAATAGACAAATAGGTCATAAGACAGTCAAAATAAATTAATGTTTAGTACTAAATATGTTAGTTACATCATATTTTGCTTAAGTTGCTTGCTAAAAAGTATTGAAAAGAGCAAATACGAGTTTCTGTATTTAATATTTATTTACATCAATGCCTAGCCATTTCACCCCATGTTGGTCCTTTCCCCTTTTTTATGTAAGAAGGGTCAAACGAACAGGAGGTGCACCTAATATTAAGTGATTATCACCGCCCATAGACATCCGCAATGTTAGAAGTCTTGCAGTTGCGTTTCCGACCCTTTAAGAATGAGTAAGCTCTTTTCTGGAAGGTCCCCATGTCGTATCCGTTCAAAAAAACCTCTGCTGGTAATTGATTCCACAAAAGTTCCACGTGGTTGTGGATTTTCAGACATCGAAATGGTGAGAGTGGAGGTGGTCCAATGATGGAATTCAGCAGCAGGTATTAATCCAAACAACTCCTCCATGACAGATACAATAAAAGATGCGGAGCGAGCCGACCAACTTATAGATCAACTGCCGTTCTGCCAGGCACGTTATTAGAGGCAAACGGTTGGCTATACGTGTCACTTCCATCATGACCATTAAGTGGTAGAGTTCCGCAACATCTCGCACAGGTATATGGTACCACCGCCTTACCTAATTCTAGCGTTAATGCTTGTCATTTTTGCGATCCGGTTTGGAAGTTAAGGTAGTGGATGTGGCATTGCCATTCCACCACACAGGTAGCAACACACTATTAACATTTTTAGTTTCTATAGGTGATGGTATCCCTTTCTATTGGGAGAGCCATCTGCTTGTTTGCTATCTAATGATATAAAAAAGCCTAAAACCTTAAATCAAAAAAGCTGATATATTTTCTAGGGTATTTCTTACAATATCGACGACGAGTAAGAAAGGATTTTTAGAAATTCACCCTTAAAATGGTAGAATAGGGGATAAAAGTTTATGTGAACATCGCCATATTGCGAATTTCATACAGACGAAAAATATAAAAATATTATCTTTATGCACTTCTTCTATTGAGTAAGTAGATTGTCAATATCTTCTACACATAAACTTGAGATGTGGCAAAATTTCAAATTCCTCAGTCCGCGCAAAGATTTCGCTTCACGTATTATCTAAAAATATTGGTTAGAAAATTACATAAATAAATAAACTTTTTTCGTTTTTATAGCTGTGCTTTTCTATGAGTACATAAATTTTATAGACCTGTGCTTGGTAAAAGGTATATAAAATAGAAACTTCATTAAACATACATATGCCGTTTGATAGATTTGTGAGACACGAACAGTCTGAATACAAATTTCCTAAAAGCTTCATGTAAGCGAAAAAGTCTGCATTCAATAACTCACCATTTCGATGAGATGAAAATGTTTTATCGTTTAGGGACGGCTAAACAGGTTAAATATTAAAATTCTAGGTCCTTGTCAATAACCTAAGCTACGACGACAATTTGTTTTCTAAAGATAAGAGAAGATTATTGTAGAAAATTTAATTTCATTGAAAGTTTCCTGTATGAATCTCAGACTAAATATATTCGATCTCAGTCTATGCATATAAATATAATTAAAGTATCTCACTGTGATTTTAAAATAACTAGTTTTTTTCTAGTGTAGTATGTTATATTTACAATACTAATACCTAAAAATTAGTTTTAAGATTTCCGTCTATCTGTCTATCATTCTGTTTGTACGAGGCAATCTCTGGAATGGGTAAATCGATTTTGATGGAGCATTCACTGAATAATAGAGGAGGTTATAGCGCAAGACATGATTTTAGATCATGCGAAAAAAGTCGTAATAACTAGTAGTGAATATAAATGGTCACCAAAGACTCATGATCTAGTAGTAAATACCTCTGTATAGTCGCACAAATCCCGTATTGGTACGGGCCACCGTTGAAAGACTATCCCGCCGTTCTGACAGGCAGTTCCTTAGAGGCGAACGGTTAGCTCTGCGAATTATTACCATCGTGTTATGAAGATCTCTACCCCTTAGTAGGTAACAGAGTTCTGAATTTTTTCGTCTAGGCCTGCTACCACTGTGTACCAACTCTTGCCGCAATAACATTAGTGATTGTTACTGTCGTGGTCCAGTCTGGAGGGTAAGGTAGCCGGTAAGCTTATGCATGTGGCATTAAGACCCCACCACAAGAGAAGCAATGCACCATTAACATCTGTTTCGTCTATAGGTGATAATTATTTCTTTCTACAAGAGAGCAATCTGTTTGTTTGCTATACTATGATATAAAAAAACTGTCCCCTGGATTGGAAATTTGTTCTGAATAAGTTTTTCGGCGAAGTTTGAGGTTTTTTAAATACACTGCCTGGGGTTATAACAATATGTATAATACGAATAGTCACTTTAAACATTTTTCAAGCAAATTTATTAGCTTACTAATCTATATACATACATACATACATATCTTCACGCCAGCTCCCTTACAGAGTAGGCAGAGAGAACCGAGTGCCATACATCACGATCCTATATTAATATTATAAATTGTTATTAAATACTAGCTGACCTGGTCGAAGGAGATTGTACCTAAGATATTTTCATTGATTCCACGGTATTCCTGAATTCTTCAGGAATACCGTGGAACAATATTACTTTTCTTCTTATATAGGCTTCGTGGCGGTCTAGCCCTAGTGAAAGAAGTTCCATTTGTGATTTCATTAGGGAAAACATTTTCCAGACTGATGCTTTAAATTCGGTGAAGTCCTGTGCCAAAGAAGTGACATCCATCTGCTTCTCAGGAGTATTAGGTCTAAGTTTTTGGAGTTTTTCGTCATAATCATTCATCCTACTCTCAATCATCTTTATAATTTCACCAAAGTTAGCGACTGATTGGGAGGACAGATCCATTACTGATATATAAAGTAAAATGAGGGAGAAATTGAGACTTAGGAGTATTATAAATGTGCCAAAATTACTTAATACATAGGTAAGTAATTAATTAATTAATTTATATACTAAAAAAGTTAGGAGCAAAGAAAAACACTTGCTATTATTCTAAGTCTACCCGAAAAAAAAAGATTTATTTAAATATTTCTCAATTTCTCTTAGGCCGATTTGGTTCAAATTTTGAGTCTAAGTTGAGCGGAATCCTATCGAATGCCATCTACCGTGTTTCGATAAGTCCAGCCGTTCAAAAGTTATGACATGTTTACATACTCACATACACACACACTAACATACACAGATACATACATACAAACATACATACATACATACATATGTACATAGAGACATTCTAACGTCATCGTGAAAATACACGGAAAAGATTCCTTGGACCTCAAAACGTGGAGATCTGGTGACAACTTGATTTTCGAAAATCGGGGCAAAATCAGTAACTTCCTTATCTACATACATAACGGGAAGTTAAAAACTATAAAAACCAATTTAAAGAAAAATAAATAGATTTTTTTTATAAAGCACCTCACGCTTTTTTTACACTGCAAAACATTTTTTCTTATTTACACTATCCTTAATTTAAATTTATTTTTCATTTTTTACTTTGGCTTTTATTAAATCGTGTGTTCCAATTTACATAAAAGCGTGTTTTTCTAATTTTTTAACTATTATTTATTTTTTGGTATAGAAATAGCTGATTGGATACAGAAAAATAAGCCGCTAATCCTGAAGATCGTGGTAAGGATAACAGAACTAACTATTTATATTATTGCAATGTTATCGATCCTAGATAAGACTGCAAAGTTTCAAATTTATCCAACGATTTAAGTACTTCAAATCCATATTTAAATTTTCCGTTATAAACTGGTCATCAAAAAAATCGGCCTATATTAACATACAACAACTAATTTAATTGTGTTTAATGTATATTTACAAATAGCAATTTACCGAACCCATGAGGTTTTTCACATTCCTCACGCTCACCCCAATCGGCCAGCCAGCGCGGTGACCATATTTTCAAAATATTACTACATTAATTTCGTTGTGGCTTACTGTGTAGTTCAGCAATATTCACCTTGTATTATTTTTTATTGGTTATGACCATTTACTATCGTGTCCTTCAATCTCCTTCGACCCTGACTCGAAACTTACAAACAAACAATACTTAGGTGCATGCAAAGGCATATAATTTTTTATCTAAATACATTGTTGACAAATAAATATTTCGTACTAACTGCAGCGTGCATCCCGCTGCATTTTAAGAGTTTTTGGCGAATCCCGCGGGATCACTTAATTTATCCGGGATAAAAGTAGCCTATGTGCTATACCTGTGTGCCAAATTTCATTCCGTTCGTCCTCCGTTCAGTAGTTTTTGCATGATTGAGTAACAAACATCCATCCAAACATCCAAACTTCGGCATTTACAATATAATAGTATAATATATGCGACCTAAAATTAACCGCGCTATATAGATATAATAATATAACATAAAATAATATTATAATATAATATATGAATAACATAATATTATAATTTCGTATAATAGAAGCCTTAGTATTCTTCAAATACAGTTACTATATTATTTGCATAAACAAAACATGCACATGACATTTGGAAGATTTGTAAAGGACTAAAGTGAACAGCCTGAATACAAATTTCCTAAAAGCTTCACGTAAATGTTAAAGGTAACGAGGTATCTGGTACCTCATCATTCTGATGAAAATTTTCCTCGCTTACGGACGGGTTAACAGGGGTCGCTTCAACACTATAATGAAACTGCAACTCAAATGTTATGTAAAGGTCATAACATCTGACTAAAATATATTTTGTTGCGCAATGAGTGACAGCCGTGTTTAGTGGAATTTTAAATCATATAACAGATTGCAAAATTGTATTCAATTATAATATATGTATATGATAAGAGTATCATTGAAAACGCGAAATTTTTTGCATGATTGTTACTTTTTCACGCTAAAAGAGTTTTATCAAAAAGGATGGAAATTAGTATACGGATACTTTGCCCAGAACAAATATATGAGCTTTCCCATTTATGCTCCTCTTTTGAAGAATATAATGATATTTTATTTCCTGCCTAACTGTTCGTATAAGGCGACCAATAGGTCGAAGGTTACACACATCGTAACTAACAAGTAGGTCGTAGCTGGGCCAGATTTACGATACGGGGCTACAGCCCAAGGGGGAGGCCTCCACAATAGAAAAAAAAATCCAAATATCAAAGAGTCAGCAGCTTTTCGACTACATTTTTTTCGCATTATTGACTACAATACTTGTACAAACATACAAAAAACTCATATCAATATTTGTTTTAACATGCTATATTTAAATAATAATAGTAGGAATACTGCTTCAAGAACCTCTAAAAGTATATACCTCCATCTCTACGTGGTGAGCAAAAACATACTTTTAGTCATGGAGTACTGCTATGTCACACCCGGGTTTCGTACCTCTGACTTTCCTATTCTTGGTCACGACACGAATGGTAACTTATCGTTAACATTCTTGATGTTCATAAGCTATGGTTGTATCTGGCCATCAGGAGAGGTATTTGCTTATTTACCATCGTATGACAATAAAAAAACCTGTAAAAAATGTCATAATATCTATATTGCAACTTACAAAAAGTAAGCGCGGTTAATTTTGGATCGCATAATTCCATTTTCAGTTTATATATTAGCTGCATCCTACAGCCCGTTGCGTTATAAAAGTTTTTGGTGAATACCGCGGGAACAACTTATTTTTCTGGGATAAAAATTGTGCTATTTCAGGTCATCATCTAGAACCATGGAACACATGTTTCTAAATTTGACTAAAATCGATTCAGCCGTTTTCGCGTGATTAACAAACAAGCATTCACAGACCCAAACATCCTAAAATCCAAACATCTTTATATCTAAATATCCGAACATACAAACTCTCACGATTATAATTTGTATAGAATTTTTGACATTTAAAAAGTGACATTTTGTTTATTAAGAAATATGTAGGTACAATTTTATTTTTTTCCCTACATAACGAATTTCTGTACCAGATGTGAGAATTCAAAGTGAAAGTCTCATAAAGTAATGGTTAATGGTAAATATTAATCGAAATATTAACCTGTTGCAAACATAATTCAACCTGCATAACCTACTGATAAGTATATAAGTTTATAGGACGTATGACTTATTGTAATATTTTTTCTGATAACTCAATAACTAAATCAACAAAACTCCGTAAGTATATAAATATTCTTAAAAGAGCTTATTCCGAAGTCTAGTCTTATTCCGAAGAATTATTCTAATCTTCTTTCGGAATAAGTCTTATTCCGAAGAAGAGTTGTTCCGAAATTATCTTTTTATTACAATCCAAGTTTTTGATTACTAAAATGGGCTGTGAATTTTGTCAAGGAATTTTTTCTAAGGAGCTAACCATCACCTAGACACCACAGATGTTAATTATGCGTTGTTTTTGAAGTAGCAGGGATGTAATGCAACATATGTATTTCACCACCTTATCTTTTCAATGAAAGCCGACTATGACAAACATTGACGTTATTGCGGTAGGAATAGGCAAAGCAGATGTAACAAACACGTGAAGTTGCAGAACCATCTTTTCTTCAGTTATCTGTCACGATGCTAAAAACTTATAGAATTCTCTCGCCTTTTAAAAGATGTCTGGCAGTAATTCAGTTAAAAAGGGCCTCAGAACGTAAAGATTTTAAAATTCTCTACAAATACACAACGTCATAATATTATAGCAAACAAACAGCTCATCTCCTCATGGAAAGAAAAACCATGGCCAATTGGCACCTATGATGTTAATGATGCGTTGCTATCTGTATGACAGGATGGCAAATCCACAAGTATAAGTCTGCCGGCTAGCGGAATTCGATGACTGTTAAACGTAACATCATCAAACATTACGCCAATTGCTTGTTGATTGTTGGATGCACTTTTGCGATATCACAGCACCAACAATCTATAATAATATACTAACAATTTTATAAAATTGTAGAGTTTGTTTGTTTGTTTGTACGCGCTAATCTCGCAAACTGCTAAACCGATTTGAATAATTTATTTTTGAGTTGGATAGCTTGTTTATCGAGGAATCTTATAGGCCTTCGCACGCTAATCTCGAAAACTGCTAAACCGATTTGAATAATTATTTTTTAGTTGGATAACCTGTTTATCGAGGAAGGTTATAGGCCATATAACATTACGCTACGACCAACAGAATTGGAGGATCAACAAAAATGTGATCTAAACGAGGATTTTTTTTTCTTTTGAGAGCTGCCCTGGCGTGCGCTGCGTTAGCGGTTAAAGTTACGCAAAAGTCATGTATGATCGAATTGTTCATTTTAAAAAGTTGTAAAAAAGTCGACAATAGTGTACGTCTATCTATGAACGTACACATTTTATGACCCTTTTTATGGTAATTAAAATTGTTCTAAAATAATGCATTATTTGCAACGGTGTTTTAATAAACATGGTATTGATCTTTATCTCAATAAATTAGTTATACATCACAAGTATTTCATTTAGAATGAAATCGCCCGTTGCTTCATTTTATTTCAACCAATAACTTAGGAGATATCACAGTTTTAAGATATAATATTATCAAGCACCGTGCGAGGCGTGCGTGCGTGGGAGAATGCGTGGTAGCGAGGTCAGACGGTAGCCTGGTCTGCGAGATAGCATGCCGCATGTAGTCGAAGAAGAAAACAAAGACTACCAGTGGATGTATCAAATGGCAATATTGGCGGATAGAAATAGTAGTGTTGGCGAAATTAATAACAGAATATTTCCAGAATAACTTCCAAGAGATATAAACTATACATTGATTGACATCCCAGTAGCCCAATCCACGTTGGATTGGATCCTTTATTACTCATGTTCCCGTGCCATTTTTTACTATAGTTTCAGTCTTACTGATCATGATCATAGTGGGATGACTATATAATAGGCTTTGTTATTCTCTTACCGCAGATATTAAAAACGTAATCAGACTTCAAACGAATGTACCTACAAACATAGCAGACATAGGTACAAACTTTCCTGGTTTTAATTAGGACTGTAGGTATGATTGTTTGTTTCAATAGTTTTCAAGTGGTTCATGGATTAATTAAAGAAAGTTACAGTTTCTCTAGAATGGTATTATAGGTCCCTATGACCCACTCCCTCTTATGTGACGCAGACGAAGTTGCGCGGGTCAGTTAGTAATTAATCGGCAGCGACTGCCATTAATATACAAGGCTGTCTTGCAATAACTTAACATTTATGATAACTGGGCATTTCGAAATACGTGATAACCCCGACGTTGGTCGAGTGATTAGCGAACCAAACTACAAATCGATGGGGCTTGGATTCGATTCCCGACAGAGACAAACAATTTTGAGCATAGACGTTTGTATTAACGGGTCTGCGTATTTATTATATATGCAACAGTGTTTATATATGTATTTCTATGTATTTATATCGTTGACTATCGTTGACTTGGGGTTATTTTTTATATAATAAGATGTTTGCTATCTTATTGCAGATTATTATATTTAGCAGATGGTTCTTCTGATAGAAAGAGTCAACTATCGCCTATAGACACCAAAGAGATTAATGGTGCGTTGCTATCTTGTGGCGAAGTCTAATGCCACATGCATAAGTTTACCGGCTACCTTACCCTCCAAACCGCAACACAGCAGTGACAAGCACTGACGCTATTGCGGCAGGAATAAGTAAGACGGTGGTACTAGACCCGGGTGAGACAATGCAAGACTCTACCACCTAGTTGTCACAATGGTAGTGCCTCACACAGCCAGTAAGATCCGGTTAGATCGATTTGTGCAATTAGTCCAGCGATATTATTTTACTATTATTAGATACATCAAAAATACATCATATTCTGGTATTTATTTAAAAACAGTGTTCAATCAAATCTCAAAGAAAAAGCGTTAAAACATATATCATGTTGCATTGACACGGTAAAGTATTTTTCATTTCCCAGATTACGTAATTCCATTAACCTGCTCTTGATAAATGTCAGAAGTTATTTACGAACTATTGTTTTCATGAAATATGTGTAATGGTTGTTAATTTGTGTCAATCAAGTTTATTGGACATGTTGGATGACGTAATACATTCAATTTGTGTGGTAAATTCAATAATGATTGGTTGTGGCCAATTACTACATTCAGCGTTTATAAAAATAGATTAGAATATTAAGGAATAAATAATATTAAATATTCGCTGGAAGAATTATCGGACTAATCTAACCTCAATCTAAAAAAATATTGGCTTGTTGTGTGCTATTAAATAAATTATGTTATATGGGTGTTAGTAGACAATATTAATACATAAAAATACATGTATAAATACTGAAATAAGTTTAACAAACTCAGAAATCAAAACATTTATCCTCATCATACGAATGCTCGTCCCCGTCGAGAAGCGACCCAAGTCCCATCGTTTGCGTAGTATTAGCGACCTATGGCACCCACCACCATTATCGCCAACGGAGCGGTCAAAAGTCGGTTACTGCGAATATGCGACAAAAAAACGGGGACACAATTCTACGCCGATGAATTTGTAAGCAACTGTTACTAAAGATGAAGAATTATATTTTTTGTTATAGCACTATCATTTATCTATTATACTGATCTGAAAATGTCTTATCACATTTTATAGCTTTATTGAGGAACTTTATTATTGGCTTTATGCCCGAAGAGGTGAAGTAATGCGATTGAAATCGTGATAGACTACTGGTATCTATAAAAAAATTAAAGGTAACTTTAAGGCCTACGCCTTATGAGAGGACCAATTTTTAGGATTTTTATGCTTCCTGGGTTCATAGATATTGTAATAATTTATTAAGTGCTACTCACGAGTAAAAAAAATAATTAAATCCCGCGTTAAGTGTAACGATTATTATATTATTCTCGTGTATTCTCGAGAACGAAATCATAAAATTAATTTTAAGCACAATAGACTCATATTAGAATTTAACTGACAAAATTTAATTGCAAATAACAATTGTAAACTATAAAGAGTTCCATTATGTTTCCTTTTACTAGTAAAAATAGGAGTTAGGCGTATTTATCGTAACAGATACAAATCACAGGTATTCGTCAATACTAGATACCAATTGTTCCTGTTATATCATATATCTGTTATCAAAATATTTTTTAAGACTCAATCACAATTTACACTACAATATTTAGTCACAAGTACTCAATAACAGGTATTCAGTTTATCTGTTATTCGTATGTTTCAATCTGGCTCGCTCACACCCGCTTAGTTGAATCTAGCTTAAACGAGAAGCACCTAGTATTATTATCCGAAATTTTCAAATTGTAGTCTTACAAGAAGATACGAGTATTCTTGAAATGTGACAACTATTTAATACATTGCTATGCAGATGACAGCACTGGTGATGCTACATACTCTGGCCGAAGCGGTATTTCTCGGGAACACGTCGAAGAGAGCCGAAACAAGCTTGTGTCCGAAGTTGAGAATCGACTAACCGATGTCTCGGAATGGGGTCGTCAAAACCTGGTCACTTTTAACCCCAAGAAGACACAGCTTTGCGTGTTTTCCGCTAAAAAGACACCCTTTGTCGTATCACCTCGATTTGGGGATACTCTCCTGACAGCCTCAGCTAGTATCGGGATTCTGGGAGTCGACATATCGAATTACGTTCTGTTTCGCGATCATTTGGAAGATAAGGCTAAACTAGCCTCCACAAAGCTCGGTGTGCTCAGCAGAGCGAAACGGTACTTCTTGCCGGCCCATCGCCTTAACTTTATAAAGCTCAAATTCGGCCCCACATGGAGTACTGTTCTCATCTCTGGGCCTCAGTACCAGCTCCTTCCTCTTGATCGCATTCAGCATAGAGCGGTTCGAATCGTTGACGACCTGGCTATTTCGAAACGGCTCGACTCTTTGGCATTGCGCAGAGATGTTGGTTCACTCTGTGTCTTCTATCGTATCTTTCATGGGGAGTGTTCCGACGAGTTATTTGGATTAATTCCTGCCGCCGAATTCCATCATCAGACATCGCGTCAAAATTTGAAATTCCATCCTCACCATCTCGATGTCTGGAAATCCACAACTGTGCGTTTCTTTCGACACTTTTTGCCTCGCACTACTTTGTTGTGGAACCAATTACCGGCAGGGGTGTTTCTAAACTGATACGACTTGGGGGCCTTCAAGAAAAGAGCTTACTCATTCTTAAAAGGCCGTCAACGCAACTGCAAGACCTCTGGTATTGTGGATGTCCATGGGCGGCGGTTATCACTTACCATCAGGTGTACCTCCTGCTCGTTTGCCCCCTCTTCTATAAAAAAAAAAACTATTTTAAGTCCTATTATATGTTATCAGTTCCCAGTTTTCAATTCAGATGCACTGGAAGAATAATGTTAACATTACCACAGAATACATACATTACTCATCATTGGCCACCACATCTATCTCAGATGATTGTTGCAGCACTTGTGGGTTTACGAGTTCCCGCATCGTCGCTGATGACTGTAGAGCTTTATAGCAGCGCGGCATTTCTTACCACACCGATTGCAGATAAATTGTGAAATTGAAAGAGATGGTAGAGTACGACAAAGTCTTTTCCGCTTTAGTTTATCCAGCCAGTCTTTGTCGTGTTTTGATGCTCCAACCTTAATATCATGGTGCCATTCAGGTCTCATTTCGGCGCGTTTTTCCCACCATCGATTTTAATCCTGAAACTTTTTATGTCTCGCTTGCAGGAGTCTTTGAATCTCAAAATTGGGCGCCCGATTGGTCTTTTTACATACGCTATCTGATCTAGTATCACTTGTCGTGGTAGTCTATCAAGGGTCATACGATATACATGACCCAGTCAATGAAGTCTTCTTTGTTTTATCGTCACCGGTCACCGTACAGCTTCACCGGTCGCGAGGGCGAGCAAAGTGCTTAGCCAGAGTTTAAAGGTGTGGGGTTATATGCCCTCCGCCCTAAGGATGTCTTCTGTGAGACCGATCCTCGGCTAAGGGTAGAGTCGTGATTTGCGATAAGAGGGTTAATAATAATAAATATTCACGGGACAAATTACACTTACTAACCTAACACCAAAGTAAGCAAATTATTTGCTTGTGGTATGGATGTTAGTCAACGATACTAATACGTAAAAATACATGTAAAAATACTGCTACATGTATATCTATATTAATATTATGAATGCGAAAGTTTGGATGTTTGAATGGATGGATCTTTGTTACTCAATCACGTAAAAACTACTAAATGAATTAAATTTGGCACACAGATAGATGATGACCTAGAATAGCACATAAGCTTTTTATTTCGGAAAATTAAGGTGATCCCGCGGAATTCACCAAAAGCCTTTATCTTGCAGTGGGTTGTACACTGTAGCTAGTAAATAATTAACACCCAAACCCAGAAATACAAACAGTTATGCTTGTCACACAAATGTTTGTCCCCGTCGGGAATAGAACCGGCAATTTAGTGGCATTGTTTTGTCCACTAGTTGATCCTTGCCCTTGGGGTTGGTTCACCGATGGGGAAACGGTATCGCGTATGTAACTGTGTAGTGTTTTAGTGTGTTCCGTTGGCCAGAGTTATCGGTTCATCGGGGTCGGTGAAAACGTGGCAAGGCTTATTGTAATTTGGGATCGGGATTAGGGTCTGGGATCTAGTCTGCCACAGCTACCATCAGTAGGTTAGGGTGTGAAATGGTACGATCGAAATATCTTTGAAATTTTTAGTTAAGCTCTATAAAAAGGTCAATTTTCTATTACATACATAAAATTATCAATATTTAAAATTTAAATAATGGAAAAACTATTTTTGCTTCACAGTAAAATTACAAGAAAGTTTGTAACGAAACAATAATAGCGTATTTTCGAACGTCTTTTAGGTATATTAAGACTTTAGAAATGATCAAATTCATTTAAAATACAAGTCTACAATAAAATTCCTCCGATTAATAATAGCAAGTACATTTTAAAGTTTTTGGAAAGTCATGAAACTAATTAGAATTGTTACACACTTTCTTATTTTTAAATCAAGCAAAAGCATTTATTATTGCACTTGTATATAAATTTCACTTTTACACGTATATTTTTAATATATTATTCGACCTATGATACACGATTAAAAATATATGTGTTAAAGTGAAATTTATGTACAAGTGCAGTAATAAAAGTGTTTAATAACAATGGAATTTCACCAAGTGCCTACGATGGAAAGTATGACGATGGAAAAAGTGTCTCACACTTTCTCTTATTTATGACCAACCAAACAAGTTAGAAAATTGTTGGCTAGGTAAAAAGCAAAATGTTAAACAAACTATTGTAAAAAATGCTATAAAAAGGGAAGTATTTATATGGATAGTTGAAACTTACAACTCAAAAGGCTGTAGGTATAAGCAAGTAACTCTTAGTATCTTTCTAAAGAAACAAGCAATTGTTGTCTATTTAATATGTGATAGAGTAACAATAAATATTTTGCTTTCTTATTATAAACAAAAGTTGTACATCTTTTGACTTTTAAGTGGTTAAAATCAAATAATCCTCATGACGAGATTAACAAAAACATATTATATCTATGTTGCCGATATATTTCGGCGTAAATAGCTTAAAATAGTATGTAATAATCGTGAATTCAGATAATATAAATCCGTATAGATTTTTCGTAAATTGTAGCCGATAAAAATTTACTAATTATAGTTTTACATAAATAAAAGTGTCCACGATACAATTTACATTTCAGAAGAAATTAAAAATGTATTTCTATACGCTAAGCATCTATATAAATGCAAAGGTTTCGAGTCGAACTTTTCTATGGATCCACATCATTCTCCTTTATATGAAAGCAAACAGGAAACATATTCTCCTTATAAAAGGATTCTTCCAGTCTTTCTATATACCTATGTACTCGTATCGCAGATTTATGCCCAAACAAACATAAAAATACATATAAAAATCCGAAATGAAAACGTCCTCCTTTTTTGCAATGTCGGTTGGAAAGACAATTTTGATGGACGTACGATGCCATGATGGATTACTAGTATACATTTGGTATAAGTAATATTACTTCCGTATGAAATTATAAATTAAATCAACCCCAACTAAAAATCATAACCTTTGTGACTTACATTTCCAGAAAATCAAGTTCATGAAATACGACGTCGCGTCGGCGGAATAAATAAGGGCAATAGTATCGTTTTACGTATCGAGATCAATCTAATTTCCTCCTACTACCGCACGACGCTGCGAGCAAATCAGATTGAAAGCACTTTCACATTATCTTTTCCACGGTTAAGGAAACTCGTTGTTTATTACGTCATTTTGAGTCAATATACCTAATATAATTATAGTGACGTCATGAATTAGTAAGTTAACTGTAGTTAGAAATTGTTTTTGTTAGACATGGAATATGTTTGTTGGTAATCCTGTTACCGAATTCAATGACTTAAAAACGGCGTGCGTCTATGTTACAGGTAATATTTTGCGAAGGTATCAGGTTTTAGGGTTTCGGAGTAAACTAGGAACCCTTGTAGTTTCGCTATGTCCGTCCGTCCGTTAGCCCGTCCGTCCAAATCTAGGTCAGAGATCTATAGCACTGAATAGCTTTTTAAAAAATATTGTAAGTTTGTTAAAACAAGTTTTTGACTAAGGGAACAGTTTGTGAAATATTGAGTTTTAAAGTGCTTTTTTGCTAGAGCCAAAGGGGGAGGGTACTGCCAGCTTTGGTTTTGGAGGTGGGAAAGAATCAGAGAAGTCACTAAATATAATCAATTTAAAAGAAAATTTATCACGGCTAAGTAAGCTTTACAAGTTTTTAGTAATGGTTGACCAACCTATAAAATGTACTTGGAGAAGGTTTCATAGGCGGTAAACCTGTGGTTCGGATCTATCCAACATCGACGTTAAATAGGTTCATAGTATTGTTAGTAAAAACTAACTAAGTTAACCGAACCAACACGGGGTAAACCACGTGTTGGTCGCCATTCGAATCAGTAGCAATTAGCGAATAATAATGAGGCGTTCCATAATTTATTTGGACATTTTTATCCCCGTGTTGGTCCCGGGCTCCTTTGAAGAATAGGTCTACTGCTGTTCTACCAGGCAGGTCATAAGGTCGACCGATTGGCTATGCGAGTCACTACCATCGTGGGAACTAGGTGGCAGAGTTTTGCATTGCCTCGCCCGGATTTGGTACCACCGCCTTACCTATTCCTGCCGTAGTTAGCGTCAGTGCTTATCGCTGTCGTGTTTAGTTTTTGAGGGTAAGATAACCGCTACACGTATGCATGTGGCATTAGACCTCGCCACAAGAAAGCAACGCACCATTTACATCTTTGGTGTCTAAAGCCGATAGTTAACACTTTCCATCAGGAGATCCATCTGGTTTTTTATTACGATAAGCTTATTATGATATCATAAGTGATATATAAAAAAATATATAAGTGATATATAAAATAATATGTAACAATAAAGGTCCTCTTCTTAGTCCGCGTTTTTGTGATGGGCAACTTCGGGACCCTACATTGCGCATGGCTTGACACGCACTTTACCAATTTATTCATTCGTCGCACAGGTTCCGTCGTTGAACGGTTTGAGCGCCTTCACCTTTATGCGTTCTCGGAACTTTTTCACTCTTGCATAATTATGGAGGTTCATGGTTATTATTAGACTGCTATTTAAAATCTCTTTTAGATGGTATATGTTTCTTCTATTTTGATTTGGCTTTCGAAAGTTTTTTTTTTTTTTTTGACCGAAAACATTTTTTTTTATTTTTTTTCAATTAAACGCCATTTATATTAACTGTAATCATTTAAAATTATTTTTTACTTACACAATTGATAAATCTTTACAAGAGCTGTAAAACAAAACTTAATCAAACATTATAACTGCTCCGAGTAAAAAGTTTATTTTATTTATTTTATATTTTACTACGAGTATATGCAAATTCTGTAACGCACCGAAATTACCCAAAAATAGAGGCACTTCCTCCTCCATCTCTCGTAAAGCATCGTAGGCCACACCTAGCTTAACAATTTTTTTATTCTCTACCTATCAAACGGTATAATTACATTTTGGTTTTCGATGATAGTTATGTAGCTATAACACCAAATTGTATCCCCCAATTTTGTTATCATCAGTTTTTGAACTATCACTCACTATTAAAACAAATTTAAAGACATATTCACGTCAAAAAGTATAGCCGGTTTAAAGCATCTAACGCAAATGAAATAATTCAGAATTGAAAATTTAAAAACCGTTGTCAGATTCCTTTATCATAAAACAACCATCCTACCTTACATGCATTATTTTAATAGCAAAACACGAAGAAAGCTGATGATCTTCGAATAGAAATCCTGCAACCTCAGGTGAAAGGCATTTTCATCCCCAATAATTTTTAAGTATTTCGTGCATTTACATTTAGTACATCATACTGAACCTATCTATAAAAATAACACAATTTAGTGATTTATAAACAAGAGTATATTGTCGTTATAAAGTTTTAAAATTCACTTGAAATTTGACCTATACAAACGTAACTACCAAGGTAAATGAAAAAAATTAAACTAACTAGTATTTCAAAAAATTAATGAAATTAATGAAATACTAGTTAGTTTAATTTATTTAATTAAAAAAAATTATAAACAGTTATTTAAATTACTAATATAATAATACATATATTAATACATATATCACGCTCGATTTTTTAGTCATGTCACGTTTGGTCTAAAATGATTAAGTCTCGAAGTATGTGTTATTTGTAGTATTCCCAGCTTGGCAATGGTAATATAACGGCAGTTATATCGTTTTACGTATAAAGTTCTGTCTTATTTTCTTCGACTACTACTCGACGCTGAGAGCAAATCAGATTTGAAGCACTTTCCTACTATTTCTACTACAGCTACGAAAATTCGTTGTCTGTTACATCACTTTAAATCGATATCTTCCAGTGTGATGTCGTAATATTATTCGCTGAGCAAATAATTTTATGATTAATATCAACACGAGCTAACAATTTTAAAGCTTTTTAAAACAAGAAAATACTAATGGGTAGTGAAGACTTTTAACATATTGTGTTTATGGAAAGTATTAATTGATTTATTTTATATTTTATGAATTTAGGAGTCTCTTTACGGAAATCAACAAACTATTAATTTAATGTACGTCATTCTGGATTTATCAATGACAAAAAATTATGAAAAAAGGTTTGTTTTGACATTACTGCGACATTTTTCAACTTATGTAACTACGAAACTATTTTAGAACTTCAAAATTGCATTGAATGATATTCAGAAGATCAAAATCGATTATCATCCTCAAAAAAAAAACAGCTTTCTAAAAATCAAAATACTATAATTTTTAGGCAACGTTTAGATTTTTGAACTCTGAAAAATTCTATGCTTTGGCATTTATTATATATATTGGTATAGTTTTTGCGTTTGTTTTTAAGCTTAAATACTTCGGTTTAGCAAGAAGTTTCAAGGACGGATGGCTTGCAGGGTTAACCGGTTTACAGACTGTTTACTTTGCAACTTTTTTCGTACCGAAAACTATAATCACCGTAATTCTCTCAATGAATAGGAAAAGGGAACTGAATGTCTTTTATTATAATGATTTTATACACTTTGTTACTTTTTGCGAGTTAAAAAACTATCATCATTTTAAATCACCTTACTAGGCTATAATACCAAAAAAATTCCATCTTAACCAAACAGGTAAAATATAAACAAATGATATAGTCAAACATAGAACGCTTCGTAATTTCGCTTCGCATTTGTTTACACGATCAGACACTGACGTGCTCGTAGAAGAAGGCAACTTTCAAATAATTAGTCAAACAAAAGGTTGCTTTTATGTTCTCCATTTAAACTAACATTTGGAAAATTTGCATGTAATTTGAGATTGGATTGGAGTTTCTAATGAAATGTCAAAGGTCGCCATTCGTGATATTGATATTAAGGTAATTATTCAGAGATAAAGGTCACGTGACCTTATCAATATTGCATTAAAACTACTAAAATCATTAAACTTTTTCAGTATTTAAATTTCACTTTTAGTCCGAAGCTTCTTTCCAATAGGCTTCCTGAGAAATTATGCATGTGAATTACCAATATTTTGGCTAATCGGAGCAGAAAGGTCGTAGTCAATGGTGCGTGCTGCAACCTTAAATCTGTAAATGCTGGTGCTCCTCAAGGACACTGTTCATTCTGCATATCAATGACATGATGCGAATTCGCAACATACATTGTTATGCAGATGACAGTACTGGTAATGCCACATATTCCAGCCGTAGCGGTATTTCTCGGAAATACGTCGAAGAGTGTCAAAACAAGATTGTGTCTGAAGTCGAGAATCGACATGTCCAATGTCTCGGAATGAAATCGTCAAAACTTGGTTACTTTTAGCCAAAAATACAGCTTTGCGTGTTCACCGCTAAAAAGACTCTTTGTCGTATCACATCGACTTGGGCATATTCTCCTGACAGCCTCAACTATTGTCGGAATTCTGAGAGTCGACATGTCATTCAGTTTCGCGACTATTTGGAAGATAAGGCTAAACTCGCCTCCAAAAAGCTCGGTGTGCCCGGCAGAGCGAGACACTATTTCTTGCCGCCCCATCGCCTTCAACTTTATAAGGCACAAATTCTGTTTCATGTGGTCTACTGTTCTCATTTTTAGGCCGCAGCTTACCAGTACCAGCTACTTTCTCTTGATCGCATTCAGCGTAGAGCGGTTCGAATCGTTGACGACCAGGTTTTTCGAAACGGCTTGACGCTTTGGCATTGCGCAAAGATGTAGATTTACTCAGCGTCTTCTATCACATTTGTCATGGGGAATGTTCCAACGAGTTGTTTGGATTAATTTTTGCTGTCGGATTCCAGCATCGGACATCGCGTCAAAATTTGAGGTTCTATCCTCACCATCTCGATATCTGGAAATTTACAACCTCGCGTTTCTTTGGACACTTTTTGCCTCGCACTACACTGTTGTGTATTGTGGAATCAATTACCAGCAGGAGTGTTTTCGACCGGACACCACTTGGGAACTTTCAATAAAAGAGCTTACTCACTCTTACAAAACCGGCAATGCAACTGCAAGATCTCTGGTATTACGGAAATTACATAGTGTTTAAACTTTAAAATGATTGAACTATAACTATTGAACTATCTCTTAATATATACACTGTAAAACGGAGTAAAAATATGGTACCTAAGTCCCGCATTAAGGCCACATAATGACCTTATTAATATTGCATAAAAGCCACATATTATAATTATTGCACTTTTCTCCGTGTATAAGCGTTACCATGAATATAATTACTACGCAAACTTTTTGCTTCTATATTAATTGCGAAGCGGATTAAATATATGTTAAAACTCGTGTGAAGAATAGTTTTAGTTACGCGTATTAATAGAGTAGTACTGGGAAGACGAGCCTTTGCTGACTATTTAACTTTATTATGAATCTACTCATCTACAGAAAACAGTTGGTTCTTCAATCACGAGCAACGTATCTTCGTGTTTGGAATATTATATGATTCCAAAACAATGCAATAGTTATAACGCATCTCCGCGTTCGGAATATTATGTGATTCCAGAATAGTACAATAGTTATTATCCCTATTGTGTCAAATAAACAATTATATTTTAAACCTACCACTATATATCTATTACAAGCCACATAAATTAAACAACGAATCCGAGTTTAGGCTTTCAATATAAATAGATTAGAATTAACGATTGCATTCTAGTCTATTTTCCGCTAATGACATACACGTTTTGTAAATTACGTAGTTGATGTAAATCTAGTTCCATGCAGCTGTAATTAGTATTTAGTATTTGCGTACACTGCAAATCTATTAATTTTAGTATTATCCTGAAATATGTTTTGGTGCCTAGGTAAATCAGTTTGTAGGTACCTAGTTAAGAAGTACACAGTCTCATATAGTCAATTTTGGAATCTCTTATCTCAATTAACTTTGAATAATAATATGTTTAAGAGGTACGAAAAACAAATTGATTTACTTACTATATATAAAGGCGATTAAACACACGAGAGTCACGAACTCGTATTTACATCCATAAAACTGCTAAGTAGGTCTTCTTGCCGGGTAGGAAGAGACAAAGTTATCAGACACTTTCAGGTTCACTGAGATTCACCGGTTTATCAGATTTTTTTTTAATTCTTTTTTTTATTTGGGACTTATGTCGCTATGGCGATTATGTCAGTCCCATCGGATTACGCTAATCTTATGTTAAAAACGGGTTGTGGCTGTGTCATGGACACAGCCGTGCATCTTTTACGTGAATACGTCTACGTCATGCGTAATATCTTGCGATGGTAACATTTTTCGTTCGCCGTTCCAATCACAATGTTTCTCGTCAAACCAGCCTACGGACCTAGATGGTCTATCTAGACCACGTCCATCTTGTGGATAGCAAAGTAGAGCGTAGAAAGCTGCTACTATCAGATGGTGACCCAATATTATCCTCCGATACCGAAGAAGTAAGTGAAATAATCAAAAACATACGCAATAATAAGGCTCGGGGTCTGATAAGATCACAAATAAGATAGTTAAGTACCTAATTCCGTCCCTTATATACCTACTAGTGTCCATCTTCAATACAATCCTAGCCGGTTGTGCGTTTTCGGACGAGTGTAAAGAAGCCACCGTTATAGGAATACACAAGCCGGGAAAACCCCAAAATAATGTCAGTAGTTACTGTTTCACTAGCCTAATCAATACGTTAAGCAAAATCTACGAAAAAATCATACTATCTCACCTTAAGGCATTTATTGACGAGAAAGGTCTCATCATAGATGAGCAGTTTGCTTCCCGAGCAGCTCACTCTTGCACTCATTAAGTGCACCGTTTCAAATACATAGTAAATTTTAAACTCTTTAAATGCAGCTCCGGGGCTGCAAATTCCCACCGGTGCTCTATTTTTCGACGTCGCGAAGGCGTTAGATAAGATCTGGAACAATGGTCTCATATACAAGCTATGCCAAATGGGAGTGCCCGACAGACTCGTACTCATCAAACGAGAGTAACTAACAAACCGCCGATTTCAATTCCGTCTAGTGGGCTCATTCTCCACTCATAGGTCGATCACAGCAGGTGTCCCGCACACGTGTCACTTAGACACAAGGGGACACTTCACAAGATTTGCGTAAGGCCTATTCTATCATACGCCTGCGTAGCGTTTGCCCACCTCTCCCATGAAGATTTGCATCCATTGCAAGTAGTACAGAACAAATACTTGCGTATTATCAAGGGCTCACCGTGGTATACCGTGGTATACATTGACCTTCATAAAGATCTCGAATTGCCGAGTTAACTAGGCATTTCAAGATATTTCCAAAAGATATTTCTATCGCACCAACTCATACCCTAACCCACTGCAGCAGACTATATCCCAGATCCTAATCCCGATCCCATCTTACGTAGGCCTCGCCACGTTCTTACCGATCCCGAAGACCTGATAATTGTGGCCAACGAAACATACCAAAACACTACACACCTATACACGGGACAATGCCGCTAACCATTTTGTCATAAATCACGACGCCACCCCTAGCCGAGAATCGGTCTCACAGGCGACACTCTTAGGGTAGAGGGCATACGACCCCACATTTTTAAGCTCTGGCTGAGTATTCTGCTCACCTCCACGACCAGCAAAGCCGTAAAGGCCGTTAAGGCCAGCAGTGTACAGGTGCCATCGTTGATCGGTTCGGACGCCTTCATCTTCTTGCGTTCTCGACACTTCTTTACTTTTTCATATGGGGGTTCATAGGTATCATTAAATTGCTACTTAAAATCTTTTTCAGAGATACGTTCCTTGAATTTTCTATGGCTTCTAAAATATTTTTTGTGGATGATTACAATTTTGCACTGAGTTTTTCACTTAAATGCCATGTATATTTACTATAAGCCTTGAAAACAATTTTTTGAAATTATGCATTCAATAAATATTTACAAGAGCTTTCGAATAAAACTTAATCGAATTGTATTGTTGCCCTGAGTCTAAACATATACCATATTATGCAAAATATGTAACGCAGGAAAATTTACTAAAAATGGCGGCACTCCTTACTCCACTATTAGCGAAGTATCGTAATCTGCGTTCAGCTTATAAAATTCTTTGATTCTTTAGCTATCCAGGGGTATAATTAGATTTTGGACGTTGGTGATAGTTATGTAGCTATAACTCAAAACTGTATGTCCCTATTTTGTTATCATCCGTTTTTTGAATTGTCCCCCCTATGTAGGCAATTTTAAAGACGTATTCACGTCAAAAGACAGTAGGAGGCATCGCTGTTCTAGGTTTATCAGCTATTATAGTTGTTAACACATCTTGGAGTTGTGTAAAATCAATCTTCTAAGTAAATTCAATAAAAAGCGCAATCATGCTTTTTTCTTTTATTTTGACACCAGTACACTAAAACCTAGAAAGTGAATTCCCCTTCTTGGCATAAAATTAATTAGGTAATCTCAAATAAAAATGATCGTTAATTACTAATCATTTTACATCGAAAAAATGCATGATGGTTGTGTATATATAACAGAATAAAACAATGTTGTGAAGTGAAATTCAAGTACAAGCGCATTGTTAATTGTGCCGACGATGGAAAGTATAGAATATAAAATATCTATACATATAATAAAATCGTAGGAAAGTCAAAACTGTACATTGAATATTTTTTTAAAAGAATACTTAGGTCGTGATCTACAATCGCTATCGAAGCCAAAAATATAGTTTTTACGGCCCGGCCACAGCTACCCGCGGCGCGACCTGCGACGCGAAATGCGGCGCGGTGAGTCGCGCGACCATCTGGGTATGCCACAGCTCGACTTGTTGCGACCGCGGCGGCGTGCCGCTCTGAGCTGTCATACCAGTACCAGGGTCAGATTTTATAATACTATTTTTACTATATTCTTTTGATGCGTAGTATATACATATTATCGTAACGTTAGGATTGTACGCAAAAATATCATTACTGTTGATACTTACATATATTACCTTATTATTGGTCCCTCCATTCGAGATTTTTGCAGTTATATTTTTTTAGGCGCGTAATATTTCTTTAGACAACGAGTGAAATTTTAAGATGCACGCGCATCACCATAACGCAAAAGTTACAGGTTGAAGTTGTCCGCTAAATTGCTCATTAAGTCCCGAAATCCTTGACTATCCTTTTCCAGTCCTTTTATTATTTTAATGTAATTAAGTATTTGCATGCAATTAAAATCTATCAGAAATCAGAAGTACTTTATTCAATAAAAGTTTTTACAAGTTATTTTGACACGTCAACATATTTTTTAAAAACTACTACCGGATCGGAAACGTGGCCACTATTTTTTAATGACGCCAAAGAAGTATAACTTCTCACGCGCGTACACGCACCTATTTTTTTGTATGGCAACATAGACATTTTCCGTGCAATTCGTAACTGTGATCGTTTTTGATGGAGTGGGCTGTAGAAAGTATGTATTTTTATTAATATGAGTGAGATGAATGTATAGGAACAAATTTTGTTTAACGCAAGCAGACATTAAATTGAGAAAATGCTGTGAAATTTTTAGATTAAGTTTAAGTTTCGGTGTATAAACTAAATTAAGTTTAATATTATTTTAAGTATAATATTAAAATAATGAGTCAATAACCAATTATTTATTTAATCAATAAATCATCATACTAACTCTAAATTAAAATTTAAAAAAACCAACACTTTTTTTATCGTCTACCCACCATTTTAATTCAGTTCCATAATTTTAAGCGCAAAACGTAAAAGAAGCTGATGATCTTCGAAAGGGGATCCTGCAGCATAAAATTAAAGGTAACTTTAACCTGTGGTTCCTTACTCAATGAGCTTGAGCTGTTTTATTGCAAAGCTTCCGAGTCCTCTCTATTATCATGTGACTATATGAATGAAACATCTATAACCATGTGAATTTTTTAGCAATAAAGGCTATATCAGCCCAATTTCAAATGTCCACTTTCTAGTTGTATCGTTATATTGTTACGAATAAACTAGAAACGTAAAGAGTTGGAACGCTGGAGAGATCAAGAAATAAAAGAAACAGATAGCTACTCCTATTGACAAACAAATAGTTGACCATTAACCGCATATCTATGTCATAATGGACTTTATGTTATAGGGCATAAGGTTGAAAATAACTTTCAGTAGGACTTGTTTATTTATCATAAGTTGTTTACAATAATTGCTATTGTTTACGAGATTATTGCCCAACATTCGCGATTGTTGTCGAACTTTACCTCGAGTATAAATAGGGAAGTGTTGACAAATAGAGAGCAGTTTTTATACAGTGATCGAAAGTGATAGTACAAGCGACTAGTGCAAAGCGAAGTGATCAGTTTAAGTAAATACGAAAATTGTTTTCTTTAAACGTAGTCGGTTAAGTTTAGTGCTAGTGCAGCGAGGTGACCAGTGTGTATAGTGTATTTACGTATTACATTTTGTTGTTTGTGTACTTGTGTTGTAAATACACTGTTTTAATATAAGTGGTGTTTTCTTACAATGACGAGCCTGAAGCACGTAACAATATTTTAAAAAAACATCCAGCATCTAAATGTTTACCAAAACAAATCGAAGTAGCCTACACCCGGTGGATTTTAACTGGTTAAGCTTATAAAATCACATGGACTTTCTTCTGCTCTATCATTAAATACTGGAAGCTATCCTATTTCACATTCCTTAAAATAAAAAATCAAACAAGTCCAAAATTGATGATGTTGCTTAATTTTAATTAAAAGTTTTGATAACCTTCTTCTTGCTTCATCATAAGGCCCTGTAAATCATTTAGAACCAGAGTATTTGTCAAAATAGAACAACTGAGTCCAATCTAAAGGGATTTTTCTTGCTTAGTTAGAGGTTACCATGGCCACCTTCGAGTTTGATCAATAAATCCTAAGTCATGATGAGCATCAGCTCCTAGAAATCATCCAGCATCAAAATGTTTGTTAGTACAAGACAATTGAGCGCTAACTCAATAAACTTACCTTGTTGTATACAAAATGCTTAGATAATAAACTTCTAAACAGAAGTTTATTATCTAAGCATTTTATTTAGATAATAAACTTCTAAACAGAAGTTTATTATCTAAGCATTTTGTATCTGGATGCGAGAAGTTTCGATATTACTATATTCGCTTCCATCTTCAGAGTCTCGTAATAATGAAAAATATCTTATTGAAACGAAACGAACGACTCCAAACTCTACTATCTTAACACTTTCTGTCTGTGAGTTACAATGACACTCTAGCGGCTCCATGTTCCATTTCTCGTCATTATGAGTACTAATTAAACTTAGTACTTATAGCAACAAAACCGATGAAGCAAAACTTGGTTGCCTCGTTTAAACTCTACATCTGAGAGTTCTAGTCCCTATCCAGGCTACATCATGATAATAGCTGGATAGTACCATAATATTGCATTGTCATTGAACTTACAAAAGTATGCCAAATTTCAATACAAAAAAATATCAGGAAGTCGATAAATATGGTTTGCAATATTTAGAAAATCTTTTATTTACATACAAATATTGCTAGTTAAATAAAAGCTGATATCTTCGAATGAAGATATTGTAGTATCAGGTCTAGGTTACCATATAAATGCAATATAATTGAAGTAATAAAATACAAAATTTAGCATCGATAAAGCCTTTACAAGTTGCTAAACTCCTTTCATCAAGTTGAAAAGAGCTGGTGAGCTTTCAACGGCTGCACAGATTCTATTGAATCATCTTGAGCTAAGAATAATCTCGCAAAATAGGGCTTTCAAGTAAAAAAAATCGCAACTAAATCGGACCATCCGCCAGGGCGCTAAGATACACGGACAGATACAAAGAAAACTCTGAAACTTATAACAATCCTCGTTTTTGCTTCGGAGGCTAAAAAACAGTAGAAAAAATTTTAATAAAATAAAGTATATATATAATTTCCATTGGTAATAATTTTGTGTTATTCTGATTCCAACCCTGGCTTACTAGTGAACAAAACAAAAGTACTCTTTTGTTTTATTCGCTCATCACACCGCTCGTCACGGTCGCGCGTTTTTCCGCGCCGCAATTCGCGTCGCCGGTAGCTGTGGCATACTTCATACAGTTTCCTACATTTGTTTTCGCTCGCCGCGCCGCAATTCGCGCCGCCGGTCGCGCCGCGCGAGCTGTGGCCGGCGGTTAGAATTTTTGTCTGTTTGTCTGTATGTATGTCCGGGGTAAACTCAAAAAGTATTGCATGGATTTACTTCAAATTTTGCATGAATATTACTAACAGGTCGGGTCAATATATAGGCTACATATTATCAAGCTATCACCTACGGGGGAGGAACTGTGCGGAGTAAGCGAAGTTCGTGCGGACGAAGTTGCGGGCAACAGCTAGTATAGAATAAAACAGTTTAGTCTTAAAACTCAATGCACCAATGAAACACACGAAATAATTATAGTTAATTGTACACGACATTTATTTTCACATTAAGTTCAATTATTAGATTTGTCCCTATACATTCGTCCATCTATACACAAATAAAATAAAGTAAAGACTCGTATGAATACATAATTACATTTCTACATATTTCAACATTCTCGTCTCATTTAAACAGAGTATAAGTTTTAACGTCAACGCTATTATCATGTTTCAGTCTGGCGGGTAACGTAATCAGTGTAATTACAGATAATGTGTACATCTAAGCGTACGAAATGGCAATTCGTTTCATATTACACCGTTGTTATCCAATTACCTAAACAATTCCATTAAATTTAAATAGTTTGAGGTTTGAGGCAAAGGCTTGTTATCTCTAATATTTTTAATTGATTTTCTAACAAAAGAGCAGTTCTCAATTGGACTATACTTTATGTTTGTCACCTCAGATGCATAGACAAAGTTACATCGCTTCGTAGTGAAACGGTATCTAAATTTTTCATCGTCTCTTTTGACGATGCTTATGACGATTGATCACGTGATTTAGCGCAACTTATGTCAAATTCATACATTTTATTCTATTCTAACTTCGTTAATGTTTTTATGTTGTTACTTTGAACTCCCCTGAACTCGGTTATTTTTACCGATTTAAAAAGCTTGTTTTTGTTTTTTTATATCATAATATAGCAAACACGCAGATGAGTCTCCTGATGGAAAGAGTCAACCATTGCCTGTCGACACCAACAATGTTAACGGTGCGTTGCTATTTTGTGGCGAGGTCTAACGCCACATACATAAGTTTACCGGCTACATTATACTCTAAACCGGAACACGACAGTGACAAGCACTGCGTCAGTGCTTGTCACTGTCGTGTTCCGGTTATTGCGGCAGGAATAGGTAAGGCGGTGGAATCAAGCCTGGGTGAGACAATGCAGAACTCTGCCACCTTGTAGCCACGACGGTAGTGATTCGATAGCCAATCAGTCGCCTTTTACGACCAGCCTGGCAGAACGGCAGTTGGCCTATTCTTCAATGGAGATCGGAACCAACACGGGGAAAGGTTTACCTCCCTTATTAATTAAGTGCGGATCTGATTCAGGATTCTCGATATACAAAAGATTGGGAGACGGTTGTTGCAGTTTTACTGCGGTTAAATTATTAGTTCTCTTATTTCTATCTTACTTTTTATAAACATTATTAACGCCGTATAGCCTATTACATGATAATTACTTCTTGTGAATCCAACGAGAACAATTCATTTTAGATCTTCAGAGATTTTTAAATGTTATGATACTTAAGTATATGTTGATGCCAGATCCCTTATGATGAGGGCAGCTAGAGTTAAATGTCATAACATCACGTTCACTGCAGATTTGGTTTTTTCCTATACATTAACATTTATGACTTGCTTCATAGAATCACGCCGGGTAACTTCAGATAGCAGCCTACTAATTTACTTATGGTAAGACAGTCTTGGATTCTCCACTAAATTAATACGTATTGTACATTTGTTTTGTCAACACTTTATCTTCATTTTTTTCTATATACCCAAACTATGGAGGATGTCCTTTCTCATTTTTACATTGACACTTTCTTTTAGCCTTACATTCATCTCGCTTGAGTAATATGTTAAAACCCCTTCGTCCGCAAATGTAGCACCTATATTTTCATATTATATTATTGGAATAAGAACAAAATTATGCAGAGTAAGATAGACACACTAAACGACGACGTTACCAGACATTATTATTATTAAAAGTTTATTTTAGAATCAATCAACAAAATACATTATGATAAACTTATTATTCTACTAGCTGACCCGCGCAGCAGCAGTATATTAATAAGTCGTCCAAATAGCTTTTAATAAAAATTTCATCCTTTATTTCAGCCCTCCAGGGACTAATTTTTGAAAAAAAATTAACCTATGTTTGACCCCGGATCTTCGACTATGTCCATGCAAAATTTCATGAAAATCGGTCATGCGGTTTAGCCGTGAAAGCATAACAGACAGACAGACAGACTTTCGCATTTATAATATTAGTATGGATGGGTAATAAACTGGTATGTTACATCATGGGAACATAAATGGGTCTATTACATTAAATATGGGTAAACACACATATTTAAAGTAGCAGAGATTCGTTATTAAAAACTTGAAAGGCACTAGACTTTATGTAGCTCCAACGATGTCTAACCTCTTTAGTATCCCGCATATTCTGTTTTGTATTTGCTTTCGTCGCCGTAACTAAAATTTCAAAGTAAGTTGAAAAGGAAATTCCGTTTAAGCTACGTTAAAGTGAATAATGTTACAGAAACTATATGCATATGGTAATAGTTTGTTGTTCTCTTGACACTATTGAATATGAATTAGAGGCGGCATATAGCTGTGTCCGATTTTACGATAGCGCACGGAAGCTGGCGTGTTTCCGTAAACGACGTCGCGTCGCCATACTACATAAAAAGGAGCTGCGTCGCGTATTTAAGAAAATTTCAAATTATATAAGCATTAAATGTGTTCTCGTTTTCGATAATGAAGACACAATTTGCATGTATGATCAATGACTATAATTTACATATAAAAATTAATTGTTGTTCGCTAATAATTGTTAATTAAATTATACATGTGATTATAAATTGATTAAATACTTTATAGATTCATTTGAAACATAAAAACGTTATGTTGATTATTTTCAATATCCAAAAATAAAACACATGCATTTTACAGTAATAATTGTAGTCAATAAATTTTACAAAATTATTTAAAAACATTTTCAAGAATATTTTTGTCATTAGTTTGAAATTCTACTGTTGTAGTTGTGTAATAAGTACTTGAACGTTATTATTTGTTTGTATAGGATAATTAAAAGCTCATATCGTGTAACCTGTTTATGAATTTTTCCACTTTTTGCTATATTTTTAACCCCCGACGTAAAACGAGGGGTCTTATAAGTTTCAGGTGTAGTTATATCTATATATCTGTGTATGTGTGTATCTGTGTGTCTGTCCGTGACATCGTAGCGGTCAGGCGGATATTTTGCGAAATGGTTCTTATCTATGATTCATTAGAATCTATTCAACCGTTTCAACATCACCAGCTCTTTTCAAATTGTTGAAAGGATTAAGCAACTTGTAGAGGCTTTATCAATACTAAATTTTGTATTCTGTTACTTTATTTATATTGCTATTACATTATTAACTTGTCCTGATAGATTAAGGTAATTCTAAGATCATCAGCATTTATTTAACTGGCAATTGTCGTATGTACCGTAAAATGCTGCAACTTTGCCGTATTTTTGTATTGACGCCCATATATCTCAAAAAATACGAACAAATTTCTACCTATTGTATTCAAGATTAAGTTTATATTGTTGGACACTAGCAGTTTACTTAAAACTTAATGTAATCTGTTTAATTTTCAAAATATAATAGTTTAAATTAATAGGCAAAGTTGTGTCAAAAATCTGTAACATTGCCTACTTGAATTTTGACAACCTAAAAGAAGTAATTATCTAGGTACATATTTGTTGGACATAAAGAGGTACTTTATTTGCCATATTTAGAGGTAATAACTACAAATCAGTCAGATTTTGTGGAATAACAATAGAAACAGTGCTAGGCAATTTTGTGTTCGACTTTGCGGTTAGTTTCATACACTGTATGATATTGTATAGGGTTGCCGCAAACATAACAATAAAAGATTTAAGATTTATTTAACAAAATTTATTAAAAAATGTTAATAAAAAATTATTACGAAATTTTTGAACAAAATATCTAAGTACTTCGCTCGTCTCGTCAAAAGGCTCATAATTCTTCTACCAACTTCATGTTATCACAAATACTTTCTTTGTTTATTGTATTTCCATGCCATGCTTGCCACCTATCACATTTGTGGGACCAAGTATCTTCGGCTAATCGTGGGTGCACTTGTAGTAACTCTGTCTACCGCTTCGGGGATGTGAAGATACTTTTTTTTTGTTCTGTTTTGACAAACACTCTGGTGCTAGATGATTTCCAGAGTATCATAATAGAGCTGGAAGTAGGTAATGGGAACGTTGAAATAAAATAGAGCAACGCTATCGACTTTGGGGTCGTTTGATTTGTTATTATAAGGACTTTGAAGCGGAATGGCTTCCAGTGTCTGATGATAGAGCTGGAAGATATACCCGAGAACTCCTAAGTTAAACTAGGGTAATCCATCAAGTGGGGACTAATTCGGTTTATTTTGGAAAACAATTTGATGCTGGATGATTTTTTTGTCTTAGATCATGGAATTGGAAGGTAAACATAAGAACTACTAAACTAAACAAGATAAACTTATCGGGTTTGAGATCCTTTGTTTTGTTTTAACAAACATGATGGTGCTAGACGATTTCCGGGGTCTTATAATAGAGCTGATGATGAATGTCATGGGAACTTTGGAATAAAATGGAGTACATTTTTGCAAGGATTTTGAACCACGATGGTTATCAGTGCCTGTTGATAGAACTGGAAGTCTATAAGAACTTTTAAGCAAATCCAGAAAAACCTATTGAGTGTGGGTTGCTTCGGTTTGTTTTGGCATATTTTTTGGTGCTGTATTATTTTTTTGGATTTTATAATGGAAATTGAATGTGGCTATGGGAACAAATAATTTTACAAGATAAAATCATCGAGTTTGATGCACACTCAATGGGTTGATGAAGCAAGAAGGTTATGAGAAATTTGAATTTAAATTGAGTAATGCCATCAATTTTGTTCTCATTTGGTTCTAATAAGGACTTTGGAACAGAATGACTTCGAGTTTCTGAAGGTAAACTGAAAGAAGTCCATGAGATCTCGATAAACCAGGTAAACCCATCGAGAATGGGTTAATTGGCTTTTTTTGGCTTACTATTTGGTACTGAATGATTTTAAAAATTTGCTGATGTAACCCGAAGATGATCTTTAAACTAAACGAGATAAACCCATTGCGTTCGAACTTATTTTTTCTGTTTTGAGAAATATTCTAGTGTTAGATGATTTCTAGGTTCTTACGATAAAGCATGGGAATAAAACGAACGGACGAACGAAAATGAAAATTGAGCAGCGCCATCCAAAATCAAAATTCTAGTTTGATTCGTTCTTTTAAGGGCTTTGGAACATGATGTTTTCTAGTGTCTGATGATAGAGCTGGAGAGTTGGAAAAAGTCTATGAAAACTTTTAAGCTAATCTAGACCATCCCATCAAATGTCATCAAAAAACGTGAGAAACCAGTTTACCACTAGGTGGCGCTGTACAAATCATACAAATTCCTAGTAAACTCGAAACGCGCTCACGATCGAATGCGAAAAGAAAAACTCACAACTCCGATATTGATAATTTAAGTTTTCAAAGTTTTCTTAAAACGATAATCTTTTTCCGTTTTGTTAGTTTCAGTAACATATAAGTTAATTCGCCAATTTATTATATTATGACAAATATTGTCTGCAACATCGATGATAACCTTTCTGTAATAACTAATAAAACATGCCATAACGCTAATCAAACGTTACGCTTGTTATTCGTGTTTTTACTTCTTTCTGCAAAAAACTTAAAAACGTAAACGTAAATTACCGTTTTGTTAAGAATAAAACAAATCTATGTTTGCACTTTTACAATGTTAAATCTTAAAATGTTCAGTTGTGATAGAAATCCTATATATAAAAATCAACTGCTGTTCGTTAGTCTCGCTAAAATTTGAGAACGGCTTTTTTTATGTCATAAGATAGCAAACAAGCAAATGGGTATCCTGGTGGAAAGAGTCAACCATCGCCTATAGACACCAGATGTTAATGGTGCGTTGCTATCTTGTGGCGAGGTCTAATGCCACATGCATAAGTTTACCGGCTACCTTACCATCCAAACCGGAACACGACAGCGACAAGCACTGACGCTATTGCGGTAGGAATAGGTAAGGCGGTGGTACCAGACCCGGGCGAGACAATGCAGAAATCTACCACCTAGTAGCCACGATGGTAGTGACTCGATAGCCAATCGGTCGCCTTTTACGACCTGCCTGGCGGAACGGCAGTTGGCCTATTCTGCAAAGGAGGCCGGGACCAACACGGGGAAAACCGATTTCGCTAATTTTGGTTTTGAATTAATTATTGAAGTCCAGGGAAGGTTCAAAAGGTGAGAAAATAAAGGCAGAACAACGTTTGCCGGGTCAGCTATTATGTAATATAAATTGGGCTCTATATTGCTCTACACGTACACATTTTTGATAAGCGCATAAGTTGCTTCGGCGTCTGTAACAATAAAAAAATATAAAGATATATTTAACGAGTTTTTTATAATTATATAAATTTGAGTCCTCTCATAAAATACTCTCTACTAAACGACAACACACATGCTAGATTTCTGGTGTTGTCACAGATGTTTTTAAATGACAGTTATTATTTATCACCAAGTGAGCTTCTCGCTTCAATGCTCAGTTCATTGTGATGTTGATTTTGCATGAATTTTGTCTCGATTTCTTTTATGACAAAATTTTTTTTCATAATAGGTGTTCATTCGCGTGACCCAACATTTCTTTCTCTTCTAAAAAGCAGCCTTTATACATATATATATATATATATATATATATATATATATATATATATATATATATATATATATATAGTGTGTGTATAGAACCATTTTATTCATTTTTGTAAAATCCTACGAGCAAAATTACTATTAGGACTGAAAAAAGGAAAAACATTTTTTTATTTTCCGTTGTTACACAAAACAAATAAGATTAAATCAAAACTTTTGTTTAGCTAGTTTTATAGCCATTAAGAAGAATCTGCTAACACATGTTAAGTACAACATCATCAATTCGTTTAGATATACCTATTCGAATAATGGCAATTATAGCACAGCCGGCTAAAAATATTAATGTACACCTAATTGTTTTCTTTGTAAAGCTATTGTCTCGTAATTTTCCGAGACCGATATTTCTAATGTACATTAAAAGTTGTTTTGTAAAGCTACTTCAGTGTTTGTGGTTTTTCATTAATTTCAATAGAAACAGATTCTATATTTTAATGCTTTTAGTAAGTATCAAATTCATTTTTAATCACCTTTGTTTTAGTTAGTAATTTTTCTTATATTATTAGATAGCAAACAAGCAAGTCGCTCACCTAGTGGGAAAAGAAACCATCACCTAAACACCAAAGATGTTAATAGCTGTGGCGGGAAGGCAATGTCACATGTCTACCAGTTAACTTACCATTCAAACCGGTTACAACCACGACAGTTACAAACATTGACGGTATTGCAAAAGGAATAGATAAGGCGGTGGTACCAAAAATCCAGGCGAGACGTTTCGGAACTCTAACATCTAGTAGTCACGATGTTAGTGACACGTGTAGCCAATTGGTCGTCTTTTACGACCTGCCTGGCAGAAGTAGTTGATCTATTCTTAAAAGGAGCCCAGACCAACACGGGAGAAAATAATAGCAAAGATTATATTAATATTTTTGGTAACCTAAATATTTAACGTCAATGACGTATATATGCGCAACATAAGTTCATCGCCTATAAAAACTTCTCCAAATATATTTAGCCAATGGGAAAGGTGTGGTGTACTGTACCAGGGGAATTAGTAACAAAGCCAAAGTCCCGGCTCACGGAACGCATAAAGTTTTATTGCAAAAATTTTACAGAGATTATCAAATGAAATACCAACTACATATCATAGCGTGACCTAATTGTTTATCTATGAACAGCATAACGAACTATTCTGCATATGACTTAAAATAATTTGTATTTTATAAGGTAGACGACCATTATTCGTTTTGTAAAACTTACTTAACCGAAATAGTTTTCTTTTTAAATTCACTATAATATTTACTACTTCCGTGAATGTTTACCATCCCAAAACGAAACGTTTAGCTGACAGAGGAGGCGGAGACGTAGGGGGGGGGACGACCACGACGACACTTGTCTCTAAAAAAAAAATAGCATTTTAAGGCTTTATATTTCACAGACGAGTTCCTTAATCGAAAAATTGTTTTCGCTGGCCAACAATATTTTTTAAAAACTTTTTTAAATTTTTAAAAAATCTCCATTTTACATATAAAATATTTTTTTAGGCTAGCTCACTCTAAAAAATATATTTTTGAAAATTTAATGTTACCACTTTGTTTCCGTGACTAATATGTATATTCATGTCAAATTACAGCTTTCTAGTATTAGGAACTCTGAGCTATCGTGCGGACGAATGGACGAACAGGTGGCCATTTTTTTATAACATAAAGTAGCACACAAGCAGACGGGTCTCCTGATGGAAAGAGTTAACCATCGCCTATAGACATCAAAGGTGTTAATGGTGCGTTGCTATCTTGTAACGGGGTCTAATGCCACATGCATAAGTTTACCGGCTACCTTACCCTCCAAACCCGAACACGACAATAACAAGCACTGACACTATTGCGGCAGAAATAGGTAAAGTGGTGGTACAGTCCCGGGCGAGACAATGCAGAACTCTACCACGTAGTAACCACGATGGTAGTGACTCACATAGCCAATCGGTCCTCTTTTAAGACCTGCCTGGTAGAACGGCAGTTGGCCTATTTTTTAAAAGAGCCCGGGACCAACACGGGAAAAATCTATAATACGATATAGCGCCGAACGAATAACACATAGCGAAACTTTACTTACTTTACTTCAAAATCATAAAAAGGCCTTAAATATTATTACTGGGTTGAATAACTTACAAAGCTTTGTTTTTTGCTTGTTTTTTAGTTAACTAACACGAACCAGGTTCATCGATTTATCACACTAAACTAAATACAATGAGCCCAGAAAGGAACTGCCTTTTTAATGCAAATACAGTATTCGCGACACTACAGCTATAAAGCGTTCCTAATTAGAGACGGTATACTAATTGGATTAACTTTTTTATTGCTGACATTATTAATCATTGCTAATTTAACGCTGTTTGTGTTGTAGTGTTGATTTAACACGTAAATTGATTTCAGCTTACTAACATTAAATGAGATAACATTATGCTAACGATAGTATAATTAAAGTTACCTTAAAATTATATGCATCAATACAAAATATTACAATAATGATCCATTCAAATAATGTAATGTTATTCTAGTAGTGTCTCAAATAGAATGCTCACAATTCATAAATTGTCCCCTTGATTAGTTTTTAAGATATATTTTTATTAATTGATATTAATTATTTTTATGCTTCTCCTGGCATGCTTCATACAGTTTCCTACATTTGTTTTCGTCGCTCGTTCCTCACCGTACAGCCATTCGCGTCGCAGTTCGTGCCACGGGTAGCAATGGCCAGGCCGGTAAGAGCTACAACGGCAGTACCGGACTAGAGGGCGAGCAGAGTGTTCAGCCAGAGTTTAAATTTAAGTTTGGGCAAAAAGCGCAGGCGGTTCGTTCCAAAGTCCGATCTCACATGAGACAGTCCAGCGCGCAGGACTGTATCCTGTAACACCGGACTTTGATTAAGTGCGAAGTTTTGACCAATTATGAAGTAAGAAGTAGTGGCATTGCGCTCCGAGCTAAGCGCTAGGTGATATTTATTATCACAACAATATACAGATCCTCACTGGTCGAAATTCGACGTTTATGACTGCATTTCAACATTATAGTCTAATCAATCTCTTTTTTTAAGTTTGACAATATACCTTAATTGTAAACAACTATGGTAGAGTACCGCAACGTCTCGCCCGGGTATTAATTGGCACTACCGCATTACCTATTCCTGTCGTAATGGCGTCACAGCTTGTTTCTGTCGTGTTCCAGTTTTGAAGGTAAAGTCACACGGATAGCATCGCACAATTAACATATTTGATGTCTATAAGCGATTAATTAATTTTATTAATTTAAATATATGGTGGATAGAATGGATTTATATTCTTACTAGCGACCTGCCCGCGGTTTCACCCACGTAGCTTTTGTTTCCGTGGGAGTACTGGAAATGTTTATATACTAAAACCTTCCTCAAGAATCAATCTATCTATTAAAAAAAATCCATCAAAATCCGTTGCGTTGTTTTAAAGATTTAAGCATATGTAGGAAGTGGGTCAGATATGATAAATAAAATGCGGATGTGGTAATATAACAACTCTTTATATTTAGATCAGAATAACATTAGATCACTATTAAAGCTTTCCATCACTAATGACTAGTTCTGGTTTAACAATTCCAAGTAACTTAATTATTCCCTATTACAAATAAGTCATAATTTAAGCAATAGATAGTCAATTATAAATTGTACTGCGACTAATTTATAGTTGACAATAATAATTAACTTGTTTGCACAAATTAATTATCCGAGAGTCAAGGATAAGCTACTAGCAAGATACAACAAGTGTACCGAGCCACGCCAGAGCCTAGACTGCCTTATCGGCGGGCGCTCCGAGCCTTTTATACAGGTAGCAAAACAAGTTGAGTAGTAGGGATATCGAACGACGCGCTTGCCGGCCCGGGCCGTGCATTTGTTGTTTACACTTTACAATATTCTTGCATTTGACGACGCGGACGCCGTCACGGCCATACTGACATGCACACGTCCTCGTGTGCGCATCTTTATACATCTGAGGACAAGGAACGCCTCGTTCATCCTGACATATCTTTTAGAAAACTAAACATAATCTCTTTTTTTACAACTCTATAATTAGCGTAATCTTTTAGCGAAATGTTACAATGGTGTGCTGGTCCGGTAACCCTTTCAGCAACCACAACTATTAAACTATTCTCGTCAGTTTTGAAACCGGAGACTGGATCCTACTAAGCTAGGAATCCCTCATCAATTGAAAAAACCGGAGACTCGATTGTACTAAGCTCCCTCTCATCAGTTAAAAACCGGAGACTGGAGTATATTAAGCTCCCTCTCATCAGTTAATAACCGGAGACTGGAGTGCACTAAGCTCCCTCTCATCAGTTAAAACCGGAGACTGGAGTGTACTAAGCTCCCTCTCATCAGTTTAAAACCGGAGACTGGAGTGTGCTAGGCCGGAAATCCCTTTAGCTAATGTGCTAGACCGGAAATCCCTTTAACTGAGAGTGCTAGACCGGAAATCCCTGTAGCTAATGCTAGACCGGAGATCAATTTAGCTGAGAGTGCTAGACCGGAAATCCCTTTAGCAAACAGTGCTAGACTGGAAATCCCTATATCTAATGCTAGACCGGAAATCCCTTTAGCTGACAGTGCTAGACCGGAAATCCCTGTAGCTAATGCTAGACCGGAAATCCCTGTAGCTAATGCTAGACCGGAAATCCCTTTAGCTGACAGTGCTAGACCGGGTTGCAATCCCTGTAGCCAAAAGGCTAGACCGGAATGAACCCCTTTAGCTGAGTCATTGGACCGGACACTCCCTTCAATGACTCTAATCTTCCTACATTTTTTGTCAATCCTACATTTTTTGTGTCAATCCTACATTTTTTGTGTCAATCCTGCATCTTTTGTCAATCCTGCATCTTTTGTCAATCCTAAATTTTTTGTTAAATTACTTCTTTTACATTTTTTTTCCATTGATTTCTTTTCATAGTTTTATAAGACTCCCATTTCCTTTAATTATTTTTTTTCGCTTCTTTTTTTTTTACTTACATTTTTAGTGATATTTTATCATCATTTTACTACATTTTTTTTTCGTTTACTTAATATCGTATTTTTTTTTGCTGATGATGTAGCCTCATGAATAGTGGCATTAGTTATTACAAGATTAGAGAATCTCCTTCGCAGGTAGATATTAAAAACTCTGACTGTTATAACTATTTACAATATATACTGCATTTCTATCAATATTATTTGGACCAGTTTTATGAACAAGATCATTATCATGAGTATACGCCGTCACGTCATCCTTGTTATAATTTTCATATAGGTACCTCAAGAAACCCTACAGGAATATGGGGAACTTCGCAGAGGCTATCATGGGCGCACTTGTTTTCTAAAATTGCGGTAACTTTTAAGGAGCCCTTATATTTTGAGTCAACAATAATTTTCGTTTAGTGTCGTTTTACATTCCTAACAAAGACAAAGTCACCTATACTAAAAGGTTTAACCTTTCATTACCTCTACTCAACCATAAAATGTCCGATTGGGCTGATTTTTTTTTCAAAGCTTGTAGATACTTTCGCGAGTTTTTGTTAGTTGCTGAATGTCAAACCTAATGCTGCTGAGCGCGTGTTAAATATTACCTAACCGCTTTTGCCATGATTTGTCAGAGAATTATACTGCGCTATCATTATTAAACCCTACATGAATCGCATTACATATTCGGACCGACTGTTAGCTCTATATGTGCCTGTCGCAAGAAGATGTAAATCTGTATTGTTTTCTCTTTTTTTTTTAAAAAAAAAATTAGTTTGAGTTTAGTTGGTAATAAACTTTAAGATTGCTTATTAACGATCTTCAAAGGGTCAACTAATTCGATTTCAGCTCGACGAATTTAAGCCCGACGGTTTTAATTCAATTGGTTGTCAATTGTTTTTTTTTTTAAATATCTACCAAGCGCTCTCTATCTTTACCTACAAAGTCAGTATTTACCATACTCTCGCTAGCAGATTTTGAAACTGAGCAGGATTGTTTTTTTTTTTTTTTATATCATAAGATAGCAAACAAGCAGATGGGTCTCCTGATGGAAAGAGTCAACCATCGCCTATAGACACCAAAGATGTTAATGGTGCGTTGCTATCTTGCTATCAAGATTGTGTTTAAGTATTGCTAAGCATTAATCTGTTTTCGCTTACTTCCTATTCTACATTGGTCCAAATTTTGCGGCCTAACGAAACATTAAGACTTATCAGGTCAAACGTGAAACTACCTCCAAATTTAAATTTTGCCTTGTGGTTAAGCATTTGATTTGTTCAGTGGAAACTACATCAAAACAAGCGACTATTTATAGATTCTTGTTCATAAAACCGCTCTCTTACAAAGGAATCACAACAGATTTGTTTGATATGGCTACATTCTAAGCCAGACTCAAATATAAAAGATAATTAAATTCTACTTAGTGTAATACAACATGTAACGCTCTGGAACAGATGTTGACTGGTTTTCTGTTTTTCGGAACTCGAAGTGGCAACTTCTTTCTTCTTGTAGCTCATCGGAAAAATGGAAGCTTTGTGGCTGGGCCGGGGTCACAACATACATAGCAGACCACTGGTGGTCGGCCACTGGACACGTCACCAGAGATAGTGGTAGATGACCTGCTTTCGCTGCAAGCAAAAATTATTTGAGATAAGTTTCTGTTTATCACGGCAATAGTTGTTACGATGTTCGATTCTATCACAAAATTGTAACTTCCTCGAAATACAGTGGTGCTCTTAAATCGGTTCATATTTAAGTCTAAAAGGAAGAGATCTTCAAGTCCTAATATAGCTTGCCAAGACAGCAGCTTGTGAAGTAGGTGACGGCATGACTCTTAAGTGAGTGAGTAGCTACAATGATCAGATCAACCCCGTCTAATTTTTTCTTTTCTATATTTATTTTACTTGAGGTACACCAGCTAGTAAGTTACACGACAAAAATCCTACGAGTCAGATGAAGGGTCTTTGGAACGACAGAAGCATCTCATTAAAAACAAAGCAGAGGCTGGTTTGTACGCTGGTGTTCTCCATATTTACGTACGGCGCAGAGTCATAGACACTAAGAGCTGCAGACAGACGTCGCATTGATGCGTTTGAAATGTGGTGCTGGAGAAAATGTTACGTATCCCTTGGACAACACACAGGACCAACACCTTCATACTAAAACAACTTGGAGTAAAGACCAGACTGTCTGCTACGTGCCTTCAAAGAATTCTATAATACTTCGGCCACATCTCTATAGAAAGCAAGGAGACAATCTCGAAAAGCTAATAGTGACCGGAAAAGTAGAAGACAAAAGACCACGTGGTCGTACTCCTATGCGATGGTCGGACCAGGTTTGCACCAATCTTATGTCTAAAATGTTTTATGATGCTCTGCACGTCGCTGAAGATAGAGTCCAATGGCATAATATTGTGCTATCAAGAACAATCTAATGAGGAGGTTACGACCCTCAGTAATGAAGAATACGAAGCTAGGAGGAGGACACCAATTAGTCATATCGTCTGCTTCATCAGAATCAAAGTATATCAACTTAAGGGGAGTAGATGTATTTACAGAACGTGAATTAATATTTTCTGCTATTTTTCAAAGAATAATTTCCATACCACAAGTGAAAAGAGACATTTACTGCTCTACATAATTAACCGAAATAGTTTGATGCTGAAGTGGGAGTGAATCCGATCCCACTTCTGATGTAGGAAGTGGGTCAGATATGATAAATAAAATGCGGATGTGGTAATATAACAACTCTTTATATTTAGATCAGAATAACATTAGATCACTATTAAAGCTTTCCATCACTAATGACTAGTTCTGGTTTAACAATTCCAAGTAACTTAATTATTCCCTATTACAAATAAGTCATAATTTAAGCAATAGATAGTCAATTATAAATTGTACTGCGACTAATTTATAGTTGACAATAATAATTAACTTGTTTGCACAAATTAATTATCCGAGAGTCAAGGATAAGCTACTAGCAAGATACAACAAGTGTACCGAGCCACGCCAGAGCCTAGACTGCCTTATCGGCGGGCGCTCCGAGCCTTTTATACAGGTAGCAAAACAAGTTGAGTAGTAGGGATATCGAACGACGCGCTTGCCGGCCCGGGCCGTGCATTTGTTGTTTACACTTTACAATATTCTTGCATTTGACGACGCGGACGCCGTCACATACATAGGGACAGACAGAGAAAGCGACTTTGTTTTATACTATGTAGTGATGTCGATTTGTATTCTTGACAAAAAGCTAACATTTAGGCTAATCTGTATTTAATACGATTTGAAAATCACCCAAGAAATGCATCACTGAATTAGAATTCATTCGAGTAGAAAGATACTGTTAGTTCACGGTTGAGATGTCTCAGATCATATTGACTGTCTGAAATTTGAACCAGAATTGAATCTTCATTACATAGTATAAAACAAAGTCGCTTTCTTTGTCTGTCCCTATGTCCTTATGTATGCTTAAATCTTTAAAAGTACGCAACGGATTTTGATGCAATTTTTTCAATAGATAGATTGATTCTTGAGGAAGGTTTTAGTATACAAACCTTTCCGATATTCCCACGGGAACAAAAGCTACGCGGGTGAAACCGCGGGCAGGTCGCTAGTATTGTATAATTTACTAGTTGTCTCCCATGGTTTCACGCGAGTTTACTTCACTTCTAAAGGTCGGTAGGTTGCAGCATGCATGCTGCATGAAAGTATAGGTTGTTATGGGCTTTCTGTGAAGAATACACCGTCTTCTTTCTTACCAAAGAAGAGTCAGTAAAAAGCGAAGAAAAACTAAATATGTCTCTACTATTGTGTCTTCTAGGCGGTAGATTTTTACAAAGTCTTTCCCGTGTGTATTACAACCGCCTTACTTGTATTTACCACTAGCTGTTGCCCGCAACTTCGTCCGCGCTGACTTCGTTTACTCCACACAGCTCCTCCCCCGTAGCTGCTAGCGTGATAATATGTAGCCTATATGTTGACCCGACATGTTAGTAATATTCATGCAAAATTTGAAGTAAATCCATGCAGTACTTTTTGAGTTTACCCCGGACATACATACAGACCAACAGACAGACAAACAGACAAAAATTCTAAATACTATATTTTTGGCTTCGATATCGATTTTAGATCACGCCCCAAGTATTCTTTTAAAAAAATATTCAATGTACAGTTTTGACTTTCGTACGATTTTATTATATGTATAGATTTCTGCAATGGCGCTAGCGTTTGTCACAATTACGTTTCGGTTTAGAGGGAAAATATCTGAAAACCTTACACATGTGGGATTACATCCCTGCCACATGGGCGGCAACTCACTAATAACGATTGTTATTTATAAGCATAAGAGTTTTATTTATTTACTAGCTGACCCAGCAAACGTTTTGTTTGCCATGCATATTAGGAATCCATAGCGGACAAACAACGTGACACGCATTTTATATAAGTATACGGGATGTCCTTCTAGGCAGCCCAAAGGGCATAGAACTTTGTGTGGTGCTTAAGTATTCTTAAGTTTTCTAATTTTTTGCGACATTTTTTTAATATTTTCTTTTATAGGAACCTTCTAACAATTACAAACACAACAAAAAAAGAATCGAGCGAAATCGGTCTCAGCCATTCACGCGTGATGCCGTGACCACCTTAAATAGGGATTGATTTATATATATATATATATATATATATATATATATATATATATATATATATATATATATATATATATATATATATATATATATATATATATATATATATACTACATAAACTCTTGCGAGATTTTCCGGGCATTAGAGTCATCGTCTCAATATAATTATTACAAAAAAAACAGTCTTTTAATATTACAAGCAATTATATGTTATTAATCTATAAAAGAACTTAAGAATTTCTATTAAATAATTGTATACAACGAATTACTGTTAAAATATTCATGTGATCTGTGATTAAAATCATCGCGATACTGTCTAGCCGAACGAGTAAAGTTTTCCCTTACCATCAGGAGAATCATTCGCTTGTTTGATTAATCCTATGATATATTAACATTCTGAGACGATATGTCCAAATACAGGTAAAGGACCAATAACATCTAGGTATGTTTATAACTGTTGGTTATCTCTCCCTTTGAAAACATTTCTGCTTATTTGATAGCCAATAATAAAACCTTCCTCTTTAAGTAATAAAAAAGAAAAATATTTTTTTCAAATCGAACTGTAAGCCAGAAAATAGTGCGTTCAAGAAAAGAAATTCTAAATAGCCATGTGCGAGTTGAACTAGCGCGCCGAGGGTTCAGTACTAATTGGTACGGCAAGTAGAAAAATTCGTCTAACATTATTGCTTTAATTAATACACAAACTAAATTGAAAGACAAACTGGGCTTGTGTCCAAAATTGAAACATTTCTAAAACAGGTTGATACGTAATGAGTGGGCCAAGCGAGGTGGCCCAATAGTTTGTATGCCTGCAGATATAATCTTAAACCTGCCTTAAGTGTATCTTTAAGCCCGTATCCCTGAAGTGGTATACAGAGGTAGGAATGCAAACAATATTAGCAGAAGATTAGTACCACTCTTAGTAGCACATTGTGATAGATATATATTAACGATATACACGTAAAAATATTGAATACATAAACATTTTCAGGGTTCCATACCTGAAAAGAAAAAATGGGACCCCTATAGGATCACTTCATTGTCAGTCTGTCCGTCTGTCCAGACCGTTTTTCTCAGAAATTCGTTAAGGAATCAACTTGAAATATATCACACTGCTGCATAAATATATCATATAGCTGACTCGTGCAGCTTCGCCCGCGAGTAGATTATCATGGCATCGATATGTTTTTTTTATACAAATTTAATCCTCTATTTCACTATTTTTTTTAATTAACTCCCCCTTAGGAGTTAATTAAAAAAATTAGCCTTTGTTTGTCCCCAGATCTTCTATTATTTTCATGCCAAATGGTATGAATATCGGTCCAGCGGTTTAACCATGAAAGCATAACAGACAGACAGACTTTCACATTTATAATATTAGTATGGACTAATAAGTATTGATGTGGATACTCGAGCTTACGGTCCCTCTCAGCTATGACCATTTATGTCGCATATTTTGCCATTTCTTGCGATTTCAAAAGGGAAACATAACCTATAGGATACTTTCCGTTCACTTATAATTATGAAATTTTGGCAAGAAGCAATGTCTTTCAGCACATGTAAAGGAAAAAATCCGAAAAGCGTAAATTTTAGGTTAGGTACATCAAAAAAACGCTATAAAAATTATGACGGTTTATGTCGCATATTTTGCGATTTCATAACGGAATCAAATCTATAGGGTAGAAATGCGTAGCTAAGGTTACCTACAAATTTATACGAAACCCTCGGTGTGTGCGCCCAACTCGCACTTGACCGTTTTTATTTAAACGTAGATTTGACATAGGTACATACATATTATATTAATGTTACAACACATTGTATAAGTTAGTCGTTTGTCCCTCAGCATTTGCTTGAATTAAAAGTTATATGTATCTCACGGGAACAGACTTTATTTCCAGATGAAAAGTGCTCGATATATTTTTGTTGTAACCCTAGTAACAAAGTGAAATTTCATGAGGACACAGTATACTGGAGACTAACAGTATTCAATCAACATATATGTGATATTCTAGCAACTCAATAGACACTATAGAGACTCGGAATGGTTCGGGACAGTTTGTTGCGCACCAGTCCGAGATATCGCGTCCGGGAGAGGTGCCTATGTGTGCTATGCTCGAATATTACTTGTATGTAACATTGATTTCTGTTAGTCTCTAAATATTCTGTGATGAGGATCAGTTAATAGATAAGACGTGAAACCAGCTTACTTCTACATATTAACACCACCATTAACGTCTTCGATGTCTACAGATGTAATTTCTCTTTCCATTTGTAGAATCATGAGCTTGTTTGTTATGCTGGAAAAGTTTACTTGGGGTTTTCTTATTAAAGAAACTCACTAATTCAACCACCAATTCGATCACAATTTTAATTTACTTCAAGCTCTGTATAGTTTCCCAAATACTACTTTTGTTTGATTTTTCTTTTGTATATACGAGAGAAAGATATGTAGGACACATTCCAGCATATTATTGAAAAAAAAATCTTAAAAAAAACTTTTTTTTTGTTGTTCATTCTAACCAACCCTTTTATCTGATACACATCCATGGAGACGCATAAATAATTGGTCGGCTTTGCTTGGAAGAACACAATTCCGGATTATTATATAATAAATAAAATTAGCTTATCCTGCATTGTCATTCAAGGCAAATGTGTATGCTAACGAGGTGTGTATGCTGCGCTAAATTAAGCAGCACTTAAGCGTATAATAGATTATTTATACATAAATAAATTTTTTAATTTTTCTAGAAATTACACAACAGAATTTAATGCCGTTTGCTATTCGTGGTTTTGTTGCTCCTCGTCCTACCTATTAGTCTATAAAATCATGTATGGTAATGTTTATTTATGATTTAAATACAAAATTATTATACAAGCACGCAAAGTGTCTATTGGATTAATCTGGTGTTTGTATGCATGTATAAAAATTTTTTCTACAACAATTCAAGTATCGTTAATCGGATCGTCTTAAGATTATATTAGAAAGAATTTTTAAGTTAAATTAACACGAGCGAAATCGGTCAAGGGGTTGCCTAGACGTAGCCTAGACATAGACGACGACGTCTGACGCCTTGTCAGAGAAGATTAAAAAATCTTACTGTAAATATATATACAAAAACGTAACGGCCGTGATTTTTATGGCGCCATCGTGTTTTTTTTTCATTGTGTTCTGACGTATGTGCAGTCCATGGACTGTACTTCAGTGAAAAACAATTGGGATGGTGCGTGCCATAACTACTACGTTAGTACATAAAAGTCTTTACATTTGACAAATCATTCTCCCTTTACAAATTGTCTTGCAGTAAAATAAACGATCTTTTCTTCTAACGAGGTCTTAACCCACACAATAAAAAAGCAGCATGTAAAAGAAAACAAAATATTTTAAGCGTACTCTTTATATGATCCATGTTTGCATATTTAATATCACGTTAGCTTTATTATCATTTTTATGAAAAGATTTTTCTTGAATAGAACACTCAAGAAAGTCGAGCTGGGTTCTTACAATTATTTTTATACTTGTAGTCAAAGCTTTACATCTTAAGTTGATTGCGAAGTAATACTTACGCTTTTTATAGTCAACACGAGGCTTTTCCATTAGTTAACACGCCTTTTCATTAAAGTTTATATTTGAAGTAATTCCGTCATATAGTTCTCATAAAAAAATTAGTTTGAAATGGAATTTACTTTTCGTTTTTTTCGCGCTGATTCGTCTGCGAGTAGATAAACATGTTGTCCATATGTCCATTTTTTTAATCTCTGATTTATAGGTCTTTTGGCCTTTATAGGTCGATCTTTGAAAAAAAATCAGCTTATATTTGACCTAATATTTTTAACTACCTACTTACCAAATTTCATCAAAATCGAGTCAGCAGTTAAGCCGTGAAAACGTAACAGATAGGCAGATAGATTTTTGCATTTATAAAACTAACTGCACCGTACAGCCCGCTCCATTAATTATAAAAATTTTGGTGGATTCACCAATTCACCTTACTCATTTTCCCGAGATAAAACGTAGCTTATATGCTACTCCAGATCATCATCTACCCGTGTGCCAAATTACATCCAAATTCATTCAATAGCTTTTGCGTGAAAGAGTAACAAACATCCATGCAGCCCGCTGCAAAAGAAACGTTTTTAGTGAGTTCCGCGGGAACAATTAATTTAAAAAATATACTACGTGCTATTCCAAGTCATTATCTATATGTGTGTTAAAAAGTCCCCTTTGCGTTATTGAGTAATAAACATCCACCCATCCAAACATCCAAACTTTCGCATTTATAATACTAGCAGACCCGGCAAACGTTGTTTTGCCATACAAATTACTTGTATTGAATGTTTTGGTGGAGTACTTGAGAGGGGGGAGGTTAATTGAGATAGAAACTACCCTGTCTTTCAAGTTTAACCAAACAGTATATAGCCACAAAATTTCATTGAAATGGATTCTATAGTTCAGAATCGATAGCGGACAAACAAGGTGACATGTAATTTATATATATATATATATATATATATATATATATATATATATATATATATATATATATATATATATATATATATATATATATATAAATATGTATATATATATATATATATATATATATATAAATATGTATATATATATATATATATATATATATATATATATATATATATATATATATATATATATATATATATTCAGACTAGCAGACCCGGCAAACGTTGTTTTGCCATACAAATTACTTGTATGTAATGGGGTATTCAAAAGGGAGGGGTTGTAGATAAAAACTATCCTATCTTTTAAGTTAAATCAAAAAGTAGACATCTACAAAATTTCTACAAGATGTCCATGCACGCTCCACTTGGATCATCAGATCACTGCCTGATGACACGGAGCAAAGTGCCGATTATGCGCTTATTACGGCCTCGCTTGGCACTACAGATCAGCAGACTGAAACGAGATACAGTCTTTTTGCGTAGGTAGGAACCTATGCGGACAAGTATGCTTCTCACTGAATGATCCAGACATCGTTGTCGTTGAATTTTGCTGCAAAGAATAGAAAATTACATTCCGTTTTCTGCTGTACTCATCTCAGCAGGCAAGTCTCAGCCGTTGTTTGGTCGCTATTACAAAAGGGCTTCACGTTAAATGCAAGAACGTTACCGCGCCTTGGCCACTGCATTGGCATTACGTGATGTAAATACGAGCACACTCAGACAGAATTACAATCATGCCTCTAGGTCTTTTACAAGAGTCAATACTAGGGCAAAATCACAGCACATTGGTAGAATTGTCGCGAAGCTTATTCAGCTTCCTTCGGGATTTCGTGTGTTCTAGTCTCTAGCCGTCGCCTCTGTGGTGTAGTGGTCCGGTCTCGGAGTTGATCACAGAGGTTCCGGGTTCGATTCCTGGGTCGGGCAATTCAGAAATGTGTTTTTTCAGTTTTCTGATAAAAACAACATTGCCCGGGATTGGAAAGTGCCCGGTTGGCAATAGGCTTGCCACTTATCACATAGTGAGACCAAGTATCTTCGGCTAATCGTGGGTGCACTTATTGTACCTCTGCCTACCCTTTCGGGGATACGGGCGTGAAGATACTCTAGTCTCTAGCCAAATGTGTCAAAGGAAATTTCTGTGTGCCCTCTTTTCCGCCTTTGCATAAAAAGGTGGCTCTAGCCTCAAACTTATGCTGCAAAAGAAAAGACTTATCCTTAAGGTTCTCTCTTTGCAGCCAACTCGACCCTGGATGACCATGGGAATTTATCGCCTACAACACCGCAGTGTGACATTTCTATACCGGAGGTAAAGTTCCTACAAACTGCACTGCGTGAGGCACTCATTCCCTTGGACATCCATAAGTAGAGTGTATCTGATGGCATTTCTCCTATCGTGCTGTGGATGAGTGCTCCGGAGTTGGCACCGGCCCTATGTGTCTTTTCTGGCTCTCTTATTCATATGGCGTCTGACCTGCACGATCACTTTAGTGCACCTAATCGGCTTAGTCCCATCATTCTATCGGCCTATAGCAATTACTACCTCCTTTTTTCCAAAATAATGGAGTCCATTATTAACTTTCCCATTCAAAGCACCAGTTTTTTAGAATAGCACCAGTTGTTTAGTGACCGTCAATACGGTTTTCGTTGCGGACGCTCAGTTGGTGTTCTTGTTTACTTAAAACACCGGTGGGCGATCGGAGGAAGTGGAGAATAAGGGGTCAGTTAGATAGCGTTGTATCCAGCTGCTAGCATTATTTTGTTTTTTCCTTTTTTCCAAAATAATGGAGTCCATTATTAACTGCCCCATTTAAAGGTATATAGAATAGCACCAGTTGTTTAGTGACCGTCAATACGGTTTTCGTTGCAGACGCTCAGTTGGTGTTCTTGTTTACTTAAAACACCGGTGGGCGGTCGGAGGCAGTGGGGAATAAGGGGTCAGTTAGATAGCGCTGTATCCAGCTGCTAGCATTATTTTGTTTTTATGGTTAGAGTCAGAGGTATCACATAATTACTTTGAAATAAATGAACGTTTCAATTTTCATTGAATTCAAAAGAATTAAAATCTCCAAAACAATTTTGAGAACTTTTATAATTGAACCATTTAAGTCACAAAAGGAAATTTTAGGAAAAACTTTTGAAGGAAATAAAAGCAACGTATAAAAGAAACACTTTGGTCGTTAAATTTAGAAATAAAAATCAATGTTAATTGAGCTCCGACGTATTAGCCATTAAGCGGTACTCAAAAATCATATTACAAAGACTGGCTGTCTCAAAAAAATTAATTTTTTATAAAGAGAAACTTTATAAGTTCCAATTTTCTTAAACAGGTAAAATATATTGAATATTAAATTTCTTTCACAATGTAAAATCACGGTAGATTACTATGTGAAAGAGATTTAATTAAAGTGTTTTTTTAAAACAGACACGTTTTAAAAAACACTTTTCAGTCCAATAAATTAATCCTAACACTTGCCACAGTATTGGGTTCCTGAGATATTTATATGAACACATCTCCTTATAAACATGTACGCAATTAGAATGCATTATTGTCCGTTTCCTATATCAGTAAAACGACTCGTTTTAGTTGCGACTAGTCATGTTTTCTACAAGGCCTAAGCAAAAGCTGTTCCTATAAATGACAAATTACCAAATGTTTTTTTTTATATCATAAGATAGCAAACAAGCAGATGGGTCTCCTGATGGAAAGAGTCAACCATCGCCTGTAGACACCAAAGATGTTAATGGCGCGTTGCTATCTTGTGGCGAGGTCTAATGCCACATGCATAAGTTTACCGCCTACCTTACCCTCCAAACCGGAACACGACAGTGACTAGCACTGACGCTATTGCGGCAGGAATAGGTAAGGCGGTGGTACCAGACCCGGTCGAGCCGATGCAGAACTCTACTACCTAGTAGTCACGATGATAGTGACGCGCATAGCAACTCGATCGCCTTTTACGACCTGCCTGGCAGAACGGCACTTGGCCTACTCTTCAAAGGAGCCCGGGACCAACACGGGGATAAAAATGTCCAAATAAATTATGGAACGCCTCATTATTATTCGCTAATAGCTACTGATTCGAATGGCGGATCGTTGATTATATGAACCCAGCAAATGTGACACACAGCGAGCAGTTTGTATGTGTGACCCATTGAGTCGGCAACTGAGAAAACTTAGTAGCAACAACTCGGGGTTTGGTGGATGTGTGTTAACACTTCCGTGCCTCGGATGTACACGTGAACCCGTCAGTCTCGATCACTGTAAAATACAATAATTGATAGTCAACAGTCTACCCGAGTCAAGTCGACAGTTAATCCCGATGGCTTCATCGAGTTTGCGTGGCACAAAATTCTTTTTGCGGGCCAACAAAGAGCCGTTAAGCCGTTTTAATTATTTACTTGAAGAGTATATTCAGGCCCAAATTCCCGAAGTGGTAGGTAGAGGTACCACAAGTGCGCCCACTATTAGCCGAAGATAATTAGTCCTCGAATGTTGCCCAGGATTGAACACCTATCACAAATATCCAATCACTGGTGATTTTGTTTTTATCATAAAACTAAAAAAACACGTTTCTTGAATTGCCAATAATTATTTAGCTAAAGTGTTAGTAATATAATCTTTGGTGTCTGTAGTTATATTAATAAAAGCAATAATTTTCTGAAGAACGTGAAGAACTTATAAGGTTACAGACACAAACAGACACGAATTTATTAGTGAGATAATCGCAATCGCATCACAAATACTGTCGTATACTCTCGTAAATATTACAGATGCGAAATAACATTTGGAAATTCTAATACTTGTTACTCAATCACCCCGTAATAACGAAATGCTGTAAATAAAATCTGTCCATCTAACAATGGTTCTAGCGTGCTTAAAGAAACAAAAACTTAAAAAACCTTTTGCTTATCACCTTCGTGCAGTGAATTATCTACGCAATAAAATTAGTAACTTAGTCAATTCGGTTGCATTATATCTTTTATGACAAACTTCATCGAGCGAGCGATGGAAGTTCTCTGAGTCTACTAGCACAATCTTTCATTTGTATGAACGTTCATTTGACAATAACTAGAATATCATTGATCGAAAAGTCGCGTCGTCAAATATAAGCAAATTAATGACACAAAAATAATGTTTAAATTCGAAGGGATTTCCAAGATAATATAAAGGTTGTAAATGGTCCAAACGACTAATTTTAAACTATATATCATGAATTCATAATTTAGACACACGGGCGAATCATTAGTGGTAAAAAATGCGTAAAATTTTAATAATCTTGCTTCAAAATATAGTCAGTCATAATATTCATTTTCATTTTTATCATTTCACTGAAATAACCCCACGAAAACATTTATAAAGCAGATTGTTACGGCTTACCCTATACATTATAATATAATGTTTGTTGTGCCGGTACAAATTTTAGTATGCATTTGCTGATTGTAAAGATTAAATTGAACCTTGGTTTATTTCCTTTTTTGTGTACAGAATTTATGACTTGTTTCTTATTACGTGCCTTTATTCGAGAAATGGATGGCTGTCATAAAATTTATTGTATTTAATACATATTTATTATCTTTGGTTTTATTTCAGACGTATTCGTCGGCTTTATTAATACCTATAAAGGAACATCTGGTGATCGAAATTCAACCATATAATGTTTGTATGAATTTGAGTATTTTGCACTTCTTCTCGATGTAAAAGTATAGTACTTCCTAGTCTTTTTCTGAAGAAAGAATTTCTGTACCCGCGATAATCCTGGCTCTTCTTTAAAGAACAGACACTTGCCTTACGGCTAGACATCTTTAAAAAACGAGAGAAAGCTAATACGTGTCACCAATATCGTGATCACTAAGTTATAGAGTTCTACAAATTCTTGACCAGGATTTGGTAAGGCCGCCTTACCTATTTCTGCCGAAATAGCGTCGGTGCTTTTCGCTGTCTATTCCGGTTTTACTAAAGTAGCTGGAAAACAATGCATATGGCATTCCAAACCCGCCACATGGATAGCTGCGCCATTAACATCTGTGGTGTCTCTAGGCGATGGCTATCTGCATGTTTCCATCTATCAGGAGAACCTTCTGCTTGTTTGCTATCTATGTCGTACTCTAGTTTAATATTTAAATAGGCTTGAAAACATGCATACGGTGTTACATTAATGTTATTAGTAACAGTTGTTGAAAGTCTGGAAAGTTAAAACAAAGTTACCAGCAACGCAATGATGCTACCACGTTTACTAAACTATACAGTAGTTACACTATATATCCACGAAAATTTTCTTATTAATTAACCTTCAGTTCCTTATTGAATTTAAAATTACTTTTTGTGTGGTCGTGTATGTGTATAATAGGTACCCGTTAAGTACCCGATGGTAACCATACACTAGATTTTTTTAGAATATCCATTCGAACGCTGTTGATTTAAGAATGCATTAGCGAGTAGTTTAGAACTGACCACCGGGACCTAGCGATAAGAGCGTAGCCTGGTTATATATATATATATATATATATATATATATATATATATATATATAACAACATTTAATGTACATTAGAAATATCGGTCTCGGAAAATTACCAGACAATAGCTTTACAAAGAAAACAATTTTGTGTACATTAATATTTTTAGCCGGCTGTGCTATAATTGCCATTATTCGAATAAGTATGTCTAAACGAATTGATGATTTTACCTTGACATGTGTTAGCAGATTCTTCTTAATGGCTATGAAACTAGCTAAACAAAAGTTTTGATTTAATTTTGTTTTGTGTAACAACACAAAATAAAAAATGTTTTTCCTTTTTTCAGTCCTAATAGTAATTTTGCTCATAGGATTTTACAAAAGTGAATAAAATGGTTCTATACACACACACATATATACATACATACATATATATATATATATATATATATATATATATATATATATATATATATATATATATATATATATATATATATATATATATATATATATATATATATATACAGCACAGCATGCGTTATAAATGTAAAAAGTTTTGGTAAGATTAAGTAAGTTAAGGTAAAGATTGGTAATTAATTCTTCTAAAACATCTAGTGAGGAGTCAAGTGACTTAGTGAGTTTATCTTTAAATTTTCTTAATTTATCATTAAATGTATCGATGGACCCGTCCCTATCTGTAAACTGCCCATATAGCCTACTTAGCCTTGGTATGAGGGACTTATTACCGAGATTTATTTTATAAATTCGGTAAATGAAAATGGATACCGGATTGCGCGGTAGCCGAGATGGAATTTTTAAAGATATTTGGTTTAGTAATTCCGAGTTATCTATTGTACCGTTTATGGGTTTGTGCAAAAAAACCATGTCGTGTATTATGCGTCTGTCAGAAAGGGGAAGAAGATTGAAAATTTTCAGCCGGGAATTATACGACAGTTTTTTATTTGGCCCAGTGGAGTGAACATAAGTAAAACGCTTCTGTATGCTTTCTAAGCGGTCTTGGTATATTTTGTAATAAAGACTCCATATCACTGTACCATACTCTAGTTTACTGCGGACGAATGTACGAACGAATGTTTTCGTTTTGATTTTTTTTAAAAGTTTTACTGTTTCTGAATAAGAAGCCCAACATTTTACGAGCTGATCTATTAGTGGAATAGTTCAGTAGCTCTTAAGTAATCTTTAGTATACCATTAATACAAATCGGTTGCTGGTTCAATAGTATTCGTAGAAAAATTTTTCTTTCTTAAAAAGTTTTAGATTTTCTCTAGCAAGATATCAGTACTCAAACTTACACCGCCTTATTACAAAAACAGGCCTAGATCTGGGTTTAAACCAAGATTAAGAAGTCTAGGCTTGTTACGGTATTAAAGTTAGATTCAGTACTAAAATTCATTCTTATTACAAAAACGAGTCTAACTGAGGACTAGCTAATACCGAAGATAGACCTTGGATGAACCTGTATCCACAGATTATAAGCTAAAATGACTCTAAACCATTCATTCATTCACTCGGCGTAACATGCAACGTTCTGTTACAACAAACATACTTATATGAAAAGAAAACAAATTGTTTATTAAAAGTGATTTATGAGTTCAAAAGTGATAATAAAATAAAATATAAGTACAATTTTGCTATGAAAATTATCTTAAATCTGAAAACTTTGAAATTATATGAATTTTGTTTTTATTTCCACTATATACCTACATGTGTACAAGTATCGAGTTAGCGTACAACGAAATAAACTTAAAAAAAAGCAAAAAAAAAAGTATGCGACGCGTGTAATTTAATCCGAATGTTTATAATAAATACTATATGCGAAAGTAAACATTTCAAAAATATATTTACAACGGCACTTCAAGTTACTTAATATTTCTGTATTTCCATGGCTAGTCTGTTTTTATTTATTATTGAAGCACAAGAACCTGAGTGCCTCAAGTAGGTACGATTAGGTTTTGTTATAAAATCTAGCATTACTTTTTTACCGTAATCAGTCAGTCAGTGCAGTCTATAGCACCTATAACTTTCAAAAATTAGCTATACGGCGAAACTTCCTCATTGCTTCTTCTTGCTGATTTAAAGTAGCTGGCATATTTATAAATCCATGGGACAATCCAGCTAAAAGCCCTGCTATTTTCTTACAAGTTTTGCTAATGGTCGGCTGGGATACACCATGTAAGTCGGCAGTATCGTCTTGAATCTATAGAAACAATAATAATATTTCAGTAAGTTTTCCAGCAATTGAAATATATTGGCATTGCTTGTAATGTAGATTATCAAGTTTATACACTTACCTCATGACGAGCCCAGTTGCGTAATGCGCAAACCACTTGCAACTCAGGACTGAGAGTCTGTCCCCGAGTATATCTATATATAATAAATCCACTATTTTGCTGGCAAACGTTTTTGTGAATCTATATTTTTTTCGAAAGTCTCCGTCATTTAAGTGAAACGGATTCACTCGACTTTGGGGTCTATTAAGCTTCTGGTATGTTTCCGATACTTCCAAATCTTCCAAATCCTTTATATCAATTACGTTTATGTCCATTTTTAATTATTTTAATTACAAACAATTATTTCACAACAAATACGACGTTTATGTCAACTTTGAAGTTTGACGTTTTGAGCTTAGTATTAAAGTTAAACTAGGGGTCGCGGAGGTTTATCTTTAGAACCATAGAAGATACTCGGAATAGTGCCAAACCCAGTTTTATAATAACGTTTCATCTAGTACTAGTAACAAAACTGGTATTAAGGTCGGTACTATATTTAGACCTCGTTTTGGAATAAGGCGGACAGTGTTTAAATAAATACGAGTATATAGTTAAAATAACTGTCAGTGAGCTGCACTTCTCAATTAGTTATGAATAAATTATTAAGCATTCCGACGGTCGACAGCTGCTACGGCCGACGATTTGTTTTAATAAAATCCAAAAGTTATCATAGCATTTGAAACTTAAGTTTCTACAGGTGCGTCCTAAAACAAACATTGAATCGATGAATATTATAACAAATATCTATGCTCTAATATTCATTGATGGAAATCGTCGAAACTGTTGCTAAATATGTGGAGTTGGATAAACTTTCCAGCTTGGTTATACTAACAATGAGGGTTAGGTCAATCGTAAAAACTGAAGAGTTTATGAAATGTTCGGCAACTTGCCATAATCATATTATCATTTCAATATTTATTAATATTTAGCCTCAGGTTAATAATTCGCGGCAAGCATTATTTGAACCCTTACTTTACAGCCTTCAAAGAACTAGAGCGATATTACTGTTCTCAGCACTTGGCCGGAGCTCCTTAATACCAGTTTTTTATATTATAAGATAGCAAACAAGCAGATGGGTCTCGTGATGGAAAGAGTAAACCATCGCCTATACAGACACCAAAAGTATTAATGGTGCGTTACTATCTTGTGGCAAGATCTTATGCTACATACCTAAGTTTACCGACTACTTTACTCTCCAAACCGGAACACGACAGTGACAAGCACTGACGCTATTGCGGCAGGAATAGGTAAGGCGGTGGTACCGGACCCCGGCGAGACAATGCAGAACTCTACCACCTAGTAGCCACGATGTTAGTGACTCGTATAGTCAATCGGTCCCCTTTTACGACCTGCCCGGCTGAACGGCAGTTGGCCTATTCTTCAAAGGAGCCCGGGACCAAGACGGGAAATAAAAAAAATAGCTTCTTCCTCTTAATCGCATTCAACGTAGAGCGGTTCGAATCGTCGACGACCAGACTATTTCTAATAGGCTTGACGCTTTGGCGTTACGCAAAGATGTAGGTTCGCTCTGCATCTTTTACCGCATTTATCATGGGAAGTATTCTGACGAGTTGTTTGGATTTATTCCTGCCGCAAAATTCCATCATCGTAAATCGCGTCAAAATTTAAAGTTGCATCCTTACTACCTCGATGTCTGAAAATCCACAACCGTGCGCTTTTGTCGGCACTTTTCGCCTCGCACTACTCCTTTGTGAAATCAATTACCCGTGGGGGTGTTTCCGAACGAATACGCAAGACTTCAGGATTGCAGCTACAAGACTTCAGCATTGCAGATGTTCATGGGCGGCGGTATATAAAAAGACTGTCATCAAAAATCATTTTATCTAGTACACAGTGGTGGGCTAAGCCAAAAGAATGGAACAGTAAAACTATGGCTGAGGAAAGAGCAACATATAAGCAATTATTTGAACTTTTATTTTAATATACATATTTATATATTAATACGTGAAGGAAAACCTTGGACCCCTTTTTATAAAAAAAACTGGAGCGACATTTATTGCACGTCTCGTAAGCGGAGCGTTGAGACAGTGCTCCACCCTCAACATGTCAAGGCTTTTTTGGACTTAAACTGTATTTACTGTATTCATATTTTACTAGTACAATAATATAAGTACACATATATAAAGAACTAGCTGTTGCCAACGACTTCGTCCGCGCGGATTTCATTTACTCCGCACATCACCTCCCCCGTAGGTGATAGCGTGATAATATGTAGCCTATATGTTGACCCGACCTGTTAGTAATATTCATGCAATATTTGAAGTAAATCCATGCAGTAGTTTTTGAGTTTACCCCGGACATACGTACAGACAAACAGACAAAAATTTTAAAAACTATATTTTTGGCTTCAATATCGATTGTAGATCACGCTTTTTTCTTTTAAAAAAATATTCAATGTACAGTTTTGACTTATATGTTTTCCTTTTCAGTAACATCGCAAAGGTACACTTAAAGTTCGCGGAAAATTGCAAAATAACTACTTTTCTTCGTCTGAACCATTGTCCATTGATTTCCGCAAAGTAACGCCTGAATCTATAAAATATCAGTTTTGACTTTTCTACGATTTTATTATATGTATAGATGATCCTTTTATAAACTTAATATGTTTAAATCATATTTATGGGGACTAAGTATCTTCGACTAATCATGGCTACACTGGTTGCACCTCTGCCTGCCTATGCGGGGATATGGGCGTGAAAATAGTTTTTAAAACCTGATTTAAGAAACATAGACGTCCGGATGTCTGTATGTACATATGGACGTGCCACGATTATGCATAAAACTCTTAACGTATCGGTACCATTTTTAATAGCTTTTAGGCTGGTTTTAATGTCACGCTGACCACACGCTGACGGTCGGCGCTGGTAGGTCAATATGTATGTAGTCATAGGCAGCGTTTTTAAATCGCGCTGACCGCTCTGCGCTGACAGCCGTAGGCTATACATATAAATAGCGCCAACCGTCAGCGTGCGGTCAGTGTGACAGTTTGTGTGACAGTAAAAACAGTCTTAAATTTTAGAATGTCACGGATTTTTTTCCTATTGAAAATTAAATACTATTTAATTCCGTGTCTTTTATTATTTTTTAAATAAAAGAGCGTTGTAAGGCGTGCGCTTTTGCATTTTGCAAATTTTTACTTATTTTTCAACAATATAAATTTACTGGATAATTTTTGACTATTCGATAGTATTGCGAAAATGCAGATAACCGAGGAGATATTTTTTAATACCTGTATAAGCTTACACGTACATAAATTTAACCAAACTGGTTTTCTTTACATCATTAAAATAGCAAACAAGCAGATGGCTTTCTTGATTGAAAACGAAACCATCGCCTGTAGACACCAAAGATGTTAATTGTGCAGTGCTATCCGTGTGGCGGGATGGCAATGCCGCATGAATAAGTCTACCGGCTACCTTGTTCTCAAAACCGGAACGCGACAATGACAAGCACTGACGGTAATGAGGCAGGAATAGGTAAGGCGGTGGTACCAATACCAAATACCCGGGCGAGATTTTGCGGAAATCTATGGTAGTGACACGGATAGCCTATTCGTTTCGTTTTACAACCTGCCTGGCCGAACGGCAGTTGGTATATTCTTCAAAGGAGCCTGGACTACCACGGGGACATGTTTTGTATTATTTCGTCAATTTATATTCTTAATTTAACTTTACATATTTTTAGTGTAGCTTTTTGGAGCATTAGCTAGAGTTTCGATTGATATCAAGAGTATTAAATAAATATATTTACTTGATACATTCCTTTAAAGTTAAAAAAGTTATATTAAATATGCACCATAATACTTTACTTCTCTATAGCGAGAAACAAACTTGAGCTCTTTTAAGGAGTGCTTTGCTTTTAATGTCAAGTTTTCCACTTAGCTTTCATTTCTTGAGACGCTTTGATGCGGTGTTCGGTTACCAACTCACCTAATGTTATGACGTTTAATATTGTAAATGCAAAAGTGTGTTGGCTGGTTTATTTTCTTCGTAATATATTTTATAGAGGTTTATTACTTAAAAAGATATATCTTATCTTTATATATATAAATCGGAAACTACTGAACTGAATTCAATAAAATTTTGTAGATATCTACTATTTGGTCCAACATAAATGATATGATAGTTTTTATATCGCTTAATCCCCCCCCCCCCCAATCCCCCCTCAAGTACCCCACCAAAATATTTAAAACGAGCAATTTGTATGGAAAAACAACGTTTGCCGGGTCAGCTAGTCGACAATATTAAATTTTGGAAAATTCAAGATTTTAATTTGAAAGTAAGTTTGATAGTTCTTTTTTTTTCACAATAATTTTTAGATAGAGGTTTATGAAACTTAGACTTTCAAATACGAAAGAGCGTTTGATCATTTGTTTTTCTCCACAGTTATTTTAGATAGAGGTGTATAAGTCGGAGAGATATATAGACAATATTTATTTTGAAAACCTCGAGATTGAAATTAAATATGAAAGTATGTTTGATGGTTTATTTTTCCTCATAATATTTTTTTTCGATAGAGGTATATAAGTCGAAGAGATATATAGTCGTGAACTGTATTTTATTTTGGAAACTTCAAGACTTTCAATTATGAAAGTTCAATTATGGTTTGTTTTTCTTCATATTTTTGATAGAGGTGTGTACGTCGGAGAGATAAAATATATTATAGGCAATATTTTATTAAGGAGAATTCAAGGCTTTCAAATATATTTACTTGATACATTCCTTGATACTTGATCTTTCGCCGTGTTGGTCCCGGCCTCCTTTGAAGAATAGGCCAACTGCCGTTCTGCCAGGCAGGTCATAAAAGGCGACCGATTGGCTATCGAGTCACTACCATCGTGGCTACTAGGTGGTAGAGTTCTGCATTGTCTCACCCGGGTCTGGTATCACCGCCTTACCTATTCCTCCCGCAATAGCGTCAATGCTTGTCACTGTCGTATTCCGGTTTGGAGGGTAACGTAGCCGGTAAACTTATGCACGTGGCATTAGACCTCGCCACAAGATAGCAACGCACCATTAACACCTTTGGTGTCTATAGTCGATGGATGACTCTTTCCATCAGGAGACCCATCTGCTGGTTTGCTATCTTATGATATAAAAAAAATATGAAAGAATATTTGATGGTTGGTTTTTATATATAATAATTTTTAAAAAGATATGAATAAGCCGAAGAGATATATCTACATTTATACATATTATAAAAGCGAAAGTTTATACTCGTATATTTGGACGAATGAATGTTTGTTACTTAATCACAAAAAAAATTACTACGAATTTTGATGAAATTTGGTACACCGGTAGATGGTGACCTGAAATAGCACACAGGCTAGATACTTTTTATTCCGGCAAAATGAGTTGCTCTCACGGGATTTACCAAAAACTTTTATAATGCAGCGGACTGCACGGTGCAGCTAGTAGACAATATTTTATTTTGGAAACTTCAAAGCTTTTAAATATGAAATAATATTTGATAACTTGTTTTTCTTCACAATATTTTTAAGAGGTATATAAATCTAAGAAATATATTCTCGTGGACCATATTTTATTTTTGAAACTACAAGACTTATTATAAGTCTTTATAGGTTATATAAACTTTATAGGTTTTTTCGATGGTTTGTCATGTCATTGATGGATGGTCACTTTTTTTGATAAAGACATATCAATTGAAGAAATATAAAGACAATATTTTGAAAACTTCAGGACTTTTGACTGTGAAAGTATGTTTTAAGGTTAGTTACATATTGAAGATCACGATAATTAATGGTCATATGTAAACTATATGCCATCTTGCGACGATATTATATAGAGCGAAACAGACACAAAAAAAACCAAGAGAAAGCTAGAATATATTTAGAAAATAGTAAAAACGCCAGGTGATTATGATTTTTATAGCCGAAACTAGGTACTCTTGAACGACATTTAAGCTGACCCCCTTACATTCAATATTTATGTTTATGTCTTTTAAAAGTCTGATGATGAAAAAAAAATCTGATCTGAAGATGCTTTAAAAAGTGCAACCAGTTGAGTAATATATTAAAATATATATTTTTCAAAGTGAAATTAAAGTTCAAGTCTATAATAGTATATAATATCTCATGAATAACTTTACCAGCAACGTTATCCAAAACGTAACAACTTTCTCCAAACAGTAGCAATCATTGGCGATATTGTGGCAGGAGTATGTAACATGGTGTTATCGAACCCAGGCGAAACGTTACGGTATTCTACCACCTAGTAGTCATGATGACGGTAGCACATTTGACCAACCGTCCACCTTTTATGGAAAAGGAGCCCAGACCAACACAATTATATCTATCTCTACGCGGAAGAGAAAATCAAGCCAAACGCTGATTCAGCGTTATGGACGCAGAGGATATGCCCATAAGCTTAATTCAATTTTATTATTATTATTAATATAACATGATAGCAAATAAGCAGATGGCTCCCCCGTGGAAAGATAAACCATCGCCTATAGACACCAAAGATGTAAATGGTGCGTTGCTATCCATGTGGCGGGATGGCATAAATCTACCGGCTACCTTACCCTCTAAACCGAAATACGACAATGACAAGCATTGAAGCTATTACGTCAGGAATAGGTAAGGCGGTGGTACCAAACTCCCCCATGTAGGGTGAATCGTTGCGGAACTCTACTTCGGTCGCTTTTTAAGCCTTGCCTGGCAGAACGGCAGTGGGTCTAATCTTCAAAGGAAACTAAATGGGAGCAATTATGTCAAACTTTTTTTCAGATAATATGGAAATAAAAAAATACGGCGTTTGCATATTATGGCGTACTTTAAAGTCAGGCAATGTCATCAAATCCAGTCTTATCTTTTTAACCGACTTCAAAAAAAGGAGGAGGTTCTCAATTCGGCCGGTATATTTTTTTTTTAATGTATGTACACCGATTTTTTACATCTATATTAATATTATAAAATTGTGGAGTTTGTTTATTTGCTTGTTTGGTTGTACGCGCTAATCTCGAAAACTGCTGAACCGATTTGAATAATTCTTTTTGAGTTGGATAGCCTGTTTATCGAGGAAGGTTATATAGGCTATATAACATCATGCTACGACCAGTAGGAGCGGAGTAAACAAAGTCTGCGCGGACGAAGTCGCGGGCAACAGCTAGTATTACATATCACTGGTCGTGTCAACATTTTCCTTGGTTTACAAATAAATGTTAGTGAATCGCATTTGGCAGATTTTTGTGTAATTTGAATGACCATTACTACAATCTTTCTTGTGAGCTGAATATGGGTTTGGCTTTACGAGTTCTCAAAAAATTATTTGTTTGCTCGCCGGTAAGAAAACTTCAACAACGACTATGTATTATAAGATAATGATTCAATTTTGCATGGTAACGCGTGTAATATAGAACATAACAACATACATTAGATAGAATGCTCGTTCATTGGTAAATAATCGCTAATGATAGACTGTGACTGTTCTGTATTTATTGAAGCAGATATTTATAACTCTTTCAACTTGAACGATTAATCATAACTGTTGCTTTCACGTTGAATCTATTTGTATACTAAAAAATATAGCAGAAAAGTTATGATTTATTAATTTCGCTTTATTGGTCCTCTATTTCAAATATTGATACTGTTGCTTAAATAATTCAAATCTGATTACAACTTTCGGTATGTTTTTTAGTAGTGAAATGAAGTGTTGGCTACAGACAAACGACTCTCATTATATTAAGAGATAACTTTAAAAGACGCCTTGCCGTTCGAGTGGCTGGGACAAAAAATCCAAGACTACTCTGCTACGTCTTTATCTTCCAGTTTAAAAAACTATATAGACCACCATTAAATGTTATGATAGAAGTGATAAATTACAAGCCATCTAGGAGAAAGGTAGCAGGATAGTTTCTCTTGAGGCGTGACTTCTTCTAACAAATTCATTTTTTTCCGGTATCAAGCCAAAAGTCTGGAAGCAATCTTATATTATTCCCGTTCATAAAAGCGGGGATAAGAACAACAAAAAATTATAGACCCATTTCAAAATTACAAAAATCCTACTAATATTATAAATGCGAAAGTTTGTGGGTATGTATGTATAGATGTTTGTTACTCTTTCACGCAAATACTAGGCTACTAGGTGGTAGAGTTCTGCATTGTCTCGCCCATGGTGTGGTACCATCGCCTTGCCTATTTCTGCCGCAGTAGCGTCAGTGCTTGTCGCTGTCGTGTTCCGGTTTGTAGGGTAAGGTAGCCGGTTAACTTATGCATGTGGCATTAGACCTCGCCACAAGATAGCAACGCACCATTAACACCTTTGGTGTCTTTAGGCGATGGTTGACTCTTTCCATCAGGAGACCCATCTGCTTGTTTGCTATCTTATAACATAAAAAAAAATACTATTGAACCGATTACGATGAAATTTAGTATGTAGATAGCTGAAGACCCAGAATAACACAGAGACTATTTTTTATCCCGGAAAAGTTAGGTGATCCCGCGGGATTCACTAAAAACTTTTATAATGCAGCGGGCTGCACACTGCAGCTAGTAAACACTATAGCCAAGTTGTTTGAAAACATTATTTATGACTAGTTGACCCGCGCAGCTTCGCCCGCGAGTGTATTAGTAAGTCGTCCAAATAGCTTTTAATAAAAATTTCATCTCCTATTTCAGTCCTCCAGGGACTGATTTTTGAAAAAAAATTAGCCTATGTTTGACCCCGGATGAAATTTCATGAAAATCGGTCCAGCGGTTTTGCCGTGAAAGCGTAACAGACAGACAGACAGACAGACTTTCGCATTTATAATATTAGTATGGATATGGGTTATATGTTTCTACTTATTAGCTGATTAGGCCCCAAATCATCGCAGAACAACATGGATTCATAAACCTTAAAATCTACAGATTGTAATGTATGTAAATTCGTACATCATGTTGTCACTGCAATGGACACTGATTTCCAGCTTGATGCAGTATGTACTGACTATTCAAAGGCTTTTGATAAGGTAAGGCATTCGATCTTGTTGCATAAAATTGAAGCAATTGGTATTCACGGAGATTTCTTAAGTTGGTTAATTTCGTTTCTTCGTGAACGTAGCCAAGCTGTTACAATAAAAGGTTTCTGTTCTTCATTTCGCCCAGTTACTTCAGGCTTACCGCAAGGCTTTCATTTAGCTCCTCTTCACTTAAATTTATTCTTTAATGACATTCTACCTATATTTGACCAATCAAACATATTGTTATACGCTGATGAAAATATTTAGGAAAATTAAATCTGTTGCAGATTGTGTGAATTTGCAGAACGACCTCAACAAATTTATACATTATAGTAAATCAATAAGCTTCATTTAAATATCACTTAATGCAATGTCATAACTTTTTCGAGGAGTCCAAACCATATAAAGTATAACTATGAACTTGATGGTACCACCATCTCTCGGGTTACTGAAGTAAGAAATTTAGGAATAGTAGTCATACATTAACCAGCATCTAAATTATATTATGACGGAGTTTCACCAAATGCCGACGATGGAAAGTATAAATTATATTATCCCCAAAGCTTACCGTATGCTTGGCTTTATATTAAAAACGAATAAAGATTTCCAAAACAGCAGTACACTAACTTTACTTTTTAATGCTTGTGTCTGATCTTTACTGGATAGATCTTTACTGGAGTACGGCTCAATTATTTGAATTCCACAACTCATTACTAAAAAACAAGGATTGACAGAATTTTTAGATTATTTACAAGACAGTAAATATATCGTTATAAATCGGCACTTACAACAATAACCCTTACGAACAGACGAACAGAAAGAGATTAAGTTTTCTTATACAAAATTTTAAATGGTTATGTAGATTCTCCATTTCTTTTTCATCAAATAAAGTTCAGTTGCCCTCGTATAAACTCATGATATAAACCGTTGTTTTTAAACCGAAAATACGCTACACACTCCTTTCTCTTTTATAATCGTCACCTTACCATGCACCATGCACCATTCTAACTTCATAAAGTAGCACCACGAGCTACTTTATGAAGTCAAATTAAGTCCCAATGCATCTATTCTTTAGATTAATGTTAACTGTCTGCACTTGAAAAAAAACTTGAAACTCGAATTTTAATTTGAACGAAAGAAATAAAATGAATGGAAAAAATCGTTTTTGTTCCTTCGTTTCCTTTCATAAATTTACCTAACAACCTTTAATAAGAAAACTTTCATAAATCCAATCAGGTTGAAGGGTCCGTTGAAAAGTATTAGTTTGCGAAAAAATATTACTTTTTATGTGCAACTTGTAGCTTTATCTGTGAATCTTATTTGCTGAGGTCATAAGTTTGAAACAAGACTTTTCTAACTTTATAATACATGTATGGGTTCTGATACGTATATGTTCTGACGTATCTAGACGAAAACTAAAAATAAAGATTTGATACATTAATATTTCCTGCGAAGAATAGCTTGTTTTCACCACTTAATCGAAATTTACTCCTACATTTTTACTTCATGTTTCAGGCCCATTTTAAAATGAATAACATTTATCTGGCCATTTTCCTTTTTTGATTCGTTAACGATGAAAAAATCCAAAAAGCACGGCACCATTAACATCTGGAGGCATAGTAATGGCACCGACGAGACAAACTACGTGAAGCGCAAAGGCACTATCTAGGTACCTCTTTTCGAAACGCTTCGTCGTTTATTTTAACACTTTTAAGTTGAATGTGGATTACACTAATTTAAAATGATTCTCCTGATGTAATGTATATAGTAGACTTATAATGTATGTAGTAGAGTTACTAAATATGTAAAGTTTCAGTTAGATAGCTCTAACATTTACATACATGTTATTTGCATGAACTTATATGTTTGCATGAGATTACCTGCTTTGTAATAATCTTACTTCAACATCTGTCCTTGTGTAAAAGAGATAAGCACACCTATGTATAATATTTTATCCATTTCTTGTTTGATTATATTTTGTTTTTGTACACAAAGAGTTAAACAAATAAATAAAAACTTGGTCAACAAAATTTTTAGGGGTGGTATAAGAGCAATGCTTCCTATACACATCAAAACGCTAGATATTGTCGGCACAGTTTAATTTTTTGACGAATAATAATATTTTTTTTTGTTCAAAATAATTGATAATACTTGGATTTCCCGAATGCAGTCTATATAATATATAGATAATATAGCCTGTGCGTTTCTTCGGTGTACCAACTCTGTTAAAGCTAAAGGTATAAAAGTAGGTTTTTTTTATCACGTTTTACTCGTACTTTGGTCAGTAAATATTTACTTAACTTTAAGAGACTCACTTTAACTTTTAAATTTATTTTTTAAAGTGTGAATGTTTTTACTATTTCTCCTTTTTACTTCGAATAATCAGTACTATTTTCACAACGTGGCGCAGCATTAAAATAACTGAAATTCTCTTATATATATATATATATATATATATATATATATATATATATATATATATATATATATATATATATATATATATATATATATATATATATATATATATAATATCCTCTTTTTAAAAAAAAATAATAATAAATGAATCAATGTAATAAATGATTTAATCAACACTAATGTGTTTTTCTGGATGAACTAGTAACATTAGTTTCGTTGACCTAAGAAAATTCTGTAAAAATATTTAGAACATACATTATTATAACATGTAACTTATTAAATTATATAGCTTTCATCTTGTATTAATAATTACAAGCGATCGCCTGTGCCCGACATTCGACTATAGACTAAACAATAAGATCTCTTTTAAGTGTGACAACTGATTTTAGCCACCAAAAAAATGTTGATATGTGTGTACATAACGTCATGTAATATCATGTATGTCACATAAATATGGCGTGGATCATGCAGCTGTGTGGATAATGCAATGACGTGTATATTATACACGTCATTGGGATAATGTTTATTTTTATTAATTTAATGTACTTCTAATGCACTTTATTTAAAAATATTAGGTTTCTGCAACTCTACGCAATGATAACTTTAACTGTGCCAAAGACTGTTTTATATATAGATAACTAGCTGTTTCCCACGACTTCGTCCGCGCGGACTTCGTTTACTCCGCACAGCTCCTCCCCCGTAGGTGATAGCGTGATAATATGTAGTCTATATGTTGACCCGACCTGTTAGTAATATTCATGCAAAATTTGAAGTAAATCCATGCAGTACTTTTTGAGTTTACCCCGAGCACACATACAGACAAACAGACAAAAATTATAAAAACTATATTTTTGGCTTTGATATCGATTGTAGATCACGGCCCAAGTATTATTTAAAAAAAAATATTCAATGTACAGTTTTGACTTTCCTGCGATTTTATTATATGTAAAGATAATTTTGTCCGTGGTATAATAATATATACTCAAAGAATGTAGCCTATGTTACTAGCTTTCTACTGGTGAAAGAATTTTTAAATTCAATTCAGTAGTTTAGAAAATAACTTCTTACAAATAAAATTTTCTTCTTAGTATTGAAATAATCTATAACAGTTGATGGATCTGCCCACCAGCTTTAAAATTAGATATCTTCACTCATCACTTTAGATCGATTTATAGCTGAACTCCTTAGAAAATCTTATATACTTAGGAGCCTAACTACGTATTGCCAATCCACAGCGAAAACAAACTATGACCTAGTTGTACAATAATTGTATACAAAATCAATTTGAAAATTGATTATATAGATAAATATAGTTTATTAATATATCAATTACTAAGACTTAGAATGACGATTAAATACAGGAAGATTGCAATAATCAATTCAAAATTTTATTGAATTTTCCGATTTCTCCATAATATTCTACAACATTAAAAACAAAACCTGATTGTGAATAATCGTTATTTATATTTTACGCCCGCCATAATCGGTTTTGCGTGTCATCAGTCATCACCAGCTCAGCTAAAGTGACCTTTAGCAGACAATTCAATTATTCATGAAGTGTTCTCTGTGAATGTAAGTCGGCGCTTATCCTTTCTATTTCAACAAGACGTATTGCTACGTTGCAGTGGATGCAACAAAAAAAGAGCGCTTATCTGCATGCCTGAACAAAAATGTTTGCATCAGCCACTTTAAGACATTTTATAGGAATCTTTTTTCACATTTTTGTTTTAATAGACTTTTTCAAGTATTTTACTGGTAAATATCTACTCAATAAAAATATATAAAGTAGATGTAGCAAGTAGACGGGGAAATCGTAGTACTAAGTAAGCGGAGTTCCGCGTAGTCATAAGTTGACCCCCCCCCGTTTAAAACGTCAGTCATGCTCCGTCACTATCTACGATTTTGCTTAAAAAATAAAAACAAACATGCCGTACTGCGCAGTTTTGGAGTGCAAAAACGATAGCAGGGTTAAAAATGTATCCAAAGGAGGCACATTGTACCATCGCGTCGTATTACGAATTAAAAATTATTTTCTGCTACGAGTTTTCGTCACGAGCCTTTTGCCACCACCGACTCGCCGAGTCGAGATCTTCACTGTAGACTACTTTAAAAAACTCGTAACAAATATATAAATTGAACAAAAAGTCGTTTAAAAGAAGAGTGGTTGAGAAAGGGGGAGTAGAGAAGAAGGGGGAAGGGGAAGGGAAGAGAAGGGGTGAGGAAACGGGTAGTGGGGAGAAGAGAGAGGAGGGGGAGAGAAGTAGAATGAGAGGGGAAGAGAAAGAAAGAGGTAGGATGAGAGGGGAAGAGGAAAAGAGATGGAAAGGGGGTAGACGGGAGAACAGGTGGAGAACGAGTGGAGTACGAAAAGATCTTCGTTCCAACCGAGTGTTCCACGACACTCACGCATTTATTTGCCACTCTTTATTTCTTTATAACTTTTGCAATTATTTATGACCTAAAAACGGTTTCAGCAAATTGTTCTAGACATCATTCCGGATCAAATAAAATTTCGCACGTGTTTTCACGACAATTATTTCTATTTTTCACCATTTTCAACTTTTAAACAAGACTAATTTATTTGGCCAAAATATTTTGACAGGTTTGTGTTTAGTTTTCCAAACTGTTTTTGTTTTTTACCTTCTGCAAACGTCCTTGTAGCACGCGTACAGGTTTTATACGCGGATATCTTTAATAAAGAATCTGGTTAATTTTTAATCTATTAAACGAATTTATTCTTTTTGCTGTTGTGTTCGTTAGTTGCTTACTTAAACAGAAAAACAGGTATTTATTATTCAATTCTATTTCGTTATGAATAACATGAGTAACATCGTAAGATTCGTAACATACAATAATATCTATTTCTTCTGTGCATTTTACGGCAATCAGGTGTTATTAAGGTAAATTTATAGTTTTTCAATGTGCTTTGAATTCTTATGCTACTCTTGTTTAGTGACTTATGAGAATTACTGGGATTTTGAAAATCTGAATTCTTGAAGCTTTGTGTTAACTAAACTGAAGGTTTTTCCAATTCCATCCTCATTGTCATTTTCGAAATAAAATTCATAAATCTTATGTCTGATACACAAAGGTCAGTCAGAGAGAAAAAGTAATTTCCGATTTTCCTTTTTCGATATCCACGATGCGATAACTTCATAATAACAACCTGTTATGAAGCGAGATTGTAGCATGATTGAACATCTTTTAGTATAACACGCAATACGTTGCCTGATATTGGAACGTGAGGTTTTGTAGAAGTCTCGTAAGTGGCCAGCGGATATTTTTATCGTAGAATTGAAACTTAAGTCCAAGTTTTACACCTCCGTTTGAAATAGATAGCTAATTTTACATACCTATAGCTATAACTTATAAATCTGTGATTCCATGACCTTGTTCCATGTTCCATGTTCCATGGCAGTGGTATGTTTTTTTAATTCATCTGTTATTTTTCATAACTTATTGCAAATATTTGTATTAAATGCAGAGTAGTGTGCAAGGCCAAGTTTCGGAGTGGCGCACACAATATTTGGCATATCTCATGAAACGTTTCATTATGTTCACCCTCATCACAACTTAGTTTTGGGGATTAGTAAAAAACTTGCCAAGTCAAAAAATGTGGAACAGTAAAGTTATAGCCGAAAAGAGGAAGAAATTATAAGCAACAAATTAAAGTTTTAATTCAAAACGCATATTATATAGGCAGTCTAGGTTTTGTAAGACGGCTATGCCACGTGCATAAGTATACCGACTACCTTACCCTCTAAGACGCAATAAGAAAATGACAAGCATTGATGCTATATGATGAACTCTACCACCTAGTAATCACGATGCTAATGTCCTGTAAAGCCAATCGTTTGTCTTTTATGCACTGCCACTGGCAGAATGGAAAGTGGTCTATACTTCAAAAGAAGCCCGGACAACCACAGAGAAACCTCAACCTGTATTTTGCCTAACAACGAAAATATATCTATTTATCTCGTAAACGACAACATCTATTTAATTTTAAGCGAGTAGAACCATAAGCTCTTTTTCTAATTTATTACAGAAAGTGTAAAAAATTGACCTACATTTGATCCGTGGTTCCATTAATATATATAAACAGTTTTTTTTAATTCTTAAAATTGTCAATTTCTCCCGTCTTTCAACTTGCCTATATAAACACAGATCGATCTATTGGGAATAAAAGTCACATATCTTATTCGGGTGTTTTTTTTTGTAAACAATGAAAGAAAAGCTTACTTATTAATTAAAGTAAATTGAAATATGACTCATGAAAAATTATCTATCCTTGTTCTTTTTTAAATCAACAAAAGGAGAGGATTCCGTTAAAAAATCTCTCAAGTATAGTCTGATAAATCACAAAAGACCTATTAGTAAAAATTAGATTGTCACCTGGTCTCTAAATCCCAAGGGAAAGTTACTGTTAGCAGTTGTATTATTATTTAATAATGTAAACAGCAGCTATGTATATATTTAAGCAGCAATCATGTGCGGTAGACTGCCATAATAAATCAAAAGCAGAACAAACTGAAACTTCAAAGCATCTCCTTTATTTTAGCACGTTGTGTTCCAGTTTGGAGGGTATGTAGCCCGTAAACTTATATACGTCGCATTACCATCTCCCCACACGGATAGCAACGCACCATCATCATAATTTGGTGTCTATAGGTATTGGTTTCTCTTTTTATCAGGAATCTCGTTTGTAATACTACGAGTATGATATATAAAAAATAGAAACTAACAAATAAAGATTATATATAAGATAACTCATTGAGTTCAAGACGGATAAACAAATTATTTAAAATAAAGCTGAGAAACCTTAATAATTAATAATAGTCTATAGTTGTAACTTAAGTTATATCTAGCTGTTTTGTACAGGTTTTATTTCATTTGATTCACTTCTACTGTCGCGAATCGTGATACAGCGAAGATTTGCGTTATCACGATGTGTGTTGCCAATCATCTGATTGACCAAAATGCGCGAGAAAAAAATGCAAATAATGAGTTTACCAGCCGTAAATATTATATTAGCATAGCAAAAAACAGAGCTTTATAAGGGCCCGCAAAGTTATATTACCTAGTAATATTAAGAAAGTATTTTTATGAGAATCACATCTTTTAATGTATGGACTTTGATCATAATTATCTATCCTAAAAAAATCCAGCGTATTTTCACCCAAACATTATATTCGCATTATAGGCGCGTCAGGCTTTGGTATAGAGGGGCGCAGGAAAATAAAACCAAAGTAAAAAAAAAAAAAACATATTTCTAAAACAAAATTTTTTTAGTACTTACAAGAAAAATTCTTTAAAATTTTCTTGATTTATTAAAAACACAATTTTTATAGTTATCAATGTTATCTACACAGAACAAATATAAAAGTTATCTACATATTTTAAACCATATTTTCTGGTCTACCTATAATATAGTACGATTTACTTATAATATGTAATATTATTATTATTTATATTATGTGTAATAACATTTCGAAAATTGGGGCAAAGTCAGTAACTTGCATGTCTACTTACGTAGCGGGAAGTTATAAAAAGGTGTCCGATCAAGTTATGCATGTCACACTACGTCCCTACCAAGCGGATAACACCGCATACTATTATATTTATATTTTATTTTTAGGCAATACGTAATGGGTATGAATCTATAAACGATTGCTATTATGAGAGTCATCTGATTGCTTGTGACTATGAAATAATAAAATCTTTGTCATCTATTTGTCATGTTTTAAAATATTTGGTTTATTACACATTTCAGACAGTAATGCTGAATATAAATTATTTTACTATTTGGGTTCATATTTATGAGTGACATAGTTTTTAGGAGTGAATTCAAAAAACAATACTTTTAAGAGTTCTTTATTCCATCGGTAAAATAGAACCCTTATAATCGTATCCCGTTCGACTGGTTCCCTGGTCGTATGTCATACATAAATAATGTTGCATATTCTAGAAAATACCTTAAATATCAAGATAAATATTTCTGAGTAAATTTTCGCACAACATCACGTCGAGTTCGTGGTCGTCACTTTAAACAAATGCGAAGAGAAGCTGCGTCTATCTACAGGTAGAAGGTGTGGTCATGGGTAGCCTAGTTGCACCAGTAGTGGCCAACCTGTGGATGGAACATTGAGAAAGTCAGGCCCTCCCTATATTTACATTGACAATAAAAGATAATACATTGACAATAAAGGAGAAGATATGTCGATCACATATTTTGTATCATAAAACAAGACGAGGACATGGAAAGGATTTTGGAAAAACTCAATAGCATCCACAAGAGTACGCAACTTACAGTGGAATTGGAGAAAGAAACATCTTTGCCATTCTTAGACGTGAAAGTGATGGTGGCGAATGACGGTACAGGAAACCCACTCACACTAACAGAGTGCTAAGTGTGAGTTTTTCTTTCGCATTCGATTTGTGATTTGTACAGCGCCACCTAGTGGTAAACGTGAGAAACCAGTTTACCACTAGGTGGCGCTGTACAAATCACATACAAATTCCTAGTAAACTCGGAACGCGCTCACGATCGAATGCGAAAGAAAAACTCACACTTAGCACTCTGGTATCTCACGCAAGCTCCTACTATCACCCAAGATACCTTAACGCTGTTATCACCTCACTTACTAATCGTGCAATTGATCTATGCGATAAACAACATCTACACGAACGCACGCACGCACACACGCACAACGCACGCACATACACACACACACACACACATACACACACACACACACATACACATACATACACTCTAAATACATACATACATACATAAATACATACATACAAACTAAATTTTCGAAAATCGGGGCAAAATCAGTAACTTCGTTATCTACATACGTCGCGGGAAGTTAAAAAAATAGTGAGATCACGCAATTGTTCAAATTATGGAACATTAATTTGTCATGATAAATGAATTTACGCCCAGCAAAGCAGGCGGGTTATTTTACATAAATAAAAGACAAGGCTGAACCCAAAAAAAAAAAAAATCAGTGGTTTCATTTTGGTCTTCATGTGCACTTTCTATCAGGTGCGACAACCATCATTGTACAAACAAAAAATCAACTATAAAAAACAAACTTTTTCTTAAGCACTTTAACGGTCAAATCAAGGCATAAAAGGTTGTATCGTTTTATCTTTAAACAAATTTGAAATCAAATTATTTACCTTTTAAACCTCAAAATATTTAAACAAACAGCTATTGAATTTTCGATAAAAAATAAACAGCATTCAATATAGAATCGCGTATTGATTTATATGATTACTAGTGTAAATAAGCGAGATTGTTTTATTAATTTTGTGTTGAAAGATCACAGAGATAAAGGGAATGGTTCTGGGAAAATCTGACTGCCATTAGAATTAGGCCACATGGACAATGTGTATACGACCAGGGTTCACTATATCATTGTTGGAATCTGAAATTATACTATCTTTAGCTGACCCGGCAAACGTTGTTCTGCCTTTTTAACTACTCCTATTTTTTTCTATATTTTCTCACCTAAACCTTCCCTGGACTTCAACAATTAATTCAAAATAAAAATTAGCCAAATCGGTTCAGCCGTTCTCGAGTTTTAGCGAGACTAACGAACAGCAATTGATTTTTATATGTATATAGATTGGCTGTATGTCTAATCGGGACATATTTCAAGTTTCTGAATTATTGCGAAGGTTAGATTTAAGAATGGTAAACAACTGTCAATACACCAATAATTAAATGATAAGAACAATGTAACCATTCTATGTGCTTTATCATATCATCATGCTTTATCATAATTTATTGTGGAGACAATGAATTTTTTTAGTGCTTTCTTTTACTAGAGAGAAAGGTTATATTATTCGCGCGTATTTATGAATGATCACAACATTCTTTACAACGTATAGTTGCAAGATGTTTAAACTAAAGTGTTACAGAATAAGACTAATTCCTGTTCGCTATGATTTTTATGATTTTTGTAGGGTACGAAGCCAACCAGGAACCCCTATAGTATCACCATGTCCATTCATCCATCCGTCCATCTGTCCGTCCGCAGCCTAGCTCAGAGATTAATCGTATTAGAAAGCTGTAATTTGGTTTGAATATGGGTTCAAATTGGTCACTTTAGGGTATCCCGGTAAGTAAAGTTGGAATGATAGTGTTTATGTTTTCTTGCGTACCCAAAAGAGTGGGTATAATATAATATATATAATACTTATTATTCGATAAGTATTTAAAAATATTTCGGGTTTGTGGACAGTTTTTTGATTAAAAAACTAAAACAAAAAACAAAAAACAGTTTTTTGATAAAAAAAAACTCTAACAAAATTAGCACTTTAAAGCTAAATATTTTAGCGTTAAGGTGCAAATTTTTTGTGCTCTCCCGGCTAAACGGTTGGTTTTAGATATGTGAAATTTACGGTAGTAGTATATATAATGAATTTAAAAGGAAAACTATCACAACTAAGTAAACTTTATAAGTTCACGAGTAATAGTCAACCAACATTTAAAATGTACTTTTATAGGTTGGTCGACGTAGTAAAGTTTTTACAGATACATATATTTGCCATTGGCGTTCAGTAGATTAAAATTTCACAGTAAGAAACTATACAAAACCCTCTTCTTAGTCCGCATTCCTGTGATGGGCAACTACAAAACCCTACATTGCGCGTGGCCCCACACACATTTGGCCGGTTATTACATCGTTAGATAGCAAACAAGTGGATGGCTGACTTGAGGGAAAGAAAAACCGTCGCCTATAGACACCAAAGGGGTTAATGGTACATAGCTGTCTGTATGGCGGGATGGTAGTGCCACATTTATAAGTCTATCGGCTACCGTACCCTCCAAACCGGAACACGACAATGACAAGCATTGAGACTATTGCGACAGGAGTATATAAGGCGGTGGTACCAAACACCGGGGCGAGACGTTGCGGAACTCTACCACCTAGTAGCTACGATGGTAGTGACACGTATAACCAATCGGTAGCCTTTTACGACCTGTCTGGTATAACAGCAGTTGGTTACACAACTGGGAAAAATAAATTTTTTCATTGCAATTTAACGACTTTTATTTACTACTAGGTGTACCCTGCGCGCGTTGCTACACCCTGTCCGAAATTAGTCCTAACAACTCAGAAACCATCGTGGGCTCATGCACAACAACTTTGCTAAAACTCATCACAATGATCAAACGCATCGTTTACAATTCTATAAAAGATATACAGACATTCATTTTTAGGGTTCCTGTGACATACAGATTGTCTGTCTGTCAGTCCGTCTGTCACCAGGTTGTATCTCATAAACCGTGATACCTAGAAAGCTGATATTTTCACAAATTATGTATTTCCGTTGCTGCTATAACAACAAATAATAAAAATTAAAATATCAAGGGCATGTCCCCATACAATAAACGTGTTTTTATCGTATTTTTTTGCTTAATATTAATAACTGTAACAGGTAGACGCTTAAAGTTTTCACAGAATATTTAGTAAAAATAAAGTAAATATTAAAGAGGGGCTCCCATACAACAAACGTAATTTTTTAACCAATTTTAACTCGATCTTAATAAACAGGTAGAAACTTGAATAGGAATGGTACGTAACCTTTCGTGTGCGAGTGTGACTCGCACTTGGCCGGTTTTATACACAGAGTTACTTTTAGAGGTCTGGCCAAATTTTCAGAGGCTGTTCAGAATCAATAATATGTTCGTTTTATGTAATAAGATACTCGTAATAAAAAAAATTAAAATTTCATTTTAATCCGATACAAAAAACGAAACGGATGGATATAATTTCAATTATGTAAAATTTGAACTAAAATACTTTAGTGCCTTAAACCAAATTAAAAGTGATCTAGAAAAATGTACAGTCACCGTAAAAATAGGTTCGTCACTTTAAGACCTAGTTTCTCTTGCACTAGTGTACGAATCAATAATGCCAACACACCAGTACAAAAAACAGTTTTACTAACATTAAATAAATGTGACGTTTTCGATCAAATAAAGTTTATCTCAATCATTGATATAAAAAATCCAAGATGCACAGTTGCGAACAAAATTGACACTCAAAACTGTCGCCAATTTCACACAAGTAGTTATAGCTATAGCAAAATTATATGTTTTTGCATATCCAACCTTAAGCGTAAGATTTATAGTTGGTTTTAAAAAGCAATATACGAAAAGTAATAAAATTGACAGATAACGACCAACGTGATTCTGTTTGAAATGAGCGCACTATTTGAAATATTGCGCTCATTTTTAGAGAACGTTTTTGATACTCTGTGTATCTTGGGTTTTTTATATCAATGATCTCAATTAAATAGATTTAACTTTTACTGCTAATTTGAAAATTATTCGAGGTCCTTGATGGCGTATCAATAATCATAATAGGTATAATGCACAATTGAAATGAAACTAAAGAGAAAGATTAACTCAAAAAAATCATATATTGAATTGACAACTATCCAAATAAACAAGCAAATTTCTATAAAAGCTACAAACAAAGAAATATAATATATTAATAACGGATATAGCCACCATTAGCGTCAATGGCATATTTAATCTATTTCTCATGGAACCTACGAGACGAGAGCATAGATCTGACCCTCTTGTATCTTCCCAAATAGTTCGGCAGTGGTTTTCTATGGCCTCATTTGTCTTTTCATTTTCGTTTTCCCATCGCTGAACCATTAAACCCCATATATTTTCTATGGGGTTTATATCTATAGATTTTGCTGGCTAGGGAATCACCACTATATCACTATGCCGGGGGAATCACTTATTTACAATACGAGCGGTGTGCGTGCGAGCATTGTCATGAGCATAGATGATCTGAGGCACCTCATTGGCTGGATACACGATGCGAATACTTGGTAGCATTCTATCTTCCAATACAGACAGATAATGTGTTGCGTTTTCTCTTGAAGGAAGAAGAACGAGCTCGCCCACTCCATCCGCTGACATCCAACCCATGATTCGCCCAGAATTGAAATTCGCCACTACATGGTCGTCGATATATCTCGTACCATTATATCTCCACGAATGAAGCCTTCCATGTTGGCTTGACATAAAGCTTTTCTCATCTGTAAATATAGTGGTGCTCTAACAAAGTTCAAATAAGTCTCTGCAAACCTTAAGGGTGCTTGCTTATGAGCGGGCGTCAGAGCAACTTTTTTGCGTGTCGCCTATAATGTAATCCCATTAAGTGTAATGCATTTTTATCACTATTTGACTAACACCTTACAATTGGGTGTAATGATTACTTGATATAAAGCCGTTTGCTTCATATTGCCTTCTCGTGTCAGCTTTTTGTGCAGCATTGAGAATAGGACGGCGGCCAGGATTATTGTTACGATGATCTACGAGTGCACCTTCTTCACCATGTCTCCTTATCAGAATCTCACACTATCCCTGGTCACATTCAAACGACGTGATATCTCACTGATGTTGTATATAGCTTCATGTTCAGCAATTATTGCTGCTCGTTCTTCAATTCTTAAAGGTCTCGGCATTATTATGACATTAAGAAAACAAAGGATATTATATTTATGGCAAATATATTTTGCAATAAAATATTGAATAACACTAGAAATTTAGAAATAACAAAGGTTAAAATTAACCATGACAATAGTTTTATCATAAATATTGATGGCAGGTCAAATCAATACAAAGGTTTTAATTAAAAAAACATTAGCATTTCTTTAGATAATAAATAATAAATAAATATCATTGGACAAATTACACTAATTTATCTGACCCCAAAGTAAGTAAATTATATGCTTGTAATATGGGTGCCAGTCAACGATACTAATACATAGAAATACATACATAAAAAATATATTGAATAAACACCCAAACCCAGAAATACAAACATCTGTGCTCATCACACAAATGCCTGTCCCTGCCGGGAATCGAACCCGGACCCCATTGACCGCATAGTCAGGGTCGCTAACCACTCGACCAACGGGGCGGGATAATAATCATTTACATAAGATAAAATAAGGAATCTTGTAACAATTTTACAATAATACTAAAACGCACTTTCAATTCAATATTTAGTTCCTAATTTTAAAATTTGGCTGAAACTTTAAATGTAACCCTGTATGTATAAGAGAAATTCTAAAGACGTAGTACTTTAATAAATTATGTATTTCCAGGTAAGTCATTCTAATTTCCAATGAAAGCGTTGCTAATTAGACTTCAATTAAGCGTTTTCCTTCGTAGTTTTCCTATTCTATAAATCGGTAATTACTTAGGTTTCTATTGCCTTAAATATTCTAAAGAGTTCAGTTAAATTAGATTTAACTTACCCATTACCTTAATTTTACACTTTAGATTTGTAATTAGTTCGTCAGATTAGGAATACTGATAATCTAATGTAGGTAAATTATTAACCTGTAAACTGAATCCATTTCAATGTTACATTATATGAGATTACCACGTTTCTGATGAATGTTATTTTAATACGTTGGCGGTTGTCTGAATTTTTTTTATATTTATATAACCTCCTATGCATGTAGATAATATATAGGTACAAAATGTACAAGGAAAGACTATTCAGTGCTCAGTCTAGTCAGGTATATTCCAATGATAGTTCGAATTGTAATAATGTTAAAGCATATAATTATTACTATCTGTTAGACGAATTATAGAATAAACAAGTTATGACCATGACTCAGTTTTTTTGATATATCTATACTAAAATCTCAACTACGTATGTATTGTACTGTAGTGTATGTAATATTGTTGTCAATAGTTCAATTTAGTTCTAATGCATATTACATAAAAATACAATATGATACTAGCTGAGCAAACCTTGTTTTGCCAACAAATTATCTGTATGGTACTTGAGAAGGGGGAGGGGGCGTAACTGAATATCTACAAAATTTCATTGAATTTGTTCCTGTAATTTAGGAATATATCTCACGATCTATACATCTAATCTATTAGCGGACAAACAACATGACACGTAATTTTACATATATTAAGATATAAATTGACTTGCTAAATTGAATTCAAAATTTACAGTATTTTACTGTAAATTTTGAAGGACGCCATAGTTCACATGGAGGAAACTACAAGTGATCATGTATCCAAGTTATATAATTTATGGCGTTAATTTTTGGTATCTTACTTATGAATTGCATAGCTTAATCTTTAATAACAGCGATACAGCAAAGGATCTACGAATCATCATCATTTATTTCGAAGCTAGCTCGGCGCAGGCTTAATACGGAATATTAACAATTTCTGCACTTTTCCAAATGCTCCTCAGTCCACATAATTTTGGAAAAAAAGATAAAGGTTTTAGTAGTAGTAGTAGTAGTGAGGTATCCATATCCGTACTTCCATTCTAATATTATAAATGTGAAAGTCTGTCTGTCTGTCTGTTACGCTTTCGTGGCTAAACCGCTTAACCGATTTTCAAGAAATTTGACATGGAAATAGTTGAAGATCCGGGGTCAAACATAGGCAAGGTATCGTGGGTGCACTGATTGTATCTCAGCCTAGCTCTTCGGCGATAAAGACATGACAATACTTTTTTAATACTTTTATTTTTTTTACATATCCCTATGAATTTAATTTTTCGCAGAATTCCGAACTTTGTGAGTTGGACCTAGTACTATATTATATCACCTTGTTATGCCTACGTAAACAAATTATACATTTTAATCCGCTTATCGGTATTATCTACGATCAATGTATATAATTAGTGTATATTTCTGTCAATCTTCTTTTAAATTCCTAGACACAACTAGTTATTAATAAACGCATACCTCAGTTTGTTTTCAGTCTGTGTACGTGTGTGTTTAGTTTACGTTCAAAAAGAATTAACATCAAACGTAGCTCGTCTCTTTTGTGCAGGTACTTTCTATTCAAACAAGAAAATGTTCGGTAATTTTATGAAGTATAGAAGAAGTATAGGTTTGGCCATCTTAGTACACTTTTTGGCGTTTGAAATTTGAATTAATGTACAAAACTCAATATCTATCTAAACTACATATAATAAAATCGTAGGAAAGTCAAAACTGTATATTGAATATTTTTTTAAAAGAATACTTGGGGCGTGATCTACAATCGATATCGAATTTATATCGATATAGTTTTTAGAATTTTCGTCTGTTTGTCTGTATATATGTCCGGGGTAAACTCAAAAATTACTTCATCGGTTTACTTCAAATTTTGCATTAATATTACTAATAGGTCGGGTCATCATACAGGCTACATATTATCACGCTATCACCTACAGGGGAGGAGCTGTGCGGAGTAAACGAAGTCCGCGCGGACGAAGTTGCGGGCAACAGCTAGTTGTAGAACAATAACCTACGATAATTTTTACGGAAAATTAAAAACGTATATTATATTTCCGTAACGTGATGGATTTCCAATATTTCAAGATACGTCAAAAAGTGAATGATCCATATATGGGAGCATATTTATTGTGATACATGTTATAAACTGACTCATTTGTTCGCCAATCTCGCGAAATTATTGCCTCGTAGACATAGAGTGCCAATTTTTTTTATATTACTTTCAATACTGTGGCCTTATGTTTATAATATACTAATGCATAAATATTATTTCACAGATAACAATGGCGATATAACAAATTGGTAACATTATTAATCCTATGATACCATCCTCTCATACAAAATAGGCTATTCCTACCAGTTAAATCAAAAAAGATGAGAAAAAACCTAGCATATCATAACCATTTTAGGGTTTTAGTTAAACGAACACTGGGGAAAACATTTGAACAATGTTATATTCCACACATAATAGCCACGATATGCCTTTTAAAGGAATAAAAAAATTCGATGATATCTCACACACACTTTGTTTTTTTTATTTAAATTTATAGGTAGGAAGCGATTAACAAAAGGCCTATTTATATAATAAAAGATCAGTTATATTAATTGTCTGTATGTTTATTTTCATACTAGCTGTTGCCAGCGACTTCGTCCGCGCGGACTTCGTTTACTCCGCACAGCTCCTCCGCCGTGGGTGATAGCGTGATAATATGTAGCCTATATGTTGACCCGATATGTTAGTAATATTCGTGCAAAATTTGAAGTAAATCCATGCAGTACTTTTTGAGTTTACCCCGGACATACATACAGATAAACAGACAAACAGACAAAAATTCTACAACTATATTTCTGGCTTCGATATCGATTGCAAATCACGCCCCAAGTATTCTTTTAAAAAGATATTCAATGTACAGTTTTGACTTTCCTACGATTTTAGTACGTAATTACGTAAAATATTGGTCCCTGTACAGAAACCCGATGGAGGCTGGAGGAGCAGGAAGAATGCTGAGATTGAAGAACTGGTGGCTGTTCCTAACATAATTGTAGAAATAAAAGCTCAAGACTCCGTTGGCTCGACCACATTGAAAGAATGGGAGAAGATCGGGGAGTAAAGAGAGCATATTTGGGCCGACCAAGTGGCCGGCGGCCGGTTGGTCGCCCCAGATACTGCTGGAGCGACGCTGTTGAAAGGGATCTTTGTGAGCTTCAAGGTAATAAATGGCGAGATATCACAAAGGACCGAAGGAAATGGAGTACTCTCGTATCGGAGGCCTAGATCCACTTTGGGTCGCTGAGCCAACGGAGTAAGTAAGTACGATTTTATTATAATATGTATAGATTATGCAAAAGCTAATGCATTTTCAATTCTTTTTTACAGCGTTTGGTCTTACTACATATGTCAGCACGGAATCACCTTTTTCCGTCACCATATCTTTTTCTGCCGCTCAGAGCCGTCATTTGCTGAAGTAAGAAAAATAGCGGGAATGCAAAAGCATGCGGTGGATTCCTCGAAGCGATAGTATTCCCACCCCTTTTCTCGTTCTAGCAAAATAGCAGTTTTGAGCCACAGAAAATGATAGGATGACGGCAAAAGGAGATTCAGTGCTGGCAAATGTATGTAGTTCAACCTAGAAAGTTTCATTTTTATCCTTTTTTCTAAATTAACTCTGTAAATACGTAAAAGTATCACCGCGCTATAATTTGTGAGTCGAGATTAATAGTAAGAGCACAAAATAAATAGGTACACAAGTCAATCTACATAAGAAGGGCGCTCGAGCAACGCACACGTAGACACTTCTCACGGCCACGATATCTCGGAACGATATGCGCGAGTGCCAATCGCTTGAGACCCACATTAGTGAACTTTTTTGTGCAGAAAATATGTAATAGATATAATGAAATATCTGCCGCCGAGCGTAGGTATGAAAATTGAAGTACATAATATGTCGCAGACAATTTGTATGTTTCGTCGTTATACAAACGTCGTCATATTATAAATGTAAACATTCAATACTAATAGTCGAAGACAAATAGTTAATAACATAAATTGTATCAATGTCAACTCCCATGTCGCCGAAGGTCAACGACACCCCCTTTTCCAGGTGTGAGACCTAAAAGCAAACTACCAAAACTACCTCTTTTTTATACAAGAAGCCGGAAATGGTTTTAGCTCTAAATAAACAACCCATTTATATAATAAGTAATTTAAACAATATGCCAGCAATTTGTTAATGGCGGTGGTAAATGTCATGCATATTATGCAATGACGACATTTTACATTCGGGGTAAGTCAATGAAACGTATTTATCCTTGCAAACTGACGACGCTATTTGTGTATACGGACGAATTACAGAATTTGCCTGCGACACATACACGAGATTGACTTCCGTACCTATTCTATATATATAAAAAAACTGCGTCAAATACAATAAATTGGATCAAAATCGGTTGATTCGTTCGGGATTTATCAATGGCGAAATTATTAAAAAGCTTTATTTAACATTTCTTCAAAAACTTTTAACCTATCGACCTTTCAGCTAATAAAATAATTTAGAGGTCAGAAATAGCGTAGAATTCCATTCGAAACATCAAAATCCATCATCATTTTGAAAATATAAATATTTTCGAAAATTAAAATACTATTATTTTTACTCAGAGCTCAAAAATCTCCTTTCCTTTGAGCTTAAAATACCTCAATTTAGCGGGAAGTTTCAAAGATGGCCTGCAGGCATATTTTTTTAATTTTATTCGTATAGTATGCATTTCTTTTAATTTCTAATACTTTATGAATTTCTTTACAATACTTTTTAACAAATGAGAGCCAACCATTCAGTAGTTATGAATGGCAACGAGCCAACGACATGTACTTCCATTGTTAAAAGCGGCGTTAAATGGTCCTTAATGTAATATACAAGTGCCACTAAATTTTATAAAAAGAACTTTTATTGTGTATGAAAGTGGAACAGCAATAAGTAATATAAAGCCATTAAAAATAATATTGAATTCATGAAAAATGTAAATGTGTACGATGCTATCTTTTAAACTTTCGCGGCTTTTCTTAACTGAATTATTAATAACTAACGGGGATCTTATCACGATTATTTGATGGATTATTTTCCCGATATTTCAGCACTGTGGCAAGTACCATGATCACGGGGGAATTGAAGTATTGCGGGTAGTTAAACTATTATGAGCAGACAAGTTTTTCTACCCTCCTTCTTATTCGTTTGCCCGTACCACTGGAACTCGCACGAACATCACTTTGACAATACACACTAACCACATCACTAGGTTTATTTGGAGATATCGATTGTCTTTTGTTTTTTATTGCACTGATCACTGGACTCCACGATCCCGACAATTTAAATCCGTCTTCCCGGTTGATATTCGAATGTTTTTTGATTTTAATCACTTCTTTCACTAGCCGTGGAATGTAATGGCATTCTGTCGATAATACGCGTGGCCTATGTAATTCAATCCAGCGATTAGGGCCCGACTCTAGTACATGTTCAGCAATTGCTGACTTATTAAAGTCGTTATTTTTGACTGCTTTGATATGCTCCTTGACCTGACATGATATGGTTCTTTTTGTCTGACCGATGTATGCTCTCCCATAAGTATCGGGAAAATAATCCATGAAATAATCGCGGTAAGATCCCGTTCATTATTAATAATTCAGTACTTTATTCCTTTCTCCGACGTAGCCAAGCCAGTAAAGCTCAACCCTGACTCAGAACCAAGTATGGTTCTTAATATAATTGTTTGAGGGTAATTCGAAAATCTCTTTTCACTTTTGTGATCACTTCAAACAATCGCCTTTAGATGTCTAATTAAACTGTAAAATAACGGCTCTTTGTATTTAGATCGTCTATCAAGCTTTAAATAACCGTATTGCGGACATTTAAAGCAATAGGTAGTACTTTCAAACTTAACATGATTGTACAGACTCATTGTGTAAATTTAGTAGCTGTGGCGTCTGTTAATTATTATTGTTCCTTAAAATAACCTTATTGTTTTACTTATTGATTATCAAGGATAAGCAATGTTCAATTTAATCTGACAAAGGATGGGTAATCGGTAAACCGTGTGATCACTATCATGCAGTAGATCGAAACAGAATACCAGATATTCAAACGTTTTAACAAATAACAAATGTGTGTGTTATTGTTTTCATATTTTTATGTGTAATGATATTTAGATATAGTATTAACAAATGTGGAAACGAGTATTTTATTAATTAAATGCGATTTTATTTGTTTTTTTTTTTTTTGTCAATTACAATGCTTACATATAATTAACATGTAAATTTTACCGTTTTTTGAAGTGAAAACTTCTTTAACCGCGTTAGACGATTCGTTCTGATAGGAAAAAATTAAATGGATTCACATTAGCAACATGCTACGAGCGAATAGAAAACATGCATGAACTTTAAAATCAATGGGGCCAGGGTTCGAATCCCAATGGGGACAATTATTTGCATAACGAATAATTTAAGTATTTTTTTGTTTCTTTTTTAGTATTTATTTCTTTTGCATGTTCTATTTTAACCAAAATTTAAAAAAAATATCAAATTTATTTAAAAAAAATCGGTACATAAATTGAAGTAAAATTAAATTAGAGAGAGGTGTGAGCAGGAAGAAAGAGTTAGAGAGAGGGCAATGGGCGGAGAGCTAGAGCAGAGCTAAGGGGAGGAGAGAGAAAAAGAGAGAGATTTACATAGAACAGACGTAAGATATGGGAAGGGGATAATTGGTGAAGGGAAAGATGGAAGACAGGGGAGGGTTAGGAGGGAGAGGTATGAATGAGGAGATAGTTCAGGGGGACGGGAAGATGGGGATAGGGGAGAAAGGGACAGAGGAAGATACTGGGAAGGCGAGTGATAGTGGAGGGAAAAGATAGGGCTAAGGTATAAAAAAGCAGGAAAAGGTAGGTAAAGGTAGTGGGGCGGGTATGAGAAGGTAATGGTATAGTAGGGGGAAACTGGTAGGCTAGGGTAGGAACCAGGTAGGAGAAAGGTAGGACGAAAATAAGGGAAGATGAAAATAAGGTAGCGAACAGGTAAGGGAAAGGTAGCGGGAAGATAGTGAGGAGATAGTGGGACGATAGTGGAAAGATAGCGGGAACCTAGGGAGAAGGTAGAAATAAGGTAAAAGAAGGTATGTGCGAGATAGGGGGAAGGTAGGAAAAGATACAATAACTGTGGGAAAGTAAGAAGAAGGTTGCGGGTGGGTAGGGGGAAGACACCTTGTTTGAGCACAGTGAGGCGATAGTTTGCTGAATTTGAGAGAGGTCGAGTTTCTTTACATGACGAATTTCGTGACAGGCGGTCTTCAACTGCCGTCAACGAAAATAATGTGGCTACTGTTAAGCGGTTAATTGAAGAAAACCTCTGAATTAGCTATGAGACAATTCGAGGACTATTGAAGATTGGTATGAGCCAAATTCAGAAAATTTTACACGAAGAATTGAAAGTTCGGAAACTTTATTGACGTTGGATCCCTCATGAACTCCATGAACATGCTCCGCTGTCAGAGCAGAAGCGAGCTCGCGTGGAATGGTGCTCACAGATGCTACTGAAGTACGACCACGGATATTCTAATGCTGTTTATGACATTGTCACAGGAGATGAAACGTGGATTTATTATTTTGAATCCGAAAAATAGCAGCAATCTTGTGAATGGGTGTTTGAAAATGAGAACAGGCTAACAAAAGTGAGACAGGTGAGAAACGTTGGTAAAAAAATGATTTTTTTTTTCTCAGCTACGGGTCCCATCTGTACAATTCCACTTGAAAATCAAAAGAATGTTAATGCCGAGTGGTATTCTACCACTTGTTTACCTACGGTGTTAGAAAAAAATCGCGAAAGACGACCCAAAAGCCGCATTCTCCTACACCATGATACTGCTTCTCTACACACGGCCAATAAAACAAAGTTATTTTTAGCTTCCGAAAAAGTACATCTCGTCACTCATTCTGCGCATAGCCCCGACCTAGCACCCTGTGATTTCTGTATTTTCACCAAAATCAAAGATTTGATGAGAGGTTTTATTTTACCAACTCCGAAGAGGCAATGATAGCGTTCAATCAGCACGTAGAAAACATGCCTCCAGATCTGCGGTCCTCCTGTTTTAAAAAATGGTTCGTTCGCATGAAAAAATATTTAGGATGTAAAGGAGATTATTTTCAAAAGCAATAAACATAATATTTTGGTTATTGAGTTGAGTAACTAAAAATTGAGTTGAATGTAATTGGAAAAATTAAATTTAATCAGCATTTCCAAAATATACAACTTCTCAGAAATCAATATACTGCCATTTTAACAAAATAGATGTTTGAACTGAAAAAATCTATGTTTATAATTTTTACTCTTTTGAGATTAAAATACCTTAATTTAGCGGGAAGTTTCACGGATGGCCTCTAGGGTCAACCTCCTACACATTTTTTTGTGAATACAACCACGATTTACATAGAATCCATTCTTAGGAAGCACCAATATCGTAAAATGAGTAATTATGCTAAATATCGAATCTATCAGACAGTAAGTTTTAAAGCATCAGACAAACAGTGATATTTTGCTTACGTTTACTTTAGTCGTAAAATGGTCAAAATATTTGTAGGAAACAATCACAATAATTCCTAACGCAAACCTTATGAAAATAATTTTAATTGTTAAATTAATTAAAATTAAATTGCCAGAACATTTGTAATGTAATTAAGCATAATATAACAGGCCGATAATTCGGACAAACTGTGATATTTTCTTTACGTTTATATTAGCCGTAAATGGTCAATATATTTGTGGAAGGCAATCATGATACGAGTAATTCCCAACGTACACTTTATAAAATATTTTTTATAGATTACTGGAATGTTTTTTGATGTTATTAAGCATATAACATGTTGATAATTTAGACAAACGGTGATATTTCCCTTGCGTTTACATAAAGTCGTAAAATGGTCAAAATGCTCGTAGTAAACAATCATAATAATTTCCTTCCCAACTTAAGTGGTGTCGCAACTTTACATAAATCAACTTGATGGTTTATGTTGACTAGATTACATCATACAAAAGTCACAAGAAAATTAATAGAGAAGAAAAGTTGAATTTTGCTAATAGTACTGTATAAGTTCTAACAATCAAACAAAGATGCCATTGACAAACGACATTATGAGGTCGCTATTATTCTATTAGCTATTCGTCGCATTTATTGTGTTATGAGTGACGGTGTCCACTTGCTAACAATCGACTACTGTGTGCTCCGATTTCTGGCCTGTTTGACATTTTAATTGTATTTGATGAAAATTTAGTATCATTGGATGTAACAGATACTTGTGTTATCTAAACATAGCAAATACTATATACTATCGGCCCCTTACAGTCTGCTGTGTTTGTTAAGTTGTTTTTTAAATCTATTAGGAATAATTCATTCTTTCTAAGCAAATAGTAGCGTGTTTTTACGTTATAGACTAATTGTGTATCAAATTTCATACGAATCCTTTTAGGTGGTTTAACGTATTGAAGTTGCGAACATACATACATCTAAGTTAATTAGATGTTGCAAGCCTTGACGCTGGAATGAAATTACTAGATTAGAAGCACGAGCAGCAACACTAGATTTTGAATATATTTTTAGTAAATTTATGTGTTCCCTTTTTAAAATATTATTGCTTAACACATACTTAGTATGTAAAAAGCCATTAAATAATAGGCGAGAATCATAAAGTGGTATAATACTGAAATATAAAACAATGATTCATAAAACAGCGAAACAATAACAACCAAAATTTAAGAATAAAATTGTTCTACTTTTGGAAAATTAAATTCAAAGAGTGTTTGAGAAGTAAAAGTATTTTTGTGGCTAAAACTGCAGTGTCTTTAATTTAAATATTTATCTTCAAGTTTCAACACAAAGATAACAGAAATTAACTGTTTCCTTAATGTCAATGACTACCCAATGATACTAATATATTGAAGTGCCAAAATTGTTTGGTACCGAAATTTAAAATATTGCCTACAAAACATACTATATTCTTTTAGGCAAATATTACCTTCAGTGTAATTCTTACTAGACTAGCAAGAAATTAACATTTTATACTTACACAATTTAAATTAACAAGTAGAAAGAATATTTCACTAACATCGTGACCAATTAGCCACTGCTGCTACTTACATCTAATATCTATACCTGCTTCTACTCGCTTGCATTATTGGTTTTTCTAGTTTATTCGCGATAGCACTTTGCAACAAATACTTACTCGATACTTGGAACTATCACGTTCTTGTTGGCTAGGATTACCAGTAAACTGATGTAGACAAGCGGATAGAAAATCATTATTATATTTTATGTCTATATTTTTGACACCACATCTCTCATATTTTTTCACTCTTTGAATGGTTGTTATTTTTATTTACTCCGTTTAATTTAAGTTTTCTTGTAAAAATGTTGTTAGTATTACATTAAAAACATTTTTTTCTTTATTGTCTGGTGCCAAATAAACATTATGTTCCATGTCTATACCGGGTGTTCCAGATCACCCGGTCCAGGCTGATCTGTGGATTGATTACTGTGGAGAGTTTTTTTTTTATGTCATAAGATAGCAAACAAGCAGATGGGTCTCCTGATGGAAAGAGTCAACCATCGCCTATAGACACCAAAGATGTTAATGGTGCGTTGCTATCTTGTGGCGAGGTATAATGCCACATGCATAACTTTACCGGCTACCTTACCCTCCAAACCGGAACACGACAGCAACAAGCACTGACGCTATTGCGGCAGGAATAGGTAAGGCGGTGGTACCAGACCCGGGCGAGACAATGCAGAACTCTACCACCTAGTAGCCAAAAAAAAATGAAAACAAATAACACGTGTTCAATATTTTTTGAAACTCTATCAAACCATGCTAATAACAACCCTAACCCCCTTAGGGGTAGCGGGTGCAACTTTAAAAAATCAAATGAAAACCCCTATTTTTCATTGCAGATTTCGATTTGTTAGTTGGAAATTTCTCCATCTACTAAAACTCAATAAAAAATTTTTAGACAAAATTTTTGTCATTTGATTTTCTAAAGTTGCACCTCCTACCCCTAACAGGGGGTTCAGGTCACGGGTTGTTTTTGGCATTGTTGGATAGAGTTTCAAAAAATATTGAACACGTGTTTTTCTTTTTCATTTTTTTTAAACTTCCCAGTAATCAGCCTCGACGGGTAGTCTGGAACACTCTATATTTTACCATCAAGAGCACCACATGCTTATGAACAATAAAAAGTTTTTACTTTAATTTCCTTTTAAAAATTCTTTAAAAACAAATAAGTATTTTTAATAGTGTGTATTACTTTAGCTTGATATACATTATAATTTCCCAATGTTTGCCTTATAAAACCCAACATTTTTAAACAAACATCCATCGAAACTTCAATGCAAAATAAATACCTTACAGTCAAAGTAAAACCATGCATTGATTTATATGATTACTAGTGTAAATAAAAGAGTTTGTTTAATTAATTTTGTGTGGAAAGATCACAGAGAAGAAGGGAACGTTTCTAGGAAAATCGGGTTAATATTAGAGTGGCGCTACACGGTCAAAGCGACAGCGACTGCGTTTGTCGACCAAAATATAATATATAATACTATATTAATATAATACTTAAGCTACGATGACTAATGATTCTCTAAAGTCTGTTTTCAATTGGAATATATTTTTGGGGCAACCTAAATATGTCAAATAAATCTGCAATAATACCTATCCCACGGTGGATTAGCTTTCAGCGGACGACTAATAGTATCTTTTTAATAAATATCCTCTTTCAGTATAGTGTCAAGTTAATTACTGCATCAACCTAGGTTTTGAAATGATATGGCAGAAAAAAAGTAATACTGTACTGAAAAAAAGTAATACACCTAATAAAAAAAATCGGATTAAACCTAAAATTATTAATAATATTTTTAAAACTTTCGTGCGTCAATATTAACTAATTAATTAATAGTAACAGCTATGCACACGTTTAGTCGGTGTGTATGTTCCGTCTAGTTTCACTTCAGTGCCGTTTCAGTGGATAAGCCCGGTCCAACACGGGGTTCTACTACTACTAAGAACAAATCTTAGAGATGGAACAGACGATGTTATCATTATTTCAAAAGTGAAAAAAATATATTTATTGTCACTACATATATCAAACAATATTATATCAAAACAATAAAATTTTAAAAACAAGAGACCTTAATGAAGTGCGAGTATTTTTCCAGTCGCCTCGCAGAGGCTTACCTTGTTATATCGCATTGTGAACCGGGAACACTAGTATTAACTTGAAGCCGTTCAAAAAACGGACACGTTTTTAATTTTAAATGCACATGGAGTAAATTTAATCTTTAATATTTTATGTAGTTTGGGATTTTTATATCAATGGTAATTTGGAATAATTTTGAACAAGATCAGTTATTTGTTTTCTTTTTTTATAGTATGGAGTAAATTAAAAGCAAATTACTCTTCTGATGGTATGAGATGATCGTTTGTAAACAATGAAGTTTTTAATATATTTTTATCACAGGTTGATCCGGGAAATAATAGACCATCGGCCATTCTGCCAGACGTTTGTAAAAAGTTAAAGATAGACTATACTATATATATTACATTTGTGACCACTAAGTGCTATAATTTCGTAACGTCTCGCCCGGGTTTGGTACCACCGCTTTACCTATTTTCACCGTAAAAGTGTCAATGCTTGTCGTTGTGGTGTTGTGGTTTGAAAGTAAACTAGCCGGTGAATTTATGAATGTGCCATTACCAACCCGCTACATGGATGGTAACGCATCATTACTATCTTTGTTGTTTATAGGCGATGTTTGTGTATTTCCACCAAGAGAGCTGACTACTTGTTTGCTATCTAATGATATATCTACTTATGTGAATCATAATATGGCTGGTCCATATCAAGATTTTACTACTGTAGTATAACAGAAATCTATACTAATAAAGAGAAAACATTAGTATTTTTATATGTTTGTAACGAATAAGCTCAAAAACAACTGGATTGGTCTTAAAAGTTCATTTATCCTTGGAATAATACACTATTCAGGAGTGACATTGGCTACATTTTTACCCGTTTGAACTAAGGCAGTAATATTTACTAAGAAAGAAATTCCCTTACTCAATTTTATATAATCATTATTCTCTTTCCGCAAACGTTATCAAAGAATCGATGGTAGAGAATGCAGTATGGCATTAAATTGGTTTTATGTACTTTGTATTTTCATTGCGAAAAACGGATTTTAATCAATAACAAAACCGTAACAATTGCGGTCTTAAAGCTCCACAATTTGCATAATTTTTCTTTAATTTGTCACAGAACTTTTTCCGTTGATAGATTGGTTGGTTTGAAAAAGTTATTATACTACTGATTATTTTAATTAAATTGTTACCAATGATAATGCTAAATATTATAGCTTTCTATAAGTAGATACATTTTTAAATTTAAAATTCATGCAGTAATATAGTAGTTTATCTGTTGCAAATAAATACAAAAATCTTATCTCTTTTATTTTATTAGTATAAATTTCAAACATCACAGTCATAGATAAGTTAGTTCGAGATAACATTAATAAAATATATATTTAGAATCAAATCCAATTTCATTAATATACCAATCAGTACAAAATATTATCATGCTTAGTTGTAATTCAAATATCAAACATTTTTATTTACAAACTTTTTACAATAAACACAAGTCGATTGGCGTTTCTTTGTAAGTGTACATATATGCAATAAGTTAGTTCGAGAAAACATTAATAAAATATATAAATATATATATTTTATTAATGTTTTCTCGAACCCAATTTCGTTAATATACCAATCAGTACAAAATATTATCATGCTTAGTTGTTATTCAAATACCAAACATTTTTATTTACAAACTTTTTACAATAAACACAAGTCGATTGGCGTTTCCTTGTAAGTGCATGTGCAATAACTTTAGTTCGAGATAACATTAATAAAATTTATAATTAGAATCATATCCAATTTCGTTTATATACCAATCAGTACAAAATATTATCATGCTTAGTTGTAATTCAAATATCAAACATTTTTATTTACAAACTTTTTACAATTAAGACAAGTCGATTGGCGTTTCCTTGTAAGTGCATGTGCACTTGTGTTAGGACACGCCGCTCTTCCGTTACAAAAAATACTTAGCATAGTATAATAGGCATTAATACGTAAGGTAAAGGTTATTGGGTAGTTATTGTAACGTATAGCAAGAAGGATACAACTGTAAGAAATTTAATGTTAAGTAATTAAATTTAAAGTATCTTTACGCCCATATCCCGAAAGCGGTAGACAGAGGTACAACCAATGCATCCATTTAATGGACAATTGCACTAACGGTGTCTTAGCTTAGGACAATCCTAAATAGTATGCTGTCATATTCTTTTCATTTAAGACAAAAAGTGACAGCATACTATTTAAGATTGTCCTAAGTTAAGACAATGTCAGTGCAATTGGCCATTAGTCCCACAATGTAATAGGTGGTAAGAGAGTAAAACTAAAGAGGTTATTACAGTATTTGATTTATTCACTAGGTACCGCTAACATTTTGTCGATTATATTGGTTTGTGGCATTATATTGGTTGGCTAAATGTAGTCAGTAAAAATATTTCAGAAGCTATTCCGTGTTGAATTGAAAGTTCTTGAAAGTAAATGCCTAGTGGATTTATAACATTGCGATCTGATCGGATAAAAACCCAATAAGTGTATTTTACACTTTATCGTCGGCACTTAGTTAAACTCCGTTTGTAATTTTGTTAATACACTTGTACTGTTTTACAAATCTCTTTAAATTTAATTAATATCGCCAACCGGTTTCGCATTTTACGGCATCTTCAGGGCTGCGGGATTTTTATAAATATAGCATTAAAGTACCTACATGTCTTAACTAATATTTTACACAAAACAAAGTAGGCAAAAATCTACTGGATAAACAGATGTTGTTAACTCGCTGTGGTAGAAATTTTCCTGACAATGGTATATTTTTTAACTAGGGAAGCAATATTCTACCAACAAAATTAATTTGGAAAAAATTTAAATTAAAATATACATATTTTATATGTATATATATATATATATATATATATATATATATATATATATATATATATATATATATATATATATATATGCATAATTGAATATTATATCAACTGAGTGAAAATCATAATCGTAAATTTAGCAATTTATCCGAAGTACTAAAAATCTGAACATCGTTTTTCAGAACAGAAACCCATCGAGCATTTGATTTTTCGAACTTATAAAAATCGAAAAATAAGCAAATCACATTTATGACTTTTAGTAAATCGTGACTTTTTGAAATTAGAGATAATTCTTAAGTATTATGAAATTCGAACTTTATAAAATCGGGACATCGAAATTCGGGCTAAAATAAACAAATAAATTAATATCCCTTGACGAATTACACGAATTGATCTAACTATAAAGTAAGCAAATTATTTCCTTGTGATATGGGTGTAAGTCAACGATATTACCGCTTAAAAAAATATATAGATACCGAAATATATTTAATATGCACCCAAACTCAGAAATACCATGCTCATCACACAAATGTTTGTCCCTATAGAGATTAGAACCCGAGACCCGACGATTGCGTAGTCAGGATCACTAACCACTTGACCAACGGGGCGGTCAAAATATTTCGGAGTATTTTGGAGTTCCTCAAAAAAAGAGTGTAAAAAATGCCACTTTTGTCCACATGTTTTTATTTTCCACCCCATACCCTTTTTGCTACGATGTATGCTGCTGATCTTCGAAGTTGACATCTTAAAGGCTGACGACGACTTATCGACGGCTGCATAATACGAGTACAGGCAATCTATAAGAAATAAATCCTGCAATTTAGTGCGTTATGAAAGAGCCACGTTGCATTCTTTCATAATTCACTAAATTTCAGGAGTTATTTCTTAAAGATAGGTTCAATATAACAATTGAGTGAATGATGATTATTGGTTGAAAACAAATCCCCCAAGTATAGCGACTATTTTAATACTCGCACACAAGTGCCGCTTAATAGCAACTGAAACGGTTTTACGCAAAATGGCGGCACTATCGCCCTTCTAATTTTTTGTGCATATATATTCAGTACGTCATACTGAACCTAAATAGCTTCAGTATGACGTATTGAATTATAATACTCATCTGAATTATAATATTAATCTATTAAAAAAATACTCCAACAATTTACTCCAGCAATTTAATGCAGAATAAAAATCTCTAGCCTGTATTAGCAGTTGTCTTTGCCGTTGGCAACATGCCTCTCTTGTATAAAATCTTTTAAACGCATCCGTCGCATTTCACGAAATCAATCCCACAAATTGCAAAAAAAAAACGATAGAAAAGATGTTACACATAAATAATAATAAATAGATAACATTCGGCATGATTGACTGTTAAGCTTTCAGTTGATATTAAGCGGCACTTGTGTGCGAGTATTAAAATGGCCGGTTTTACTTAGAGGATTTGTTTTCAATCAATCATATCTGGAAAGCTATTAATACGATCTATCGAAAATATCGAAGAGTGATACGAGTTAGCTTTTAGGATTATGTCGAGAGAACATCAGAATAACACACAAATAACATACTTCATTTCATCCGTATTAGCGAAAGTTTCTTTACAAAATTTCAACTCTTAGAGGATAATTCTTTAAAGAAAACAACGTTGAAATGTTTTTTGTGTATTGATATAGATTGAATTCTAATTTCCTTATTTATCCGATCAATCTACATATACATATAAAAAGAAAAGTCCTGACTCACTGACTAATATATCAACGCCCAGCTTAAGCCCCTTGGACCAAGTTTTTGAATTTTTTTCACAGGAGTTGTTCTCACAATATAGATGAAGAACAAAAAAGAATTTTCGGAAATTCATTCCCTAAGATGATGAATTAGGACCGAAAAATTGAATGAAATTTCATACATTGACATGTTAATTTACACGCCTGTGAAGCTGGGCGTGTTAGCTAGTTATTTATATATTAATGCATGAAGCAAAAATTTTGTACCCCTTTTAAAGGCAATTACGCGAATGACGGAGGAGTGCAGGAACCTAATATTTATAAAAATATAATATTAGAAATATTAAGAAGAAGTTTTTATAAGATTGAACTGAAACCAGATTGGGTTGAAAATCCATGGAAACTACTAATCGCATTTAAAATTTGCTGAAGACATTGTTCTATCCGAGAACGGAGAATACAAAAGAATTAAACGAAGAATAAAAAATATCTGAAAAAGTCCTGGAGTATGAAAGAAGTATTTAAGAGCAAAATAACGACATCCCTGAAAACAAGATCCATGAATATTTGCTTAATAACTTGCTTACGTATGCATGTCGAATCTGGAGCATAACAAAAAATATCATACATAAACTGAGGAAATGTCAAAGTAGCAGGTATTGAAAGCAGTTACCTCGGCTTAAAACTGAAAGAAAGAGAACGTCACACGGACATAAGACAAAAAACAAAAGCTTACAATAATGTTAAACAGGTTGTAAAGTTGAAATGGCGTTGCGCTGGACATACACAAAGAACAACAGACGAATGATGGACAAAAACTGTAACAAATTGGTTCCCTGTTTATATAAAACGAAAACCAGGAAAACCACACGAACGATGGAGTGACGACCTGATGAAAATTGCGGGAAAAACCAGGAACAGACTAGCTGTAGATCGGAGAAGATGGAAACGCACGGAGGAGGCTTCCACCGCCATAGGCGGTCCTTACATAGAAAATGAATGACTAACACAAATACAGACAAATATACAATGCATATAATAATTTTTATAGATTATTGAACACTAACCTAACTAATTTTTAACACTAAAATATTAAATAAATGATCTATTATATTACATCATCAATAGCACAACATCTAATTTAATATTAAAAGTATGTTTTAAGCACGAACTTGTTGTACGGCTTTGCTTTGCTTGTGGTACGGGTGTGAGTCAACGATACCAATACCTAGAAAAAATACCCTTAATCCAGAAATACAAACATCTGTGCTCAAATGCACACACATATTTATCTCTGTTGGGAATCCAGCCCGAGCCCCATCAATTTGTAGTCAAGTTCGCTAACCACTCAAACAACTGTATAAGATTATGGCTAAACAACATGTCACAAGTAAATAATTTGTTTTCTTTGAAGTTAGATCAACTCGTGGAATTTCTCCCGCAATATTTATTTTACTAAGGGAGTTGTTTCGCCAAAGCAATTACCGACCCCCTTTTTTATTTACATTACACATTTATAAAGGATAATACATTACATATTTATAAAGGATAATCATTATCTTTCTCACATGTTTTTAAAAATTCACTTCAAGCGATAGCAATTTATGTTGCACTGTGCTGTATTTTAGGAAAACCTTCTCCCCGTGTTCTTTCGAACCCCTTTTGTAATATAGACGATAGATGTTGTGCTATAATCGTAGCAACAGGAATCATCTATATACTCACTCTTTCGAGATTGTTGTAAAATTATATACCTGTTGACTCTACAATCAAACCAAAGCGATACTTAAAATAATTATAAATTTAAAAAATAATTAAGGAGATTGATGAAATCGGCCTCAAAGTGCTGCAAGAATATAGAGTCAGCCAAAATTACCAGATTAATTTAATATAAAATAAGCCCATATTAGAATTCAATAGACACTTTTTAATAGCAAGTAAATTTTAAAAAGGAACATGCTTGAAAGACATCAAACTTGTACGCTTTTTCTTATTCTAAATCAAGCAAAGATTTTCCTAGTACGGGTCAGTTCAAGAAAAGTGATGATAACATAATTGGGGGATACAATTTGGTGTTATAGCTATATAACTATCATCAACGTCCAAAATCTGATTATACCATTGAATAGCTAAACAATCAAAGAATTTTTGAAGCCAAGTGTGGACTACGATGCTACGCGGAGAATTGAGGAGGAGGTGCCGCTGCTTTTAGGTAGTTTCGCTTTGTTACACAATTTGTATTTAGTATATATTTTTACTAGGAACAGTTATGACACTTAATTTTTTTCAACAGCTCTTTTAAAGATTTATCGATTTTGTAAGACAAAAATATAATTTGAAATGCATATAGTAAGTATATGTGGCGTTTAAGCGAAAAAATAATAGGATTTTTTTATCGGTCAATAAAATCTTTCAAACGCCAAATCAAGATAGAAGGGATGTATATCATCTAAACGGAACTTTAAATAGCAATCTAATGAAACCCATGAACCCCCATATGAAAGAGTGAAGAAGTCCCTAGAACGTTACAAGATGAAGGCACCCGAAACGATCAACGACGGCAACTGTACGGCAAATAATAAATTGGTAAAGTGCGTGTTGAAAACGCGCAATGTAGGTTTCCGAAGTTACTCATCACAATAAAGCGGACTAAAAAGGGGATCATTGTACAATAGCGTTGGGCTAAGAACATAATTATGCAGGGAAATATGGGCACATTGACTTAAAACTGTGCTTTTAAGCAATCTCCCTAATGCTCCATTCACTCTGTTCCCTGCACACACTCTTCTTTCGACATCAGTGGTGTACCTTCTATCCCTTCTATCAATTCATGCATCTTATTTTACAACCAAACTTTTGTACAATATTTTCATACCATGAACATTCAACCTATTTGATATTTATGACGAAAATATCCACACCACAAGTTCATTGCCTATAAATCTTGCTCCAAGTATATTTTGAGTTGGTCGACTATTACTCAAACACTTGTAAAGCCTTCTAAGCCGTAAGTAATAGTTTTCCTTTAAACCCATTTAACAATATCCCATACCATGGTGTATACGAGAAAAAAATAAGGAGCTAACCTGAAAAAACTAATATTTATGTTCATGCCAAATTACAGCTTTCTAGTACTAAGAATCTCTCAGCTATTCTGCGGACGGACGGACGGACAGATGGACGGGAGGACAGACGGACATAGTGAAACTACGAGGGTTCCTAATTTACTTAGGAACCCTAAAATCTGATACCGAAAAATATGACCCGTTACGTAGACGTATTCACGTTAAACATACAAGGCTATGGCAAGGCCACAACCCGTTTTTTGCCATAAACTTAACACCTTTTTTTATTATGACCAACCAGACCAGTTGGAAAAATGTCGGATAGATAAGACGCAAAATGTTGAATAAACTATTAATTATATAAAATGCAACAAAAAAAAGTATTTCTTACTATAGTCCAAACTTACAACACAGAAGGCTATATAGACAAGGTAATCTTAGTATATTTTTATTTTGTTTTGTTATTGTAAGCAAACGTTTATATTTTATTATTTATTAAACACTTTATTGTACACAAAAACAGTTACAGTAAACCATAAAATTATATATATTTAGACAAAACGTTGTTTACTTTTAACTTTTATATGGTTAAAATCAAATAATCTTCATGATGAAAGATACAAAAACGTATCACCTATATCTATGTTAACGATATATTGTGAGGTGAATATAAAAAGTATGTATTAATTGTGAAATCGAATAAAATTAATCTTTAAACATTTTTTGGGAATATAACATTATAAAAAGTGCCCATGACACAATTTACATTTTAGAAAAATATAATAATGTATTGCAATACGGTAAGTATCAATAACATGCGATAATTTCGAAGCGAAATTTCTTTTTTGAGACAACAAACAGTTACATTTTAAACTAAAAACCTAAAGAATTTTATGTAGGAGTATTAATAATAACCACCTGAATGCCCACACCGCTGTTCACGGATCAACAACGAGTAGTAACATTTTTAATGTATCACTAGGTGTAATTAGTATGTACCTAATTAAGATCACATATAATAACCACTTAAATTTAACCTAAATAAAATAAAAAATATAAAATTTCGCTCTATTTATGTACTAAAATATAAAAATAAAGTTAACAATTGTGCAGAGTTTTTAATATTTGATTTTTAAATTTGGGAAGTGATGGTATAAAAATATCATGCTCAAAAGTCTTATTGTACGAATCTACTATTCGGCGTATAGGTGAGCGTTGGCCGGTATTGGTTCGACACAGGCCTACTGCAAAAAGCTCTCGTGCATGCATTTGACGCTTGTAAACTGCCCTAGGGACTGCATAACATAATATTTTATTTGTAAGATCAATACAGTCATAGTTATTCCTAACGATGTTATAAAATGTCATTGCTTCTAGGTATTTACACCTCAAGTTAAGGGTCAACAGTTTATACTTTAACAATAGCCGGTTGTAAGGAATAGTGTATCCATAGCACATGTAAAGTAAATTGTTATTATAGACCATCTACCATTCTTCTAGGCAGGTCGTATAAGGCAAACGATTAGCCGTACGCGTCACTATCATCGTGACCACAAGGTGACGATAGAGTTCTGCGACGTCTTTCACGGCTTTTTAGTACCACCGCCTTATATATTCACGGATTTAATGGACACGTCTTTCAAGGCAATTTCCTAATTTGAGATTGTAGCTTGCATTTACACCCAGAATTACAAAGTAATACTACCAACCAACGAAATAAAATCACTCCAAGGATCATTTTTAAGCCTTGTCATGTCATTTGGTACGATAAAATAATTTAACATGCTTATTTCTATTTTTCACTATATAATATACTAGCGACCTGCCCGCGGTTTCACCCGCGCAGCTTTTGTTCCCGTGGGAATATCGGAAAGGTTTATAAACATAAACCTTTCTCAAGAATCAATCTATCTATTAAAAAACCGCATCAAAATCCGTTGCGTAGTTTTAAAGATTTAAGCATACATAGGGACATAAGGACATAGGAAAGACAGAGAAAGCGACTTTGTTTTATACTATGTAATGATTTACAAACGTATGACATTTTGGACAGTAATATGAGCGTTTGCTCACATTTGCGACGACACGTTTCCTATCCAATGTCGTGTCTATTAGTATTCATGTGGTCAGTGGTGTGACCAATGTATGTAGATTACGATCCGACCCTGCCTTATGAAACGACAATATACTTAATTTAAACGCAGTAAAATCGCAAACAACCAACTTCTCATGATCTGCATCCCGGACCCTGCATCAGATCTTTACCAAATTAAAATAGAAGAATTCCCGATGTGGACGATCATACGCCTTCACTGCTGGACCTTCTGCTGACCTCCCATCTGGACAATTATCAGGTATCTGTGGACGTCCCTCTTGGTACGTCAGACCACTGCCTGATCCGGAGTAAAGTGCCGGTTACGCGCCTATCACGGCTTCCTTTTGCAGGCTGTCGTCGCGTTGGGCACTACAGGTCAGCAGATTGGGACGGGATGCGGTCTTTTTTTGCGTCCTACCCATGGGGGCGGATGTGCTTCTCGCTGGATGATCCGAGTGTCATCGCTGACTCTATCGCTGATGTGGTGCTGCAGGGCATGGAACTTTTCATTCCATTTCCTGCGGTACCAGTTGGTGGTAAGTCTCAGCCTTGGTTTGGTCGCTCCTGCAAAACGGCTTCACGCCGAAAGCAGGAATGCTACCGGGCTTGGGCTGCAGCGTCGACATCTCGTGATGAAAAAAACAGCGCGTTACGTAAGGAGTACAATTCCGCTTCGAGGTTCTTCAAAAGAGCTATCGCCAAGGCAAAATCTGAACACATTGGCAGAATTGGTGAAAAATTAGTTCGCCTTCCTTCGGGAACTCGTGCGTTCTGGTCTCTCGCCAAGGCTATCTTGGGGAATTTCTCACAGCCCTCTCTTCCACCCTTACAAGGAGATGGTGACTCTCTGGCCCATACCGCAAGGGAGAAGGCCGATCTTTTGGGCTCGTTCTTTGCGGCCAACTCGACTCTGGACGACCAAGGAAATGCACCGCCTACCATCCCGTAGTGCTATAGTTCTATGACGGAATTAAAATTCTTGCAGTCTTCCGTACGTAAAGCACTTTTTTCCTTGGACGTCCATAAGTCGAGTGGACCGGATGGCATCCCTCCGATTGTACTTAAATCATGTGCTCCAGAGCTGGCGCCGGTACTAACACGCCTATTCCGGCTCTCCTACTCACTCGGCGTAGTACCGATTTCATGGTAGACAGCTTTAGTGCATCCCATCCCTAAAAAAGGAGATCGCTCTAATCCGTCTAACTATCGGCCGATAGCCATAACCTCCTTGTTCTCCAAAATTATGGAGACAATCATCAACTCGCAGCTCCTCAAGTATTTAGAAGAGCACCAGCTGATTAGCGACCGCCAGTACGGTTTCCGTCGCGGCCGCTCAGCTGGTGATCTTCTTGTATACTTAACACATCGGTGGGCGGAAGCAGTTGAATCCAAGGGGGAGGCATTGGCAGTTAGTTTGGACATAGCGAAGGCCTTTGATAGGGTATGGCACAAAGCGCTCCTGGCGAAGCTGCCTTCCTAAGGGCTTCCCGGGAAATTATGCAAGTGGATCACCAGTTTTTTGGCTTTTTTTTTTTTTTTTTTTTAATATTATGAGATAGCAAACAAGCAGATGGGTCTCCTGATGGAAAGAGTCAACCATCGCCTATAGACACCAAAGATGTTAATGGTGCGTTGCTATCTTGAGGCGAGGTCTAATGCCACATGCATAAGTTTACCGGCTACCTTACCCTCAAAACCGGAACACGACAGCGACAAGCGCTGACGCTATTGCGGCAGGAATAGGTAAGGCGGTGGTACCAGACCCGGGCGAGACAATGCAGAACTCTACCACCTAGTAGCCACGATGGTAGTGACTCGATAGCCAATCGGTCGCCTTTTACGACCTGCCTGGCAGAACGGCAGTTGGCCTATTCTACAAAGGAGGCCGGGACCAACACGGCTGATCGGAGCATCAAGGTCGTAGTTGACGGTGCGTGCTCTGACCTTAAATCTATCAATGCTGGTGTTCCACAAGGCTGCGTGCTATCACCGACACTGTTCCTTCTACATATCAGTGACATGATGCGAATTCGCAACATACATTGCTATGCAGATGACAGTACTTGTGATGCTACATACTCCGGCCGCAGCGGTATTTCTCGGGAACACGTTGAAGAGAGCCGAAACAAGCTTGTGTCCGAAGTTGAGAATCGACTAACCGATGTCTCGGAATGGGGTCGTCAAAACCTGGTCACTTTTAACCCCAAAAAGACACAACTTTGCGTGTTTTCCGCTAAAAAGACACCCTTTGTCGTGTCACCTCGATTTAGGGATACTCTCCTGACAGCCTCAGCTAGTATCGGGATTCTGGGAGTCGACATATCGAATTACGTTCAGTTTAGCAGTCATTTGGATGGTAAGGCTAAACTAGCCTCCAAAAAGCTCGGTGTGCTCAGCAGAGCGAGGCAGTACTTCTTGCCGGCCCATCGCCTTCAACTTTATAAGGCTCAAATTCGGCCCCACATGGAGTACTGTTCTCATCTCTGGGCCGGAGCTCCTCAGTACCAGCTCCTTCCTCTTGATCGCATTCAGCGTAGAGCGGTTCGAATCGTTGACGACCTGGCTATTTCCAAACGGCTCGACTCTTTGGCATTGCGCAGAGATGTTGGCTCACTCTGTGTCTTCTATCGTATCTTTCATGGAGAGTGTTCCGACGAGTTATTTGGATTAATTCCTGACGCCGGATTCCATCATCGGACATCACGTCAAAATTTGAGATTCCATCCTCACCATCTCGATGTCTGGAAATCCACAACTGTGCGTTTCTCTCGATACTTTTTGCCTCGCACTACTTTGTTGTGGAACCAATTACCGGCAGGGGTGTTTCCAAACGGTTACGACTTGGGGCCTTCAAGAAAAGAGCTTACTCATTCTTAAAAACCGGCAACGCAACTGCAAGACCTCTGGTATTGTGGATGTCCATGGGCGGCGGTGATCACTTACCATCAGGTGCACCTCCTGCTCGTTTGCCCCCTCTTCTATAAAAAAAAATGGAAGAACTTGGGAAGTATAACCTTTGAAACAAAAAAATATTTTTAAGTCGGTTCAGGCGTTTTCGAATAAACTATGAACATAGATTTTACATCACTACCCCCCGTGTTGGTCCCGGGCTCCTTTGAAGAATAGGCCAACTGTCGTTCTGCCAGGCAGGTCGTAAAAGGCGACCGATTGGCTATGCGAGTCACTAACATCGTGGCTACCAGATGGTAGAGTTACGCATTGGCTCGCCCGGGTCTGGTACCACCGCCTTACCTATTCCTGTCGCAATACCGTCAGTGCTTGTCACTGTCGTGTTCCAGTTTGGAGGATAAGGTACCCGGTAAATTTATGCCTGTCACAGGCAACTTATGCCTGTGACATTAGACCTCGTCACAAGATAGCAACGCACCAGTAATATTTTTGGTGTCTATAGGCGATGGTTGACTCTTTCCATCAGGAGATCCATCTGCTTGTGCTGCAAATCTTATGATATAAAAATACTACCACGTGGATGACCGCTATCTTTTTATATGACGGTTATTTTTTCACATCGGCTTGTTTGCTTTCGACGATATAAAATACGAGTCTTGTTAGACATGTCTCTTACTTATTACAAAATTTCCACTTTTAGCGATTTTAAAGTAACTCTGTCTGTCTGTTTCTGTCTCCTCTTCACGCCTAAATCACTAAACCGATTTGGATGGAATTTGATACAACTATAGTTTGAGACCCGAGAAAGTACATAGGATAGTTTTTATCCCGAAAATCCCACGTGAACGGGAACTATGCGGGTTTTATTTTAGAAAATTTTCTACGCGAACAAAGTCGTGGGTACAGCTAGTATATTTATAAATTATTCAAAAATGCTTAGAAAGAATGTTTATAATTGAAAATATAATAATATAATATTCAGATAAATACATTGATAAATATAAGTATTTATTACATAATGAATTCATAAATTATAAATTTTATCTCGCCCATTTATTATTATAAATATAGTTATCTCTGTGATCTTGTAGTCCAGTGTCGGTGTTCACCACATGAGGCCTCGGGTTCAATTACCGGGTCAGGAAAATCAAAAATGTATTTTTTCAGTTTTCTGATTAAAACGACGTTGCCCGGGATTGGATGAGTAATTCGGTCATCCGGTTGATGACAGGCTTGTCAACAATCACACTGTGGGACTAAGTAGGTATCTTCGGCTAATCATGGGTGCACTGGTTGTACATCTGCCTACCTCTCCGTAGATACGGGCGTGAAGATATTTAATGCAATAATAACTTATTCATAACTCTATTAAGCAAAGAAAATTTCTTGAACTTTCATAAAGTAGATTTGAAGTCTAATAGAAGAATATAAATATATTTACATAATAATACTATTATTATAAACTAGCTGACCCGCGCAGCTTCACCCGCGAGTATATTAATAAGTCATCCAAATAGCTTTTAATAAAAATTTCATCTACTAATTCAGCCCTTCAGGAACTGATTTTTAAAAAAAAAAGCCTATGTTTGACCCCGGATCTGCAACTATATCCATGCCAAATTTCATGAAAATCGGTCCAGCGGTTTAGCCGTGAAAGCGTAACAGACAGACAGACTTTCGCATTTATAATATTAAGTATGGATTTTATTAATCTAGTTCATAAATAATCACAAATTCAAAATTCTGTTAAATAAGAAATGATTTCTTAAATCTCAGTAGATCATGGTAATTAATTTAATCTTAAAGACGAATTACTTATATATGAATATAAATATATTATCATTACAAAAACAAATATAAATGTTATTAGTCTGTAGTATAAATAATAACAAACTCAAACTCCGTTAAAAAGGAAATGATTTCTTAAGCTTTATCTCAATAGATTATGGTAGTGAATCTTGACTAACTAGATACTATGTACTTAATAGACGAATATAAATATATATACGTTATAAATACAATAATAAGTTTTATTAGTCTGATGTATAAATAATAACAATTTCAAAATTCCATTATAAATAATTAAGGTATTGTTTGTTGAACTATAATATATCTATAATAGATTGAGGTAGTAGATCTAATATTAATTAAATAAAAAATTCGTTACAGTGATAGAAAAGTAGCGTTTTAATAATTTAAAATCATAGGCTCTACAATTTACTACTGTACAAAAAAGTTGATTCTGAGAATAGTTTCTAGCATAAGGTAAAATAAATAAATAGATATAATAGCACAATTTGACACTAGGCAATAAATCACATGGTTATTTTTTAGAACTAATATTTAATAAAAATATTATAGTTTCAGTTACTCTTATTTAATAAAATATTAACGTACGTAGTTAAATTATTTTTGCAGCAGAATAATGTTTTATCTAGTTATCTAAACGTACTTTTCAACGAGAAGTTTCATCTGAATATTTAGCTTAAAACGCATAATAAATTTTAATATTATTTGACCTACCTTTATGTCACGGTCATTAAAAACATTTCTGGTCAGGAGCGAATACTACACAATTTACTACGAACGTGGGTGTCTGGCGGGCCGTTAACCCGTCAAGCTTGTCTGCACAGTTAAACACTTCAGTCACTTTTATATTAGATACGATTACTAGTTAAGAGTATAATGTTTAGTTTTGTTTACGACGCGCTTGGGCGGGCGGTAAAGTCGTGTCATAGCGTAGAGAATCAGCGCGCAACAGATAGGCGGGTGTTCTGCACGACCGAGGCGACCGGGTTGCCGTTGTCGCCGGCGCGCGCCACACTTGATGCTCTCCCCACTCCCCCACTCTCCCCTTCTGACGTCACGACTGAAACCTCCAAAATCCTCACGGGTGATCATTTTGTACTCTGCAGCGGGAACGCTTAAATAATAAATATTGCGTGAACGAGCGCTTGTAAAATATAATACAAAACTGCTTTATAATTTTTGTGTTGTACCTAGGAACTATCATATACTCGGATTTTATTAATTCGTTTTAAGTATCTACCAAAATGTGATATTAATGACTCTATTGCACGCGTATATGAATGTTATTTATTAACAACAGGCTGATAGATCGTCAACTAGTCTAGTGGTTCTTAACCGGTGGTCCGCGAAACACTGGTGATCCCTGGAATCACTCAAAGTGGTACGGTAGTGGTTTTTCATTAAAAACTATAGAACAACCATTTTTTCATTTACTTTACTGGTTTATTACCTCCAAACATTAGGCGATCCATTGCCAAGGTAGATATTTTGTAAAGTGTCCATCGTCCCTAAAAGGTTAAGAACAACTGAACTAGACAGATATTACCATCGCCATTAGAAGCCAAATATCCAAATATGATAATGGTGCATTACTATCAGTGTGGTTAGGATGTAATACTCTTTTTTTATATCATAAAAAAAGAGCAAACACGTATATGGGTCTCCTGATGGAAAGAGTCAACCATCGTCTGTAGACACCAAAAATGTTAATGGTGCGCTACTATCTTGTGGCTTACTGGCTACCTTACCCTCCAAACCGGAACAAGTCAGTGACTTGTATTGACGCTAATGCATATATTTGAATAGGTGAGGTGGTGGTACCAGACCTGGGCGAGCCAATACAGAACTCTACCACCTAGTAGCCACGATGTTAATGACTCGCTAGTGAGTTCAAACCGAATAATGAACTGAGAATTGATACTATTGGGTTTGAAATACGTTAGCAAGGCGTACCAACTATGGGCAAGAAATTGCAAAGCTCTACCACCCAGATGTAACGACAGTAGTGATGTTAGGATAATTGTTGGCTATTCACTAACTGCTTAGCAATAGGTTTCACACATCACACACATCACACGATTCATTCTTCAAAGGGAGCTCGGACTAACACAGAAATCTCTTTTACACGTCTCAAGGCGAAGTATGCAGTAGTGCTTTACTCTCGCATTACAAAAATCAAGCAAGTAAAAAAATAACTTTGTAATATTTATATGACTCTATGGGACAATTATATCAAGAAAAACACTCGTTTGGATGTATTTAATATATTTTAAAAGACATTTATTTTATTTAGTATAAAAGACTGATCATAAAAATGTGAGTCAATCCAAATGTGTGTATGTGTGGATATGGTATTATTACTATTATATATTATCAAATAATTTTAGTCAGAACTCACAACAAAGGTCTCCAAATTGTTACTTTCTCCGAGTTAATCTAGGCCTCTCTTATATGATTCTAGCTGCCGTCGTCTGTATCTAGGAATGGTGCGATCCATAGCTCTATATAAGGCACCAGTGTGGGCAAAATCATTAAATTCTAGAACCATTAGCTTTTTAAGAAGACCTCAAAAAGTTAAGTCCATTGGGGTTGTGAGAGGTTATCGCACCATTTCCTTTGAAACAGCGGCACTATTGGCAGAATCTCCTACATGGGAGTTAGAATCTGAGGTTTTGGCTTCGATATATGAGTGGAAAACACGACACCAGGGGCAAGTGAATTCGGCTGAAGAAGCAGAATGACAAGCAGGCTAAATGCTCGGCAGCTAATGTTAGCGAAATGGAAGGAAAGACTTGCCAATCTCGGAGCAGGGAGAATGACAATTGCGGCCATTCATACAGTTCTATTATTTCAGGAGATTATTTTGAAAAGCATTGAACATAATATTTTGGTTATAGCATGTTGTTTTTTTAAGTTACGCAAAACTTATAGCGTGACCTACGTATAACAACAATACTACAAATTACAGAAATGAAAATATTAATAAACGGGTTTTTTTCATAATTTTTTGCTATGGTATGTATGGATGGTACCGAACCCTTCGTGCACGAGTCCGACTCGTACTTGGCCGGTATTTTAGTTTCACATAAAATAAAATAATATGAGTAAAGTCAACAAAGGCAAGTGGGACACAGTGGGACAAGCGTAACAATAAGAAATATACGATAAGAAAAGATTAAATCCACCTATGTTACCAAGCAACGGGCCGCCTGATGGGAAGCGGTCCGTGATGCCCATGGATATCCACAGCATAAGAAGAGATGCGCTGCCGACTCTTAAGAAATTAATTAATCCGCCTCTTAAAAGAATCAATGTCATACTTTTCAGGAAATATAGACTTAGGGAATTCATTCCATTATTTGGTAATACGAACTGAAAAGTCTACACCGTACGACTACACCGTACTGTTGAAGAACACCATGAATCGAGGTAGTGTGGCTGGGAGGTTCTTGCCGAGGTTTTGTAAGGGTAAAATGAAGTAGCTGGTATCAAACTAAACAATTCCTCAGAGAGCTTTCCATTATAAAGAGAAGTTTAAGTTTTTAAGAGGTGAATTAGGACAGGTAAGACCGGTGGATAACTTACTTTTACGAGTCCCCTATCATTCTGATATAAAGATTATTTGTAATTAAAAAACTTATCGAAAACACCCAAGTTATTCAAATAACTTGACGCCACCAATTATGATAAGAGAACATAATGATGTTTCTAAACATGTATATATATATATATATATATATATACACACATACATTATTATTATTATTGTTCTTTTTCACACGAAAATAATATCCTTGCTCGATATCCCGTGATAAATGAAACAAGCCTTTAAAATGTATGAAATTATAAGGGTTTCGGGTTTGATGTTTGATTGTATACCCCCTAAAAATTTAGATGAGGTAGACAATCTTGTAGTGATCGCAATTTTCCCGTCTCGAGGTTACCCACAGCTGTCTCGCTGCGTATCGATTCTGAGCCTATTATTAAAGGTGAGTTTATGTCTAAACCGTTTATTTTAAGCTCTCGAAAAATACAATAACATTTTACTAGTATCTATTAGATGTACACTAACACCTTTATTTCTGCTACTAGCTGACCCACGCAGCTTCGCCCGCAAGTTGATTAATATGTCGTTGATAAAATATTTCATATAAATTTTAATCCCCTATTTCAGCCATGGGGTATTGATTTTTGAAAAATGTTAGTTATAAAGAGTTTAAAAAAAAGTTAGGTAGTGATTTTTGAAAAAAAAAGTTGTTTCATGCTTGAAGATGAAACAACTTTTTTCATTAATGCAATTTATGCATTATACTTAGTTTTTTGAGGAATATAGCTGATTAGTTTTTCTACTGAACCGGTACATTAATCTGGAAGTTATATTGAAATAATGTTGTTTCGGCAATTTTTTTTGGGATTTTTCAAAAATTGCTCAATATCGCCTGAGCTGATTTGGTTCAAATTTTCAGAAGTCTAAGTTGAACGGAATGCAATTGAATGCCATAATCGCGTTTCGATCGGTCAAATAAGATGTTTACATACACACACTCACACATACATGCATTCAGACGTACTGACGTCGTCGTGAAAATAGTCGGAAAAGGTTCTTAGGACCTCAAAACGTGGACATCTGGTGAAAACTCGATTCTAGAAAATCGAAGCAAAATCAGTAACTTCCTTATCTGCATACCTCATTTGATGCAAAACGTAACAATAATGTCCAAAAACAATATAACAATAACAGAAAACTAACCAAATTATATCCGAGAGTATCGGTAACAAAAATGCTGACCATGGTGTAACAGACTTCATCTATCCCTTAAGAGGTTTAGTGTAATAAAAGAAAATAATAAGAATCTATACTATTTTTTTTTTTTGTTAAAAATATGTCTGAATTATGTTTAATAAATAATATCAATGGAATCAAAGATAAAAATAAATAAAAAAAAAAACTAATTCTCATTAATATATAAGACCTAACATATAAACATATAAAACCTTAGAAAAGGGGAACGAAAAAAAAAAAGAATGACAGGATTTGAAAAAATAAGAAGAAATAAATTTGAAAAATTCAAAGAGAGAAAAATGGAAAAGAAAAACGGAGGTTATAAATAGACCTGAAGATGAGAAAAAAGGGATTTTGCTTCTCGGAGGAGGAAAGGGATTTTGTTTCGCGAGTGAGAAAATGAATGTTGAAATTTTCATTTTAGAGATTAAGAAGAAGAAAGTTCTAGTGAGAGTTTGAAAGTTCTTGATTTGACGAAGATATTCTTCGTTTGATACAATAATTATGAAAATCTGTGGGAAATTTGAAAGTTTTGACGTTAGAAGAAATATTCTTTGCTTGATACAAAATTTATTAAAACAAGGATTAAGCTGAGAATATCTCAGTGATATTCCGGAGTGTAAATAATATTGGAAATATTCTTAATGTGAAAAAAGGGATTGGTAAAAATTGTATTGGTCAAAAACCGTGAGTATGTAGAATAGAGATTTATTCAGGGATTACGTATGTACTTATGCAACTTCGTATTTGATTTGGTAGTCGTTGGGTTTATTTAAATCTAGCAGTATTGGTAGAATGTAGTTTTATTAGAAGGTAAATCTTTGAATGCTGTCTATACAACTTTAATAAACATATTACCGATAAATATGTGATTAGGTTTACAAGAATGAAATTGTGCAAAATGTTGTGTAAAGGTGGATCGATCCTTGACTGAGTGAAGAATGTTTGTTGTATGAAGAAAGGAAATTATTTATTTTAAGGAATAGCTGTTGAAAAGATATTTAATAACATGGGAGAAACGTGGACTTGTTTGCTTTATAGAAATTGTGTGATATTATTATTAGGGAAGTCTATTTTGATTTTAGGAAAATAAAACCTTAATTTCTGTTGTTACTTAAATGTTCTTTTCTTTCCATGAAAATGTGAGCAATGGTTGTGGAGCTATTGCTGCCTCACAGTCTTGCAGCAGGGTTGCTCATCAGGACGCAGGATAAGTCGGAATTCTAAACAACACAGGTGATGTAGTTTTCCAATTTAAATTAAATTAGTGTGTGTGATAAATAAATCATTTTGATTTTATTTCAGCAGAGTCGTACAAGTGACTAAGATTATTATGTTTGTATAACTATACTAGACTAAGTAATGGCTTTACTTTATCAAATTTCAGTGCTTGACGGATAACAGTTTATTAATTAATTAGGAAATGGATTTATGGACTTAATTATATGTATATAGATTTTCATCATCGGTATTTAAAGGAAACCCATTGCCTTTAGACACTATTGTTATTATACCTATACCTCACAATTGGCTAATATTGCTATGTTTATTTTTCACAGGAATAAGTAATGGCTTTGCATTATCAAATGCCAAAAGCATGTTGGCTAAATAGCTTATTAACTAACAAGGAATAGATTTATGTGCTTTAATTGTTTATACTATACTTTTACCATATGCATTTGAACTATCATTATTGCATCTTTACCTTACAAATGGCCGATATTGCTATGTTTGTTTATTTTTCATAGGAGTAAGAAATGGCTTTGCATTACCAAATTCAAAGGCATGTTGGCTAAATAGCTTATTAATTAGGAATAGATTTAAGTGCTTTAACTACTTTATACTATACTTTCATCATCGTCATTTGGAGGAATTCCATTGTTATTAGTTACTAATACTACTGCACCTGAATTAATATTATCAACTAGTTTCAACGTACAATTCGCAACATTATAGAAGCGAATCCCGCTGGATCACTAGATTTTCCCGGGATAATAAATAGCCTATGTACTAATCCAAGTCATCAACTATCTGTGTTTAAAATTTCATTCAAATCCGTTTCGTAGTTTTGCGTGCGTTTTTATCTTTTAAAATCTACTAACTGGTGATAGTTACCACATATCTTTATAGATGAGAACCGGCTAAGGAAGTTCTTAGAATAATTTCCATAGTACAGTTGATCCTGCTTGTTATTTAAACTTTAGGGATCAAGAGCTGATTCCTTTGGAGTCTTCGAGGCCGCGTGGGGGCGACTTCTTAGCTGTCGTCGGAGCTGAATGCAGAGTTACTGTAGGTTTGTTGCAGAGTTGGAGGTATGGCTAATACGATTTTATTTCTGCATTGTTATAATTTTGGGCAGTTATAATTTTTTTTATGAAGGAACAATTAGGTGATAGGATAAGGCGTGTAGATATTAGGTGGAAGAACTGATGCTTTAATATATTGAGGAATTTAAGGAATACTTTGTTTATTATTGACTTTCAATTAAAACTAGGTGATTCAAGCTTAGGAAATATTTATTATAGAAACTTTCTCTAGTTAAAATGATTACTTGAATTAATGCTTCAAATTGGATTAGGAGGAAATAGGATCTTTTAGGGATTGAAGGCAGAAGGTCTATTACTGTAGGAATAATATATTACAACCAATAAGTGGGGGCATAAATCTACACAAAATTCACACGAAAACCTACCTTAATATGAATTATTAAAACTATGAAATGTTAATACGAATTATTATATCCTATTATAAAACTAAATATTAACTAATACGTAAATTGATTGCATAGGCCAGTCTCTTAAAATCAAATCTTCATAAAACATTATTTTATTTACAATCAAATTTAAAACCGAGTACAAATATTAAACGAGATAATCACAAACTAATACAAATTACTCTCTTCGTGTCTAACAAAGGAATGATTAATATGAACTGAATTGTTGAATTAAATTTGGAGCGAGAATCTTAAATGACTTTAATAAAGCTTCAGGGAGTTAGAGTACAAGAGAGGAATGAATGAACTTTAGTCCAAACGTATTATGTTTATATAACCATATTTTGTATAAATTATTTACTTAATTTAATTAATTATTTATTTATTTTATTCTTATTTTATATTATTTATATAGGGATTTAGGAGGATAGGAATTATAATATTAAACTTCTTTATCAAATTAATTCTTTTGGGTAATTGAAATATTATTGTTTATAGTGACAGTGCATAACAGATCTTTTAGTAAGATAGGAAGTTTACTAAATAAATCTGAAATTAAGGTTAATTACTAATTTTGGATTAGATATTTTTACCTTTTACCTTGGTAAATAGATCATGTCATCTTCATCTCACGGGAATATCGACTTTACGAAGGCAACAAGTTGTGCTGGGTGTATCTATATAAAGACATACATGTAATGTTGTCATTATGGTCATCTTCTCTTCACCAGTGCAGACACACGGTTCATATGCCCCTCTGTCGTGAGCAAGGTGTTTGGGGCGATAACCCGGATATACACCCAACTATACCGCCAAGCAAAGTTGATCCATTTTCATATCTAATCATCTCAGACATGAACTATTTTACAGAACTAGAGTTATTTGTCTAAATTGTTTATCTGTATATATTCATATATTAACCTGGATTCCATGATTGAATCTATACATCATAAGGATTGTACAAATGAACTTTACTTATGATTATTCGGGTGGATAGATGTTTCATAATACTGTTCACTTAAAGCAACAATAGATCTAAAAGCGTTGATTTCTAAAAGTTCAGACCTTATTAAATTCTGAAATTTGATTAAAGAGAAATTGAAATAAGAGTAATAGAGCTCTAATAATCTGGAGAAGACATAAATAACTTAGTTTCATTAGAAAACGAGTATAAGACGAATTGTTTGGATTCTAAGATGTATTGAGTATTCAATCACAATATTAGTGAGTTCAAAGATCTTACTAAATTTCAACTATAACTTCAAATTCAATTAATAAGTAATATTTCATTGCTTGTGGTGACTATAAATTATTAGGGTTATAGGAGGAAATTTGACTATAATAACTTTAGAACAAAGGTTAATTTCTAGTTCAGTAATAATTTATTTTAATTAGTTGGCTTTTTGATTGGACCATACCTTCGTCACAAGGTAGTGTCGGCTTTGCGAAGGCATCAGGGTTGTATGCATGTCGCATGCATTGTGTATATCTATATAAAGACACACATGTAATGTTGTCGTTATGGTTATCTCCTCGTTGCCAGTGTGTGGTATTCGGATAAGGCCTACCGCAAACAGTGTATTCAGAGGGTTAACCCAGATAAACACCAACTATCTATCGCCTAGCAAAGTTGAACTATTTACATAATTAATCAAATCGTCAACCAGGTATGAGCTACATCACAGAGCTGGATATATTAAATTGCTTGTTTTAATGTATTTTTATACATTAACCTGAGTTCATTTGACTTTCGTCATAAGGATTATCTTAATTGATTTTACTTATGAAATTTTTATGATTTGGATTATTTGAAGTTCATTGCGAGCAATGATTAGTTTTTATATATGTTTATTTATCGCGTACCGACTATTAATGTTTCGGTATTGTGATTGAAGACAACATATTATCTGTCTTAGTTTTGTCAAGTAATTGTTAAAACAAACTTGCACAAACTTTAATTGTAAACTTGAGAATTATATTTATTATTTGGCTTTTGACTGCGCTCAATACAAATGATGCACCTTTGTCATGCCAATATTTATTTATTATTTTGTTACTGTTTGTTACTAAAATAACAACAGTATATATTTTTATCAACATTTATTTACTTCAAGTCAATGCTTAATTGTATACTTGAGAAACATATTTATTATTTGGCCTTTTGACTGTGCTCAATACAAATGATGCACCTTTGTCATGCCAATATTTATTTATATTTTGTTACTGTTTGTTACTAAAGTAGCAACGGTATATATTTTTATCAACTTTATTTACTTCAAGTCAATGCTTAATTGTATACTTGAGAAACATATTTATTATTTGGCCTTTTGACTGTGCTCAATACAAATGATGCACCTTTGTCATGCCAATATTTATTTATTATTTTGTTACTGTTTGTTACTAAGTAGCAACGGTATATATTTTTATCAACATTTACTTACTTCAAGTCCATGCTTAATTGTATACTTGAGAAACATATTTATTATTTGGCCTTTTGACTGTGCTCAATACAAATGATGCACCTTTGTCATGCCAGTATTACTTATTATTTTGTTACTGTTTGTTACTAAAGTAGCAACGGTATATATTTTTATCAACATTACTTACTTCAAGTCCATGCTTAACTGTATACTTGAGAAACATATTTATTATTTGGCCTTTTGACTGTGTTCAATACAAACGATGCATCTTTGTCATGCCAATATTTATTTATTAATTTGTTACTGTTTGTTACTAAAATAACAACAGTATATACTTTATCAACATTTATGTACTCCAAGTCAATGCTATCTCAAACTTGAGTATTTTATATATTATTTTAATTATTTTACTTTGATCAAGTCAATGCTTAATCGTATACTTGAGAATTATATTCATTGTTTGGCCTTTTGACTGTGCTCAATACAAATGATACACCTTTGTCATGCCAATATTTATTTATTATTTTGTTACTGTTTGTTACTAGAATAACAACAGTATATATTTTTATCAACATTTACTTACTTCAAGTCAATGCTTGATTGTATACTTGAGAAACATATTTATTATTTGGCCTTTTGGCTGTGCTCAATACAAATGATGCACCTTTGTCATGCCAATATTTATTTATTATTTTATTAAACTGTTTGTTACAAAAATAGCAACAGTATATATTTTTATCAACATTTGTTTACTTCGAGTCAATGCTTAATTGTATACTTGAGGAATATATTTATTATTTGGCCTTTTGGCTGTGCTCAATATTAATGATGCACCTTGGTCATGCCTATACTCATCAACTTCCAAACAATGTATTCACAAGTTTGGACATTAAACTATATGGCTATCACTTTGTGACCCCACAATAGTAATGCCTACCTGCCATTAACTTGGCTCTTCATAATATATTGATTTTCTCTTTGAGATTAAGGACTTTAGTTCCTTTTAGTTTCAATATATTTCTGGGGAATACGGTAGGAAGGCCATCAGCCGGCATGGTATTCACACATGTGAGGCGAGGCGGCGCCTCTTACATATCCCACAATAATAAAATTGCGGCACTAAGGTGCTTTACAACTCCCAACCTAAATATTACAATAATTTTGTCCATAAATTCCATACTACCGTACTTCTTTCCTTTAGATGAAGTCAATGTAATTATTAATATCATCATATCGCTCTCTTAAGCTATATATTTTATTATGTATTTTATGTATATATTTAATATATTATTCCCTTCCTTAAAGTCAAATATCTTTATTATGTATTTATGTATTTATGTAATATATTACTCCCTCTCTTATGCCAAATATCTTCAATATATTAAATTTTAGTCCTTTAAATCAATTTATAGTATACATTTCCTGATAAAGTATGGTTGTTTATAAGAGATGAAGTGTACCTTTGAAAAGAATGAATGGGTAAACTATATAACACAAATAGGTCCTCAATTTAACACTAGATGAATCATTTGGCCAGATAATATGATTATAACTCTGTTGACTCCTTTATAAACGAAATATAACAGACAATTTTGTTATATTTAAAATGTGAGGTTAGAGGGTCTTCGGGAGAGTTCATTACAATGGCCATACTAACACTTATATTATTAACCGGGCAAGCTAAGGAAAACCCCGCCTTACATTCCAGAGATGCGTCAAGTTAATGTGACCGCGTTGTACATACGTAGCGGGAAGTTAAAAAACAAAATTAACATTGATCCAAACTTTTTTATAACACAAATTCAACAACCAATCAAATTTACGTTTTCTGTGTTACATGAATAAATGAACTAAATCTGAATTCAGAATCTTTATTCTATAATATAAACCCATCTTACACCAAGTTCATCTGTAGCTTATAGGCGTAACTACTAAATAAATAATTCTAACGATCGTGGATGACGACTACATTTGACAACACAGAATTTCACCATTATTTTTGTTTCTCGAAGGTTCGCTTGAGAATTCATATAAAACCAAATTGATTTTTTATATTTGTTGAATCGATACGTTCCGACAGTAAATTCAAATAATCCAACAATCCAAATTGAAGACGTAGATACAAAATAATGAGGTATACAATATCTTGACTTTGGATAATGGGCCCCTGTTAGATATTTGAGACATCCAGGAGTCAGCGCGGTCCGAAATCTTCTTTTTTTATCTTCGGACCTATACGCCCTATTTATTATATTAAATTAAATTATTAAAATGAAATTAGTAGACTCAACTTTTAATGCTAGGCATGTTAATACGACAGTTGTATCTTCAACGTTTTCACATTCACAACAATTCACATCGAACAATAGCAGACCGAAAGAAAAATCAGTGAGCTGTAGTTGATACTGGTGCCAAGTTGTAACTTGTACGTCGTATTTAAGGAATATTCACCGCCACCGGTAATGCCATTTATGTATCTGATAATATTGATTACACTCAACAAAAGCTTACAATAAATCAAATTTCCCAATAATGTATGCGAAAAAGTTATCGATATTATTATAAAATAAATGAAAGGAAATCTTTATGGTAGGAGCGAAGCATATATACTAGAACAGCTAAACGAAACAGGTTTCAGAACGCAACAGTCCGTCCTCATCCTTTTTTTTCGAAATAACTGAATCGTTGCTGACCATATGAATTTCGCCTGGCTGGGTGGGGCAAGCTGAGTGCTAAATCGGAACTTAAAATTGGCATGCTGTACGCCTTCCACGCTAAAAGTGTCTTCTGTGAAACTTCACCTCAGCTTAGGGTGGCGTCATGATTTCCGATGGGAGAATTGTTTTGTTGTTTGTTTTGTTCTTCAGCTAGTACTAGACCTCGGTGTCGGTTTGTTGATAGGCGAAACTAAGATCCTCGTTACCGCCACCGGCGATAACGATAATTGTATGTCTTGTTGGCCAGAGTAATTTCAAGTAAGGTTCATAGCGATCGGTGAAAAAAGAAAGATCGTGGCGGGGCCTACGTATTTTGGAATCGTGATTTGAATCTGGATTGTAGTTTCTGTCACGGCTGCAACCTTTGAGTTTAGGGGCGAACTGCTCGTTTGTTATAAGACCCTTGAACAAACGAGATAGGATAATACTTTCATAGTTTTTGCCTAATTGATTAGGCTCACAGGACGGTTACTACTATCGTTAAGTCAAGCTTTTCCCGGTTTGTGTATTCCTATGTAGTTAGCTTATTAATTAGTTAGCTATAAGGGAAACGCGAAGCCGGCTAGAAGTGTATTGAAGTTGCATACTAGTAGGTATATAAGCGAGGGAGGGAGGTACTTTACTACCATGTCTGTGATTTTATCCCGCCCGGGAGCAATTTTATTGTGTAGGTTTTTTATTATTTTACTTACTTCCTGTGTGTCAGCGGGTGATTGCGGGTTGCTCTCTGACCTACCCTTTAATTCTCTATCCATAAAAAGAACGTGGTCTAGGTCCGCAGTCTGGTTTGATGGGGAGCATTATGTTTGGATACTGGCTGCCAGGTATTCGGCTTTGTCGGCATCGTCAAAAACGGGTGCTGTATTTGGCAGTTAGATTAGTGGACGCATCTCTACTACCGTCTTGTTATCGAGGGATCTTGCCAGCGACCCGTAGGCCGTATGCGATGGTAAACCTCTCCTAATAGTCTGTCCCACCGATCTTTACGATATTCGGGGATACGCCGATTTACTTTCCTCCGTATAGCTCGTAGCAAACGGTGGCTGTCCTCGGTAGGGTAAGCGTCATAGCGCCGCATAGCGGCGTTTTTTCATCCGAGCAGGTCTCGTAGTTCTAGATGTTAACGACACGTACTAGCCTTCTCGTGCCTTTTACGAAATTTCCAGCAATACGACAGTAGATTTATTCTTGAAAAGGAGTCCGGATCAACGCAGGAAAAAAACACGTATACGTACAAGTAAAACGTAATAGAGATATCTACAACTATTACGTTATTTATGCCTTTACATCAATATCAAATTAGGGACTCAAAATTATTGGAGATGTTGCCCGAAGATGCAATTGAGGAGATGGTTACTGAAATTGACAAACACTGGTTAAATCACAAAATACACTTTTTAAGTTGGCATGTTCGTTATTTGTCATATTTTTAGGTAGAAACACCTTAAAAATCGTCAAACCCTTCCTACTTCCAAAAAAACGTGGCGAAAGGCTAACGACGCTTGCAAAATAATAAAAGTTTAATCCTTACACAATGCAAGTGACATCGCGTGGCAGGTTTATCAATTTACATTATAGTGCCGGTGACTTGTTCGACGAGCCTAACGTGAAATGTAGGTATGCGGCACCCTCGAAGACATAATTGTAGGGGAGCCCACGATGCTAAATGAGAATTCCGAGTCTTGTGAATGAACTATGAAATGCTGGCAGTGTGTCATTTTACATTTACCTATATTTACAGTAACTATAATGTAATCTGTCACTCTAAGCACGTTGTTTCCGAATCCTTTTAATTTGTTTGAAGGCACTAAAATATTTTAGTTTAAATTTTGCATAATTGACATTATAACCATGGAATTTGATTTTGTGTCGGATAAAAAATTAAATTTTGAATTTTTTTATTATTTTTTTACTACATAAATCAAATATATTATTGATTCTGAAAAGCCTCTGAAAATTTAGCCGGATCTTTAAAAGTAGACCTGTATAATGCAACAATTTCTACAAGCTGAGGTAATTAGATTTTTTCTACTGCCTGGCTCTATCTTAAAGACTTATATTTGGAGGAGATCCTCAACAGTATATGAGATATCCCTGCCTATGTTAATCTGCCGCGCTCAAGTAAATTCCGAAATTCCCTCCTATGCTTTCCATGATAGTATCATGAAAAACATAGCAGCATTGAACCTTTATTTGATTTGGCTGTGTGCGTAAATAATATGTGTCAATTTACTTAACGTGTAGTCGTGATAAATGAGAAACATGCGATCCCAGCTAATCTAAAGCACAGGCCCATATTTAGAGATCTGTGATAGCAACGCACCATTAACATCTTTGGTCTTTATAAGCGACGATTGTCCCTTTCTATCATTGCTATCTTATGATGTAAATTAAAAAAAGCAAATAAACTTAAATAAGGAAATATTACGACATAAAAAAAAAGAAACGATTAAACTAACATCATTAAATGTAGATATATAATATGTTAGTCGTTATTATAGAACCGAACAATGAATAGAAAAAGCAATGGAAATTGACCGATTACTTTCCATTTTTAACTTGAACGACATAGATCAATCCCCCTTAATTGATAATAATGACCATACGTTTATATACCTAATTGCTATTGATTGTACTTTGTTGTTGTTACATTGTGTTTACTGTTTATTATAAAATATCATAAAATATGAGATATAGATCGAGATAGACGTAGATTGAGGTTTTTCTACTGGAAATAAAATATATGGCTCCATTTGTCGAGTGATTTGTGATCCTGACTACGCAATCAATACCTAGGGACTCAGGTTTTTGCTAATATATACTCCTAATATTATTATTCAATGAACAGTGACTTTAAGTAGATTAAAGTTATATATACTTTTTAACATTCTAAGAATTTTCTACCAATTAAAACAATTGTAAAGTGCAAGTCGGGCCACGCTCAATGTCGAGTTCCGAAGTTGCCCATCACGATAATTAATAATGCGCAGTGCGAACAACGAGATTGAGGGCTTTTATTGTTTCATTCTATGAACATAAAACTTATTTAACGTCAATGACGGATATATCGGCAGCACAGGTTCACCGCCTATAGTAACTGCTCCAAGTATACTTATTAGGTGAGGCATAAATATTGAATTAGATACAGGGATCAGGTATTTAATGAGATTAGGTCATATCTAATCCAAAAACTATTACATTACCGTTCCGTGAATTCCCCGTAATCCCAGTTCCACAGACTACAAATACTATGTACCTATATTATTATTTATTTAGATAGGTGCGTATTGCTCTCGCCTTATTAATAGCTGTATTGATGAACATGCAGTTGGACGATTTATTATCATCACGCTGTACCCTTGCGGGGTTAGCAGAGTAAACAATCATACACTTTCCAGTTCACCGCGGTTCACCAATTTGTTGGTTGGCGAGATGAGTAATGATCCTCAAAGCTGGATTTTAATAATTTCAATAACTTTATAAGTTAGGTACATTTATGAAACTTTATACTATAGTATACTATCATAGGCATAGCAATGAATGCTGCTTGATCGCAACATGTCATTAATGTGCAGAAGAAAGAGCGTAGACGATAGCACACAGCATTGAGGAACACTAGAGCATGCGCCATCTACCTTAATACTCCGATCCGTCAGAAAACTGATGATCCATTTGCACAACTTCCCAGGAAATCCATAGGATGGAAGCTTGGAAAGAAGTGCCTTGTGCCATACCGGATCGAAGGTCCGTCCGTTCCTATGTCCAAACTAACTGCCAATGCCTCTCCACTGCCTCCGCTCATCGATGTGTTAAGTAAACCAAATTATCACCAGACCCATCGCCTTTTCTAGGGACTGGGTGCACTAAAGCGGTCTTTCAAGTTATGGGCACGACGCCATGTGAGTAGGAGAGACGAAATAAACGCGTTAAAACCGGTGCCAACTCTGGAGCACACATCCTGAGCACAATAGCCTGATGGCATATTGCCATCAGGACAACTCGACTTATGTACGTCCAAGGAAATGAGTGCCTTACGCACTGAAGTCGCAAGAACTTTACCTTCGGCATGGAAGTGTCACACTGCTGGATGGTAGGTGGTGCAATCTCTTGGCCATCCAGAGTCGAGTTAGCTGCAAAAAGTAAGTGATCAGCTTTCTCTTTTGCAGAATGGTCAAGAAAGCCGCCATCTTTGTGTAAAGGTGGAAAAGAGGGCATACAGAAATTCCCTTGGCCAGCATTGACTAGAGACCAAAATTACACGTATGGGGTCCCCATACTTTTGGGATCTAACTTTTTACTATTATATAACTTGTTGTGATAGCAACTCTCAAGCAGTTTCTCTGAAACTACAAAATCGTAATTTTTTGAGACTAGCGATCGCCTGCTGGACAGAATTCGACCATTGGCTAGATAATAAAATCTTCTAAGTTTGTCAACTAACTTTAACTTTAAACATAATAGTATACTTAGTGTGTACAACACGCATGGTAAATAAATGTAGTGTGTGTAATGTTTATTTTTATTAATTTAATGTATTTCTAATGTATATTTCTATATCTATAGCTTTCGGCAATCCTTCGCAATATAAACTTTAACTGTGTCAAATTTCACACTCCACCATTCGCGTAATGGTCTTATAAAGGGGTAGCGAAGATTTTGTTGCTACACGTATATCACATATAATATATATATATCTATATAAAACTTACAAAATACAGTTTGGGTGAGTTGAGTTATTGCTACGATGTTATCAATTTAAACTCTATAACGACCTGAAAAAGTCACCAAGTCCCTAAAAACGTTTTCTAATGAGATATGAAGAGAAAGCCACAATGGTCCTTTCTTACCTCCCACACTTTTTAATATATTAGTAAGAACAATCAAAACCCTAAGATAAATAAATTACTCTACTTTGACATATACAGTGTGTAAAAAAAACCCTGTCCGATTGTCATAGACATTATTTGCTAGCTTAATACATCATATCTTTGTCAATATTTATATATATACGCTTGATTTAAGGCGAAGTTTCCTTAAGTTTAGTACTAAAATGAGGCACTTTAAAACACGGTATGTTTTTATTTTAATACTAGCTGTTACCCGCAACTTCGTCCGCGCAGACTTCATTTACTCCACACAGTCCCTCCCCCGTAGGTGATAGCGTGATAATATGTAGCCTATATAGTATATATTGACCCGACTTGTTAGTAATATTTATGCAAAATTTGAAGTAAATCCATGCAGTACGTTTTGCGTTTACACCGGACATACATACAGACAAACAGGCAAACAGACAAAAATTCTAAAAACTATACTTTTGGCTTCGATATCGATTGTAGATCACGCCCCAAGTATTCTTTTAAAAAAATATTCAATGTACAGTTTTGACTTTCCTACGATTTTATTATATGTATGTAATAATAAATAAATGAAATAAAAATAGCCTTTATTCTCTGACCATTCCAACATAATAATGTCTGTACACAATAAAATATCACTTAATACTGAAAAATTAGTCAAAAAATAATTACAAATAAATACATGTCATTCTTAGTTAATTAGGATTATTATAATTATCATTACATTACATTAACATTAATATTATTATTTTATAAAATTATTTTTTAATCTATATAATATATAACTCCAAATAGCTAAAATTGAGCATTGGTAACACATTTCAGTACAGGTTGTCCTTTGACATAGGTTATTATATGTATAGATATAGATAAAGAATTATTTTATTATTATTTTTTGTAGTGACATTGGCCTTTATTTAAGTCTTTCGGATCGGTCTGAGTCTTTTTTTATACACTGTATACACTGCACAGCAAATAAACTGGGCCATTAGCTATGGCGGAGCTCTGATTCGATTTTCTTCAAAACTATAAAACTTACAATTATTGAAGTTATACCTATAGAAAGTGCATTTCATGTTAATTAATATGAATGTAAATTTATAGGGATTCATCAATTTATCAATTGTTACTTAAGGATTTTACAAAGAAGTCGTTTTCCAGTCATTAGGAATCATAAAAGGGAAAAATAAAATAATGCTAGAAACAAAAAACAATTTAAAAAAGTTTTCAGTCAATATTTACTATTCCCTCCTCTTTCTCGGATAACTGCCAACATCCTCATATTCATGGATTTTACGAGACTAGGGATGAAATCTTGAGGAATTGCACTCTACTTCCCTTTAATTGCGATTCGCAGCTCTGGAAGTCTTATTCCTGCTTATCCCGCAAGTAAGAGAAAAAACTCACTTACTACGTTTCTTTTGTAAACAAAGGCAGGAAAAAATTCATTGAAATGCCCCCGTCTAAAAATTTTAACTATGTTACTTAATGAGTTTTTCCTGTCATACGACGATGTAATCTTATAAAACTTTGAATATTATAACTTATTATAATCATCTTCCAACGTTTTACTACGTAAAATATACTGCCCATGCTCATCCTAAGTCATATTTGTGCTTTTCATAATTTTTATTCTACCATATAAAGAAATGATGTATTGCTTTAGCTTTTCTTATCGCTATATTCAAATATTGACGATTTACACATCGAAGATAGTTTACTTATTATAATAATGATCTGAAAGAAATAAATATTCATGGAATTGTTGATATATTTTACATTGGAAGAAGAGAGCGTTTTATTGGTATCGATAACGATAATGGAAGAGAGCTCCGCATATCATGAATTAATCACTATGAAATGGGGGGAAAAATAGACGCATACAGATCGCTTATCATTTAGCAAACATTTTTATATAATTACTGGACTATCTAGTGGTTTGTCTAATTGACTCAGCTTCTCTCATCTTAAAGTCCCAGGTTAGGTTCTTGCGTCAACCTCACGATATTAAATAAGTTTTTTTTAAATAATTTTCACGAAAAACTGTCAGTATTGAGCAATCATAAGAAACAATAGTAATCGACACAGACTAATAGAATACGGTGATGGGTTCCATCACTAGTCTCGCCAACCTGCAAACTGTTGAATCATAATAAACCAATTAACCAATAAACGCTAATTTCAATCTGAATACGTCACAATTAAACAGGCGTGATAATATTTATATCTTATTAGCAGACCCGCGCTGCTTTGCCCGCGAATAGATTAACATATCGTCTGATATAGTTTTGATGTGAATACGTCTTTAAATTTGCCTTTATAGGGAGGACAATTCAAAAAACAGATGATAACAAAATCGGGGGATACAGTGTGGTGTAGGCGTGATAATATTTATATCAGCTGACCCGAGCTGCTTTGCTCGCGAATAGATCAACATATCATCGATATAATTTTGACGTGAATACGTCTTTAAATTTGCCTTCATAGGGGGGACAATTCAAAAAACAGATGATAACGAAATCGGGGGATACAGTTTGGTGTTATAGCTACATAACTATCAAAATCTAATTATACCAATGGATAGCTAAAGAATCAAAGTACTTGATAAGCTGAGCGCGAATTACGATATTTTGCGAGAAATATAGTAGGAAGTACCGCAATTTTTAGGTAATTTCACTGCGTTACATATTTTAAATATAGAATATCTTCTGACTCAGAGCAACTATAAAGTTCGATTAAGTTTTATTCAAAAGCTCTTGTAAAGATTTATTGATTGTACAATTTAAAAAATAATTTTAAACGCTATACATATAATAAAATCGTAGGAAAGTCAAAACTGTACGTTAAATATTTTTTAAAAAGAATACTTGGGGTGTGATCTACAATCGATATCAAAGTCAAAAATATAGTTTTTAGAATTTTTGTCTGTTTGTCTGTTTGTCTGTATGTATGTCCGGGGTAAACTTAAAAAGTCGACTACATGGATTTACTTCAAATTTTGCAAGAATATTACTAACAAGTCGGGTCAACATATAGGCTACATATTATCACGCTATCACCTACGAAGAAGGTGCTGTGCGGAGTAAACGAAGTCCGCGCGGACGAAGTCGCTGGCAACAGCTAGTAGTAAATATATATAGCGCCTAAGTGAAAAATTCAAACGAAAATTGTAATCAGCCAAAAAAATCTTCAAAAAGTCATATCAAAATACAATGAACATATTATAGCGTCTGAAAGGAATTTTTAAATAGCAACCTTATGATGCCCATGAACCCTCATATAAAAAAGTGAAGAAATGTCGAGAACGCAAAAAGATGAAGGCGTCCAAAGCGATCAACGATGGCATCTCTACGACGCATATTTTTTTTTTCTCGGAATATCTGAATTACTGCTGGCCTTCAGGGCCTTCACAGCTTCACTTTTCACGAGAGCGAGTAGAGTGCTCAGTCAGAGTTTAAAGATGTATGGCTGTGGGCTGTATGGCCTCCGCCCCAAGGGTATCTATCGCCTGGGAGACCAATGCTCGGCTTAGGTAGGGGCATTGTTTTGTCCATCGTCTGATTCTTGACCTTAGGCTTGGTTCGCAGATGGGCGAAACGTGAATGTACTCTGTGAGTCAATGCACTTGATGAGTGCAAAATGTGCCGCTCGGAAACCGAACTGTTCATTTATTATGAGTCCTTTCTGTGAACAAATGCCTTAAGGGGAGATAGTATGATTTTTTCGTAAATTTTGCCTAACGTATTGGGGCCAACGTAAGCTAATGGAACAGTAACTGCTTTGGTAACTACTGACGTTATTTCGGGGTTTTTCCGGCTTGTGTTCTTCCTATAACGGCTTCTCTTTACTCGTCCGGAAACGCGCAACCGGCTAGAAGTGCATTGAAGATACACACTAGTATACCTACTAATGTGTGTACATAGGGAAGTGAGGGAGGAATACCTCCCATATTTTTGATTTTATCCGGCCTCGGTGCCTTTTTATTGTGAAGGTTTTTGATTATTTCACCTAATTATTCGGTATTGGTGGGTAATAGCGGGTCACCCTCCTGTGGTGTTAGAGCCGCTTTACGCTCTACTTCGCTATCCACAAGATGTACGGACGTGGTCTAGGCCCGTAGGCGGGTTTGATGTGGAACATTGTGATTGGAAATATGTTGTTCACATAATTAATTCGCCGCACGAGTGTTGCGAGCGGCGTTGGCTGCGCGGGAGGGCGCAAGATATTGCCCGTGACGTAGACGTATTCACGTAAAAGATGCAATACTGTGTCCATGACACAGCCTAACCCGTTTTTTTTCATAAAAAGTTTCAACCCCTAAAAGTTGATTAAAAAAAATAATTTCACCCCGATTTTCAATTAACAAAAAAATGATTTATTTAATAAATCAGTAAAAACGCCTAACATAAAGATCATCCTAACTAAATTTCTTAAAAGGAGAAACCTTTTTTGTATTCAACTCTACCGTTCACCAACACTTACATTTACAAAATTACAACAAGTACAAGGGACAAGTAATACTAACCAATATTAAATTCATCTGTTTACCTTTTTAGGGTTCCGTAACTAAAAGGTAAAACGGGAACCTATTACTAAGCCTCCGCTGTCTGTCTGTCACCAGACTGTATCTCATAAACCGTGATAGCTAGAAATCTGAAATTTTCACACATTATGTATTTCCGTTGCCGCTATAACAACAAATAATAAAAATAAAAAATGTAAATATTATGAGGGTCCCCATACAATAAACGTATTTTTTAAAGACGATGGAATGGAACCCTTCGTGCGCGATTCCGACTCGCACTTGGCCGGTTTTTTTTATATCACTAGCTGTGCCCTGCAACCCGCTGCATTATAACAGTTTTTGATGAATCCCACGGGAACAACTTATTTTTCTGGGATAGAGTGCCTAGATTCAAGGTCATTTTATAAAAGTGTTCCTTTCTTAAAATCGATTCAAGGTTTTAACCATAAAAACGTAACATAATCATAATCATAAATTATTTATTACTTGAAACATAAGTACAATTGTTTTGTTGTGCAAAAAAAAACGGTTGTTACAATATAAAATACAATTAGTGCACTACATTTTGCCTATACGGCGTGAAAAATATAATTATTAAACATACTAATTATTACTATTAAGCAGTCTTAAATTTCTCATATTAAATTATTAACTAAGGCATGTGCAATAATATAATATTCACTGTACAAATTTTCAAAGTCATAATATTTTTAATAAAATTAAATGACCTAATGTTACTTATTAAATATTATTTAATATAATTAAATGACCTAATATACATTTTCAATATCAAAATAGTATTAATTAAATCAAATATCAAATTTATAATTTGTTAATATAAACAACACAGATTAATTACATATACAACATTATTAAAATTATTTATCCATATAACAAATCGCAAAATTATTGATTATAACTAATTGGTAATTTCAAATAATATACAATTTATAATTTTCAACACAAGAATAACAATCATTTAAATTTATCACATCACATTTATTATTATTTCATTTTAAATAAAAGGTTTTACATTCCATTTCATTAATTTTTTTGCTAATTTATTATATAATAGCTGTAGCTTGCAGCCTGCTGCATTATAAATGTTTTTGGTGAATCCCGCGGGACCACCTAATTTTTCCGAGATCATCATCTACATGTGTGCCAAATTTCATTCAAATCCGTTCATTAGTTTTTGCGTGATTGGGTAACAAACATCCATCCATCCAAACATCTATCAATCCAAACACCCAAACTTTCGCATTTATAATATTAATATAGATTTTTTTGCCATTCCGCATATATTTTTACCAAAATAAATCTGTGTTTTGTGGCAAGGTTATTAAAATATCATGGTAACGATTAGTCTTTAGTTTTTGAAATAGATGTAAATTGGCTCTAACAAATATAGCAATTTCAACATAGATACGTAGCAAAGCTAATAGTCTATAATGTTAAAATACTGATTTTCAACTTTCTAATTTAATCCATACTTCCATATTAATATTATAAATGCGAAAGTCTGTCTGTCTGTCTGTTACGCTTTCACGCCTTAACCGCTGGACAGATTTTCATGCAATTTGGCATGAAAATAGTTGAAGATTTGGGGTGAATTATAGGCTATTTTTTTTAAATCAACCACTAAGGGGGTGAAATAGGGGACGAAGTTTGTATGAAAACTATATAGACATGTTAATCTACTCGCGGGTGAAGCTGCGCAGGTCAGCTAGTTTAATTATACTTCTAATACATATTTTTTGAGCAATACATTAAATTACTAAAAATAAACATTACACACAAACATAGCATTCATGTAGTATACAAGTCTGTAGTCAAACTTGTGGCGCCGCTGGTCCGTACCGCTGAAGGGTCATAGTGATGGAACCAGCGGGCCAGCTTCTTGTCAGTATGACGTCATTACTGTGGAGGTCGATGATGTCACACACGGACAAATGAGGGGGAAAAGGAAGATCTTCCCAGCCAGGCGAGACCGAGCGAGGCTTCCCAGGGACCGAAGTCCATTTGAGAAGCGTTGAAACTTGTATATAGTGTTACAACATAAATAATTGTGATATGGTGATTCAGGATTTTATTTTGAATTTCATTTTTTCCATTTGTTATTGATTTTTGTCCATTTTTTATTATTTTTTCTTGTAGCGTTTGTGATTGTTTGAGCCGCTACAATACTCTCCCCCAAGACCGAAGGTCGATCTAGTTGAGCCAGTGAAGCGTATGTGCCTTGAGTGCTACAATACTCTCCCCCAAGACCGAAGGTCGATCTAGTTGAGCCAGTGAAGCGTATATGCCTTGAGTGCTCGAGTCTGCGGTGCAACGAGACGAGCCGAATATGCGCGGTCCTCGGTGAGTCGGGACGAGTGCGCCTCCGCTGTGGTTCGCAATGAGTCGGAACGAGCGGGACAGAGTTGCTGCGTGGAGATCCAGGGAACGTAGGCAGTTCAAAGTGGATTCCGGGAAGCGTAGTTGAGGCGTAGCTTGTGAAGCTGGCTGATACTGTTTGGAAGCAGAGGGGAGTATATTAGACGCTAATGGTCAGAAGGCTGATGCGTGTTGTTTTGCCGAGGGTCACCACTGTGGCATGTTGATAGCTGTTAGTGGTGATGATCACGTCGGGGTCACCACTGTGGCGCCGCTGGTCCGTAACATTAAAGGGTCATAGTGATGGAACCAGCGGGCCAGCTTCTTGTCAGTATGACGTTATTACTGTGGAGGTCGATGACGTCACACAAGGACAAGTGAGGGGGAAAAGGAAGATTTTCCCAGCCAGGCGAGGTGTACTGCCTGAGGACCGAAGTCCATTTGAGAAGCGTTGAAACTTGTATATAGTGTTACAATATAAATAATTGTGATATCGCGATTCAGGATTTTATTTTGAATTTCATTTTTTTCCATTTTGTTATTGATTTTTGTCCATTTTTTATTATTTTTTCTTGTAGCGTTTGTGATTGTTTTGAGCCGCTACAAACTTAAAAGAAATTTTAATATTTAGTCTATAGTTGTATTGTGGCCACAGGGTTCGCTAGTAATATTAATGAAATTAAAATTACTGATGAAATTCAAATTAATAATCACATGGTACTAGTCGAGTCGTCTAATATTTTACTCGCTTCATATTTGTAAAGTACGTAAACCTTGTTTTTGACACTATATCAGGCGAAATCCTTTGAATACTATTCTAACAGTCGCTGTCAAAGCTCTACTGAAATGCGAAATTGTTGAGCCTTTTCTTGGATACAACCAGTCAAGTTTCAAAGGCTCTAAAATCCAAATTTGAAATATGCTGCTGTTGCATGCTGCATAAAACCTACAGCTAGAATCTCTAGACTATCGTTACAAGAGCAAAGTTGAAGTCACTTTTCACTGAACAAGCGGTATTTACCGAATTTCAATCTTAGCTTCCACAATATTAAATGTTAAATTTTATCACATTATCTTCATTTTTTATCTTAACGGTTTAACACGATATTTTAGAAAATGTTGACTGTATCTGTGATGAAACACACACACACGCACACACACACACACACACACATATATATATATATATATATATATATATATATATATATATATATATATATATATATTGTCCTTGCCTTAGATAATAAAAATTAAGAGTTCTCAAGAATCACGATGCATCCTATCACATTAATCCACATTATGCTAGGTACTAAAAAGGTAATTCATTATTTGATTTACTGAGTCGTATCATAATCGTATTTAATCTGATAGTTAATACTACCGACTTCGATCTCTTTAAGTCTTTCCCATATTGTTTCAAGAATAAACCAACGAAATGGTTTTAAATGGTTTCATATTTATTTTATGCTAAATCATTTCTGTTTGACAAAAAATATTTGTTTCAGTTTCCGTATTGTACGATTCCTTCTTTAAAACTTAATTTGACAAAAAACCGCCCATGTTTTTCCAATAATATGGAGACAAAAGTTAATAGTAATTTTTCTGAGAAAACTTGTAAATGTGTATTTATGTATAACAATGTTATATTTCTAATTTATTAATTTCAATGCAATTTCTTAATAAAATAGAATAAACAGATCGCAGGAAAATGTACTTTGATATTTCTACTAATTTCTTTCTTTCTTTCTACTTTAAAAAATAATAATAAATCATAAAGAAACTAAATGAAGGAAAACACATAAGAGGAGATGCTAATATTGTGGAGTGCTATAAGATCCAGGGTCTTTCCAAAACTCAGAATCAGGGTGCTTCAAAATGCAGGGTCAGTCAATCAATTTTTATTGGAGCGAAGTTCCTTATTGTACTTGGCGGATGGACGCTATGCAAAAAAAAGTGTATATACGCTGTGTATTATAATAATTATTTATTATAATACACAGCGTATATACACTTTTTTTGCTGTCAAGTGAAAAATGGAGCCATGGAACAAAAAGATAGATAGCGGAGATAATATATGAATAGGATTACGTATGTCACGCTTTGTGTACAGAATCCTAAAAACGAGAAAAAAAAAAATATATATATATATATATATATATATATATATATTGTCCTTGCCTTAGATAATAAAAATTAAGAGTTCTCAAGAATCACGATGCATCCTATCACATTAATCCACATTATGCTAGGTACTAAAAAGGTAATTCATTATTTGATTTACTGAGTCGTATCATAATCGTATTTAATCTGATAGTTAATACTACCGACTTCGATCTCTTTAAGTCTTTCCCATATTGTTTCAAGAATAAACCAACGAAATGGTTTTAAATGGTTTCATATTTATTTTATGCTAAATCATTTCTGTTTGACAAAAAATATTTGTTTCAGTTTCCGTATTGTACGATTCCTTCTTTAAAACTTAATTTGACAAAAAACCGCCCATGTTTTTCCAATAATATGGAGACAAAAGTTAATAGTAATTTTTCTGAGAAAACTTGTAAATGTGTATTTATGTATAACAATGTTATATTTCTAATTTATTAATTTCAATGCAATTTCTTAATAAAATAGAATAAACAGATCGCAGGAAAATGTACTTTGATATTTCTACTAATTTCTTTCTTTCTTTCTACTTTAAAAAATAATAATAAATCATAAAGAAACTAAAAGAAGGAAAACACATAAGAGCAGATGCTAATATTGTGGAGTGCTATAAGATCCAGGGTCTTTCCAAAACTCAGAATCAGGGTGCTTCAAAATGCAGGGTCAGTCAATCAATTTTTATTGGAGCGAAGTTCCTTATTGTACTTGGCGGATGGACGCTATGCAAAAAAAAGTGTATATACGCTGTGTATTATAATAATTATTTATTATAATACACAGCGTATATACACTTTTTTTGCTGTCAAGTGAAAAATGGAGCCATGGAACAAAAAGATAGATAGCGGAGATAATATATGAATAGGATTACGTATTGTGTACACGCTTTGTGTACAGAATCCTAAAAACGAGAAAAAATTGGTGCTACCCATGAGTATATAAACTGTATGTCCTAAACCAACTAAATAATTATTTATAAGATTCAACTGTATTTCAAACGAAACTTAGTATTATAAGAACAATCAAATATACAAAAGCCATCCAAAACAAAGGTTTTGCGAAAGCTTTCTTGAATGATGGAGTCGTAATTTCTTTCGCATTTGGAATACGTAAACATAAAAGGATCGTTTTTATGTGGCTTTTTACGTATAGACCAGGAAAATTTTATCATGTGCTCCAAACAAATATTGTCATTATTCGTCGACGTGTAATAATATTACAACAAATTTTATCGTCACTTTTTAGAGTTTCGAAGTCAACTAGGAACTCTTATAGTTTCGCTATTTCCATCTGCCCGTCCGTCAGAGATTTTTAGTTGTACTAAAGAACTGTAATTTGGCTTGAGTATAAGTTACACTGAAAAGTGGTAAAATAAAATCTTGAAAAATATTTTTTTTGGATTATTAATAATTAACACGAATATTTGATGGATTATTTTCCCGATATTTCTGTGCTGTTGCAAGCACAATGATCCAATGATCAGGGAGCCCTATTATGAGCAGAGAAGCCTGTCTACCCTCTTTCTTATTCGTTTGCCCGTACCACTCTACTCGTACGAAAGTCACTTTGACAATACACACTAACCACATCACTAGGTTTATTTGGACATATCGATTGTCTTTTGGTTTTTATTGTACTGATCTCTAGATTTCAAGATCCCTACAATTTAAACCCGTCTTCCCGGTTGAAATTCGGATGTTTTTTGACTGTTGCTGTGCGAGAGCATACAGTCTGTCTGTCTGTCTGTCCGTCCGTCCGTCCATACGCCCGCCCGCCCGCCCGCCGGCTTGCCTTCCTGCCTGCTTGTTTGTTTGTTTGTTTGTTGGTTTGTTTGTCAAAATAACACTTTTTACGATTTTTGTCTGTCTGTCTGTCCGTCTGTCTGTTTATTCCGGCTAATCTCTGGGTGGACCGATTTTAACGGGACTTTCACTGGTAGATAGCTGATGTTATAAGGAGTAACTTAGGCTACATTTTTAAAAAAAAATCCCACGTGGACGGAGTCACGGGCACAGCTAGTAAACTAATAAAATTATCTCATTTCACGCCCCGTAGAAGAAAAAACATGCAAATTCTAATAAAAAGTAAAGCAGCTATATTTAGACGGCTACAATTTAGAATATCCCGATTTTGGTAGGGATTATAAGACACAGTAATATATAATTTAATTGCAGTCACGTCGCGATTAGAGTACCTATTGATGGATTGCGATATTAAGTAAGCTCCTTTTTGCGGAGATACTGCGTGATATGTTTACACTTTACACAATCACATTCTATAAGAATTAATCATGAATCCATTTAAACGAAAGATAAAATTAATACAGGAAATTGAGTTGTTTTCTTTATTAATTGATAACGGTTGTCTATAACTTCGTCTAGTTGGAATTTATTTTTATCTAAATTCAATTTTGTTTATTTAATTATTCACGTTTTCTGAATGATAATGAATGAAATATATAATTGGATTTTACTGGGATAAAAAAAATTTAGAAAGCTTTGTTTTTTCCGTAATTTCACGCATAATATGGATTTTCCCGCGCAATATGGTTCAGGCAATTGACGTTTGGATAGCATACCGGATAAAGCGTAGTAGGTAGTTCCATGGTTAAAACATTAGCCTACTACGCTGATGGCAGCGAGTTTGAGCCCTAAATTTGAGTACTGTTTAGCAAAAAGCAGAGCTTTGTACAAGCTCGCTACATTTAAAAAAAAAATCCCACGTGGACGGAGTCGCGGGCACAGCTAGTAAACTAATAAAATTATCTCATTTCACGCCCCGTAGAAGAAAAAACATGCAAATTCTAATAAAAAGTAAAGCAGCTATATTTAGACGGCTACAATTTAGAATATCCCGATTTTGGTAGGGATTATAAGACACAGTAATATATAATTTAATTGCAGTCACGTCGCGATTAGAGTACCTATTGATGGATTGCGATATTAAGTAAGCTCCTTTTTGCGGAGATACTGCGTGATATGTTTACACTTTACACAATCACATTCTATAAGAATTAATCATGAATCCATTTAAACGAAAGATAAAATTAATACAGGAAATTGAGTTGTTTTCTTTATTAATTGATAACGGTTGTCTATAACTTCGTCTAGTTGGAATTTATTTTTATCTAAATTCAATTTTGTTTATTTAATTATTCACGTTTTCTGAATGATAATGAATGAAATATATAATTGGATTTTACTGGGATAAAAAAAATTTAGAAAGCTTTGTTTTTTCCGTAATTTCACGCATAATATGGATTTTCCCGCGCAATATGGTTCAGGCAATTGACGTTTGGATAGCATACCGGATAAAGCGTAGTAGGTAGTTCCATGGTTAAAACATTAGCCTACTACGCTGATGGCAGCGAGTTTGAGCCCTAAATTTGAGTGCTGTTTAGCAAAAAGCAGAGCTTTGTAAGAGCTCGCTACATTTTTCCACTTAATCATTTTTAAGATACGTTTTTGAAAAGAATATTTTTTTAATGTGTGGATTTTATTTACATCTCACCTAATAAATCTAGCATATTTTTAAGAAAACAATCTATTTAGATTAGGACGTCGCCAGATTATAGGCTAGGGTAAGGGAGGGGGGAGGGAAGGATTAAAACAAAAACATAAGAAAAGACTAAATATTGTTAAAAATATATAAACGGGTCAAAAACGCGTATAGAACTTACTTGTAAAGCTTCCCGTGTTGGTTCCGGGCTCCTTTGAAGAATAGACCAACTGCCGTTCTGCCAGGCAGGTCGTAAAAGGCGATCGATTGGCTATGCGAGTCTCTACCATCGTGGCTACTAGGTGGTAGAGTTCTGCATTGTCTCGCCTGGATCAAGTACCACCGCCTTACCTATTCCTGCCACAATAGTGTCAGTGCTGGCATTAGACCTCGCCACAAGATAGCAACGCACCATTAACATCTTTGGTGTCTATAGGCGATGGTTGACTCCATCAGGAGACCCATCTGCTTGTTTGCTATCTTATGATATAAAAAAAAACTCGACGTTTCGCCCAAGTAACATATTGACCGTGGTCACGAGCGGACTGGAGACTGGACAAAATGGAAGAGAAATGTGGCCAAAATGAAGAGGTACGTATGCGTTGATTGTACAGTGTTGATACTTTTATTCAACCTATAATAATTTTTTATTACAATTTTTTATTGAAAATGTAGGTAATTTTGTTGTATGTGTAATTAATTATTAAAGGTTGAGTCAAGCAATATAATACGTTATTTACCTACTTCATCAATAGTCATACTATTGATATTATTAACTAGCTGTTGCCGTTTGCAGGGGGCAAACGGAAAGGAGTTGCTTCATAAAAAAAACCCTCCTTTAGTATTTACAATATTTTACCATTCACCCAACATCAGCTGTTTTGTCAAATTTTTATTTGTTCTAAATATCCGTACCAACTAAAAATGCCCTTTCTTATTTTTACGCTTATGCATTTTTTTCATATCTAATCTCTCTTACACACTGGTATCACAGATCTGCAAGTACTGTACGACAGATTTTCCGTAACGTTTCAACCATGTTAATCCATCTTTCATGGCTTTTATTCCCAGGTTTCATAAAATTACATTAATGAAACGATTTAGGAATTACGGCGGAACTTCAGTGGTGGGTAGCAACACTGCCGTGACCACAGTTTATGTAACGAGATCGAAATATCAGCATTAATTACCCGATCAATTAATAATAATCCTAGACAAGTATTAACGAACGTACTAACGATATTAGTTGAAACTAGTTTATGATGCATTTGCAATTTAATTTCACTATAAGTGTAGACAAATAATTATAAATTAATCGGACGGTTTCGTTTTTAAAAGCATCTTCAGAATATTACGTCCGGAAATTGCTTTAAAACACGATACCAGTTGATTAATTAAAAATAATTCACTATAAGTGAAATTAAAGTACAAGTGCACCATAAACTAGTTTCAACTAATAATAACAGAATTTCACCACGTGTCGGTGATTGAAAGTGTACTAACAATACCTAAATATACCATGTAGCGTTTTGGTATTTAAGACCTAACAAAATATAAAAAAGCTAACACCTTGCTTAAGCTACTGAAGAAGTTATCAAAATATTAAAATTTGACTTTCCGATTTTGGCAGACCAAATGTAATAAATTAAGAGATATAAAAATAATGTAAAATTCGCTATTTCTGTTAATGTTATGCTAATATTTGGAAAATTGAAACAAAGTCATTTTTGTTGAAAGAGAAAAGAATATATCGTCGAAATACAATGGGAAAAGATAAATATTTCTTATCATAAGTTAGCAAATACGGCTCTCCTGATGCAAAGAGTCATGCATCGCTTATAATGTACCAAAGATGTTATTGGTGCGTTATTATCCTTGCGGTGGCGTCTTAATGCCACACGCATAAATTTACCAGATACCTTATCCTACAAATTGGAACATGACAGTGACAAGCACTAACGCTTTTGCGGCAGGAATAGATAAGGCGGTAGTACCAGACCTGGGCGAGACAATGCAGAACTCTACCACCTACTAGCTATCATGGTAATAGCTCATTCGCCTGTTACGAACTATTTGACAGAATATCAAGTGGTCTATTTTTTACAGGGTGCCCAGACCAACACGGGTTGATCTAGGTCCTTTTTGAAGAAAAGATCAACTACCTTACTGCTAGGAATCTCGTAAAAGACTAGAAAAGGCTAATACGTATAACAAACATTGTGATGAGTAACAGTAGTAGAGTTGACCCTACCGGATCTGGTACCACCGCCTTACCTATTCCTGCCGCAATAGCATCTGTGATCGGTGCGCTCGTTTCAATTTCGAGAGCAATAATCATAAATAGCCGATAACCATAAGTATTCAGACCCCGCCACATAACAACTTGCCAATAACATATTTGGTGTCTTGTGAGCAATGATTATCTTTTTTCCATGACGGGAACAATCTTCTTTTTTTCTATATTGTGAAATAGAAACAAGATAAGACATACTTACATAAAAATTATACCGATATAAATACTAAATTTTAAAAACACATCTTTACATTAAGTAAATTTAATTTTAATATAAGCTCAAGTCGAGTAAAAAGTTTCCTAAAACAAATCTTTTCAATTTATGTCTAAAATGCAGAATGTCCATTTAAGCTTTCGTCTCGCTTAAATTAATTTGCTTTCTAAGGAAAATCGTATCAGTTGTCAGCGACATTTTGTGACACGACTTGCTGTCTTCCAGACTAGCTTAGATTAAATCACTAAATTGAATTTTAAACAGAAACAAAATGAAATAAGCGAAATACTTCAAGATATAAAATAAAATCGCCTCAGTGTTTAGCAATAAGCAGTATGTACACAAGAGTTCAAATCTTGGATTATGCAAGAATTATTTTATGGTTTAAATGAGTTTTCAGCTCCGCTGGAGCTAACTTTTAGTTAACGCTGATATTATTATACCCATAGACTTATTACGCATTATTCTAAGATTATTAAAAACTATATACTATATACTTATTAAAAACAGAATAGAACTAATCCATACTAATATTATAAATGCAAAAGTAACTCTGTCTGTCTGTCTGTCTGTCTGTCTGTCTGTCTGTCTGTTACGCTTTCACGGCCAAACCACTGAACCGATTTGGATAAAATTTGGTACAAATATAGTTCGAGACCCAAGAAAGGACATAGGATAGTTCTTATCCCGGAAATCCCACGGGAACGGGAACTACGCGGGTTTTTATTTTAGAATTTATTCCACGCGAACGAAGTCGCGGGCACAGCTAGTTAATAATATTTGTCGACAGTTATCACGTTTTTGTATAGTGAAATTTCTATTGACAGTGTTGGTTTTTAGAGACAATTTTGATTATAGGAAGTAGTATAAATAAAAAAAAAGAAAACTATCATGATTATTAAAGATTTTACATGTTTACGAGTAGTAGTCGACCAACTAATAAAACGTACTTGGAGAAGTTTTAATAGGCGGTAAATCTATGATGCGGATGAACCGTTATTAGCACTAAAATGTAAAATTTTTATAGTACGAAACAATAAAAATAGCCCTTTTCTTTTTTCTCGTAATGGGCAACTACTCTACAATACGCGTATCCCGCCACGCACTTGGCCGGTTTATTGAAGAAAATATTTACTGTTTTACTGTTAAGCAGCTCAGTACGACAATCTTTTATTAAATTGTAATAAAACTAAGAGTGTTAAATTTTTGTTGCCTGATGTAAGGCATGTAGATACCAGCGGACAGCTGGATAGAAACGTTCTGGATCTGGTGGATTCCATTATGTTTTAGGTATTACTTTAGATAAGAAATTACAATGGGGACCGCACATTAATAATTTAGCAAATAAGCTTAGTTCGGCAGCTTATGCAGCAAAAAAAATGAGACAGTTAACTGCTGTCGACACAGCAAGTACTTTAGTTACTTCCACAGCATTATGTCATATGGAATTCGTCTCTGGGGAAATTCTGCTGAAATAAATGCTATATTTGCCCATAGCCCGAGGGTTTGCCTGAAAGAAAAATTTAAAGAAATCAATATTCTAACTGTTATATCCCAATATATGATGTTTGAGAAATTGATGTACGTTCGTAAAATATTTTCTTGTTAAAAAAATGGTGACGTACACTCACTAAATACAAGTAACAAAAACAATCTTGTTGTGTATGCATCTCGTCTCCACAGAATAAGTAACTCTTTTATAGAGCAATGTACATACGCTTTTACAATAAACTTCCCGAAACTATAAGAGATATGCCAGTCTATAAATTTAAAAAATGTGTTAAAACAAAACTGTGTAAAAAGGATATTATAAAATCTCAGATTATTTAGAAGACAAAAAGGCCTGGGATTAATTGCTCCTCATACCGATCTCATATATATTTTTGTAATTTTATAATATTGTGATACATACATACATACATATCTTCACGCCAGATCCCTTGCGTGGTAGGCAGAGAGAACCGAGTGCCATACATCACGATCCTTGCAGGCTTGTCTCGCTTCCTTCACATCTGATCGTGGTATGTCAGTCTTGGTCTTCCCCGGTACCTACATCCTTCCGCATTCGCGTTGTATATCTGTTTTGTTAACCTTTCATCTACCATTCTTTCTACATGTCCGAACCGACGGAGCATGCCCTCTCTCATCTTTACAACGACACTTTCTTTCAAACCTAACCTCTCTCTCACTTCGACATTACGAACCCGGTCCGCGAGTGTCACACCACATATTTTTCTTAGCGACCTCATCTCGACCGCGTTGATTCTACTTTCATGCCCTTTCTGACATACCCAACTCTCACTGCCATACAATAGCGTAGCTTAAAATTGTGCTATTAAGTAATCTCCCTAACGCTCCATTCACTCTGTTTCGTGCACACACTTTTCTTTCAACATCAGAGGTGTATCTTCCATCCCTGCTAAAAGCACATCCAAGATATACAAACTCATCCACTTGTTCCAGCACTACATCATCGACCACAACTCTTACAACCGTTCTGGTTGCTTCTCTTTCGAATACCAAAACTTTAGTTTTCTTCGCATTCAAATGTAAGCCCATACTCTTACAATCCTCATTCATAACTGTGACCAGTTTTTGCAGCCCAGATGGAGCTGAGCCTAAAAGTACAGCGTCATCTGCATAAAGCAGGCAGTTCACCACTAGATCACTCATGCGCATTCCCACATTCAATGACCTCAATCTTTGGAGACACTTATCCAGATATAGAATAAACAGATGAGCTGACAACACACAACCCTGCTTGACGCCGATATTGACATCGAACCAAGACGATATGTTGCCGTCCACCCGCACGAATGCTTTGCAATCCCAGTACATGGATTGCAAAGCACGCAGCAGACGCCCATCTATCCCATAACTGGGTAAAATGTCCCAAAATTTTCTTTCGCACAACTCTATCAAACGCTTTCTCCAAATCCACAAAACCGCAGAAAACCTTCTGGCCGACAGCCAAATGCTTCTCTACGATGTTGCGGAGTGAGAAAACTTGATCCATACATCCTCTTCCAGATCTGAAACCCCCTTGTGCCTCCCACAACATTGCCTCGGACTTCCCTTGCATTCTCTTTTCAATGATCTTACCGTACACCTTCGAGGCTAAGCTGATCAACCTGATGGCCCTATAGCTATTGCAGTCTATACGTAAGCCCTTGCCTTTATACAAGGGCACGATGATCGCGCGCCGCCAGTCTTCGGGTACTCTACCGGTCCTCCAACATGTATTGCAGAGGACCCAAAAAGAGTCCCAGATGGCAGGACCACCGTATTTGATCATCTCAGCAGTCACTTTATCTATTCCCGCAGCCTTTCCAGTTTTCATAGTTCTTATCGCCTATACGATCTCTTGCATAGTAATGTCCTGGCACGCTTCCACCGTCTCTGAATCACTTACTGAGCCAGTGACGGAGGCAGCGTCCTGAACAGCATCATACATATCTCCAACCATCGTTTTAACACGCTTTCTGTGCTTGTAAGAATGTCACCATCCTTAGATTTAATCCTATTCATTCCGGAGGCTGCCGAACAACTCCTGGATTTCTTTACCTTCCTCCAAAAAAGTTTGGTGTTTGCCTCGAAGTTGCTCACCAGTCTCTCTTCCGCTTTCAAACATTCTCTTTCACGCTTTTCTTTCACTAAGGTTGTAGTGGCATTCTTACAACAACGATACAATTCTTTCTTCTTGTCTTTCATACCATCATTCGCTTGCAAACATGATACATAGTCTAGCCATGCTTTCTTCTTTCTCTCAATCGCAGCTTTCACTTCATCATCCCAATATTGTGATATTGTGAAAAAATAGATGATATGAAAAGAAGACAAGCCCGCTGAGTTTCTTCCGCCGGATCTTCTCAGTGTGTGGCGTTTTCGATCCGGTAGTAGTTTTAAATAATATGTTGACGTGTCAAAACAACTTGTAAAAAGTTTTATTGAATAAAGAACTTCAGATTTCTGATTCCCGATTCCCGGTTCCCGGTTCCCGGTTCCGGATTCCCGATTCCCGATTTCCGATTTCCGATTTCCGATTTCCGATTTCCGATTTTCGATTTCCGATTTCCGATTTCCGATTTCCGATTTCCGATTTCCGATTTCCGATTTCCGATTTCCGATTTCCGATTTCCGATTTCCGATTTCCGATTTCCGATTTCCGATTTCCGATTTCCGATTTCCGATTTCCGATTTCCGATTTCCGATTTCCGATTTCCGATTTCCGATTTCCGATTTCCGATTTCCGATTTCCGATTTGCGATTTGCGATTTCCGATTTCCGATTTCCGATTTCCGATTTGCGATTTCCGATTTCCGATTTGCGATTTCCGATTTCCGATTTCCGATTTCCGATTTCCGATTTCCGATTTCCGATTTCCGATTTCCGATTTCCGATTTCCGATTTCCGATTTCCGATTTCCGATTTCCGATTTCCGATTTCCGATTTCCGATTTCCGATTTCCGATTTCCGATTTCCGATTTCCGATTTCCGATTTCCGATTTCCGATTTCCGATTTCCGATTTCCGATTTCCGATTTCCGATTTCTGATTTCTGATCTCGTAAAAGGTGAGAGAAGGCTAAAACCTGTCATTAATATCGTGACAATCGGCTCAGTAATAATCGTAAAACCATCTGGTTTTGGTACAACTACTTATCTAAGACTCGCATTTGCGCTTTGCTTTCGCATGGTGGCGAGCAAAAAAATTGGATACCTCTTGAAGCGGCAGTTGCTTCTTAACATAAAAACCATGCGCTTATTTACCCTACTAATTACGAGTACATTGATATCAGATCCCTTGCGGGGTAGACATGTAGATCCAAGTGCCATATGTCACGATCTTTGCAGAATGTCATGTTTCCTCTACATTAATTATTCTGTTCATACAAAGACGCCGGTTGCAAAGATTTTGGACACAATCTGCGGACATTACCCGATCAATTTGATCATGATTTTTTTTTAAATCATAAGATAGCAAACAAGCAGATGGGTCTCCTATGGAAAAAATCAACCATCGCCTATAGACACCAAAGATGTTATTGGTGCGTTGCTATCGTGTGGCGGTTGCTATGGTAATGCCACGTGCATAAGTTTACCGGCTACCTTACCATCCAAACCGGAACACGACAGCGACAAGCAATGACACTATTGGGGCAAGAATAGGTGAGGTAGTGGTACCAGACCCGGGCGAGACAATGCAGAACTCTACCACCTTAGTAACCACGATGGTAGTGACTCGCATAGCAAATCGGTCGCCTTTTACGACTTGCCTGGCAGAACGGCAGTGGGCCTATTCTTCAAAGGACCCCAGACCAACTCGGGGAAGATATATAGGGAAATATGTCAGTATTGGACTTACCCAGTACCTAAATCCGTCTTATATCGTATATCTAATATGTTGACCTTTCATCTACTTTCTGAGTTACCTTCTAAGTGTTTTCCGTTGTGTATTCAACTGTAGTTTGAATCGCATCTTGACATGATGTAATTATGAGACTTCTATACTAAAGTCAAGGTTCTAACCTTAAGACCGATTATAATAGCCTTTATCGGACTTCAGTATCAGACAAGGTGAGGTCTGTAGCGGAAATAATAGCAAAACACACGCAAACCTCGCATCTATCCACATTAAACCCTTTTATCCCGAAATTTCCACTGCTATCAACTTAATGGGAAATATTTACGTAATTTAGACCCCAAATACCTCAAATATTTACACATGTTTTTACTCAGTATTTGATTTCTTGATAGTCTGAGCATGAAATAAACATTGAATACGTTAATAATAATACTACTTAATAAAAACACCGACGCTTTTCATATTTGATTACTTATTCACACGAAAACTGTCAATGCTGCATATATTTGTTGTTTTCTTTTGAAATTTTCCATTCCCCGTTATGGTCCACTCTCCTTTGAAGAAAAGACTAACCGCCGTTCTGCCAGGCAGGTCGTAAAAGGCGACCGATTAGCTAATTGTGATAATACCATCGCGACTACTAGGTGGTAGAGTTCCACACCGTCTCGCACGGGTATTTGGTACCACCGCTTTACTTATTCCTACCGCAATAACGTCAGCGCCTGTCATTGTCGTGTTTCGGTTAGAGGTTAAGGTAGACTTATACATGTGGCATTGCCATCCCACCACGCGGATAGTAAAGCACCATTAACATATTTAGTGTGTATAGGCGATGGTTTCTCTTTCCATCAGGAGAACCACGCCATCTGCTTATTTGCTACCTTATACTATTAAAAAATAACTACGCTGCCTCACAGATCACACAAATGCTAAAGACATGGTGTTAGGCGAAGAACGATTAGCTTGCTCATATGCTTGAAAATGTCAAACGCTTGTAGATATATTATATTATCGTGAAAAAATAGTAATATGCCAGTTGTACTATTTCATCGTGCCAAATTGCCAAATATAATAATAATAAAATAGACCATCATTAGGGCCATCTTTTACTGTAAAAAATAAACAAACGTAGTATATGCCAACGCAAGTGAGATGCAAATACGCTTAACTCACGAAGCGAGACATTTTCAACTAATTCCTTAGACAGAAGGTGATTTTGGTGGGTTCCATAAAAATATGATGAAATCTTTTGCAGGGTTCTAGTAATACTCGAGATCGGAAACCAGCTGTCGGCAATTTTATTGCGTTTGAATTAAGTGCATGCAACACATAATCAGTATCTGCATAAGTATTAAAGTACCTAGATAAATTATTAAAAAAAGGTGTTACAGAAAGGCGCATCCATGTCAATATGAGTATTAAGTGAAACGCATGAAAAAATGCTGCATGAAATTCTGGAATTCCAGCTAGTTCCAAATCTAGCATGTCATCAATTAAATCTTAATAAAAAACGCCTGTAATTAAGAACAAATAACGTAATAAAACGGATCTATCAATGCTGAATGTTGAGCATTGCTGGGTAAAAAAATTCATAAAAAAATATGTTCTAATGAGTCTTTTAAATAAGGTACTTAGTTTGAGTTTTCAAGATATCTCGTTAATTTACCAGATAAAACTGAAAATTTTCACACAAATCAATACGTTTATCTTATTTTCTGAAATTTTCAAGATGTCATACTATTGAACTAGAGCAGCAATGTACTGTGTGTAAAAAACCTGTCCGGTAATAATAATAATTCATTTATTTAAAAAACGAGTATTACAGTATTACAGTTTATTGAGCGCGTTATATCTTAGGCTGCATCTTAGCTTACCATCAGGCGAGATTGTGGTCAAAACACATTAAGTCAATACATTCCAAATTAAGTTCTAAAAAGAATTATTTTTTCCCGAACTTCACATCAGAATAGCATATTTATAAGAGGCCTAAACAAACATAGTAGATAAAACCTGACTTTAGGGCAGTCTCTGGTTCAAAACCAGTTGTGTAAATATTTTTGTCGATGAAAATGTTTTTAAGTTATCCCTAACATAGAATCAGTGCTAAAACAAATATTAGTTAGAAACATAAATGTTATAAAAATAGCACCACGAATAGAACCACAGAAAAACACCAATTACTAACACACTGTGTTAGGCGCGTAACGTGTAGCCGCTTATATGAACAAATGCTTGTAAGTGTCAAACGCTATTATAGCGTGAAGAAACAGAAATATGCCATGTTGTGCTATTTTATCGTACCAAATAAAAAGCGAAGATTTAAAAATTACCCCTGAATTGATTTTGTTTCATCAATAAGGACTATAACTTTGTATTTCTTGGTGTAAACGCAAGCTTCACCGACAACCTAAAAACTGTTTCGAAAGGCGTATACAGTGCATTAAACAGATGTTCCAGTACGTAAAGATTTTAGTTTCAAACGAGCTTTAATTAAAAGAGCATCGAGCTTTTAAAGCGAATCAATATTTTGTAACTAATGCGGACAGGGGGAAGCGTGTTGGTTCTGACTAGGATGAGCGATACGAGTGCGGATCTTGGTATTTCCTTTTTATCATTTAAATTTGTACACATTTTAAAAATATAAAGTGTATACGTTACAGCAAAATAAAAAATAACCCTGACTACGCAGTCGACGGGGCTCGGGTTCAATACCCGACGAAGACAAGCATTTGTGTGATGAGCATAAATGTTTGTATTTCCGGGTTTGGGTGCTTATTACATATATTCTAGTATTTATATATGTATTTCTATGTACTAGTATCGTTGACTAACACCCATGACACAAGCAAATAATTTGCTTACTTTGGGGTTAGATCAGTAAGTGTAATTTGTCCCGTGAATATTATTCATTTATTTATTTAAAAACTGATGTCCGTTAAGTATTTACGCCATACTAAGGGTTTTTCATTTTGTTCAGAGATAATTTTTGAAATATTTTCTTATCGAGGAAACTACAAGTTATCATGTTTCTAAGTTGTATTATTAACTTATCGAGTCAATCCTTTAGTATCTTGCTTATGAATTGCAGAACTAAATCTTTAATAATAACGATATATCAGGGGATCTAACGAACGCATTTGTTTCGAAATTAGCTCGGCGCGGGCATAATGAACCGTCCCATTTTGACATAGCAGGGAGACAATGAAAATTGATTTTAAAGCCCTCCCACCTTAATTATAATAAAGATGACATCGTCGTTTCTCATTTTATATTACCTAATATATAAAGCACATTTACATCTACTATGTTTTTTACTGTTTGCCTATTTGACTCAGATCATGAGGTCTCGAGTTTCTCACGGTCCCACGTTGGGTAATAAATTATTGCGCATTTTTCAAGAAAAAATATTATAGTAGCAACTTCGATTGTTACAGTGAGATACCTGAAAAAATATCATTTATAGCACTCGTGACGGAGATAGCGTGGCGTCGCATCAAGAACATCTTTAGACATATGCGACCATTGTCTATGATTGTGAGAGTTGACTGCTTCTCTGCTATCTTGTACTAAGTATTATTAAAGCGAAAAAAATTTGTTGCTAGCAGCCTGTCTGGTAGCTCATACCGATTCGAGATGGGGCCAATAAAAATTAGGTTTTTGAAAAAAGTGTCGGTGATAGAGTTCTGCAACGTCTCGCCCGGGTATATAGACCACCGCCTTACATATTTCTGCCGCAATGGCCTTATTGCTTGTCATTATCTGGTTTAGAGAGTAAGGAAGCGGATATGCATTTGCCATTCCGCTACAAAGTTAGCAACGTACCATTAACATCTTCGATGTCTATAGGCGATGGTTTCTCCTTCCATCAGGAGAGTGATCTACTTGTTTGTTATCTAATGATATATATAAAAAAACATTTCGTGTTAAGTTTCCCCATGTTGGTCCCGGGCTCCTTTGAAGAATAGGCCAACTGCCGTTCTGCCAGGCAGGTCGTAAAAGGCGACCGATTGGCTATACGAGTCACTACCGTCGTGGCTACTAGTTGGTAGAGTTCTGCATTGTCTCGCCCGGGTCTGGTACCACCGCCTTACCTATTCCTGCCGCAATGGCGTCAGTGCTCCAAACCGGAACACGACAGTGTTCCGGTTTGGAGGGTAAGGTAGCGGGTAAACTTATGCATGTGGCATTAGACCTCGCCACAAGATATCAACGCAACATTAACTCTGTTTGACATCTGCTTGTTTGCTATCTCATGATATAAAAAAAGATTCTTTTCTGTGGGTTTATACCTTTGCATTTTTAGTATCAGATAGTAAACGAGCAGACAATCTCCTGATAAAAATACACTTTGTCTATAGACATAAAAATGTTAAATAATACGTTTCTATGGAATGGATTTTAAGCCACAAGTTAATTTTTACCTTATATTATTCCTTTAGCTTTCACTTTTAAGCAATAGACCGATATTGATGGTCTTAATTACTATTTTTAGACTAAAGCTAACAAAACAAAAGGTATACAAACTATAAATTAATAACAACAGTCGTAACCACTTATTAGCAATTCATCAATATTTCTTAAGGAAGCTTTGAAAATTATGCTGATATAATTATGAAAATTGCTGATATAATTAGTTTTTGTTAGAAGTGGTTCTTTTGTTTTTATCTCTACTATTATATAAAACTGCGTGTCTGTATATTATTTTTAACACATTTCATTCGGTGTTTTTTTATATCATAAGATATAACAAGCAGATGGATCTCCTGATGGAAAGAATCAACCATCGCCTATCGACACCAAAGATGTTAATGGTGCGTTGCTATCTTGTGGCGAGGTCTAATGCCACATGCATAAGTTTACCGGTTACCTTTCCCTCCGAACCAGAACACAACGACAAGCACTGACGCTATTACGGCAGGAATAAAATGGCTGGTCTCCCTAAGAAAATGGAGGAAAGGAAAACATGGGCGTTAAGAATTAGGTCTGGCTACATGCCACTAAATAAATTTCTTTATCTAATTGGAAAAAGGTCCTCTTCATCGTGTGACAGATAAAATAAAATATAATCGAAATCAACCTCATAGTGATGGAACCCCTGTCAATTAGAGCGAAAAATATTTACTTATTTATGAAAGATTATGTTCACGCCTATATTCCGAAGAAGTATGCAGAGGTGCCACTAATACATAAACGATTAGCCGAAGATACTCTGTCCCACAATGTGACAGATGACCTCTTTGTACCTAAAGGTCAATTTCCGCAAAACGTTCGAATAAGATATAATATATAATGCCTATAAATCAGTTTGATCGTTTTCAGTACTATTCCGTGATTTCTGTCCGTCCATCGTTAGTTTAAATAAGAGTTTATTCATACTAGAAAGTTGTAATTTGGTCCGAATATACCTACATAGTATAGTCACGCCGACAAAGTGGTAAAATAAAATCTTGAAAAATATTTTTAAAATAGCTACTGAACACTTAAAGTGGGGATGTTAATTTATTGTCACGTACCCCAAAATGTGGAGTATCGTTGGTCAGGAAATTAAAAGATATTGCGGGTTTTAAAAGGGCAATGGACCCACCTCTCGTTCCCACCACTGTAACTTCGGTAAACCAGAATCAACAGCGGCAACCTTCCTGATAACCTCTGAGTTGCGAGCTCAGGGTACCCTGGGGGAAAAGCTGAGCTGTCTTGGAACCCGCATCGAATTTAATCAGAAGAGTATAGGAGGAGTAGGAAAATACATCCTGTTTATACATATTGCGGGTTTGTGACAACTAATTTTAGTTTAAGGGAATCCGTTTGTAAAATATTAAGCTTTAAAGTGTCAATGTTCACTAGAGTCATGCCCCTCTCCCACATCTGCCAGCTATAAACGGTTGGTTTTGGATGTGTGAAAATATTCACGGTAAGGGTATATACCTAATATAATGAATTAATCGACTAAATTATAAAATGTACCTTATTAGGGATGTTTTTAGTTTTTACAGGTGGTAAACCTATAGTGTGTATATATTCATCATAGGCGTAAAATAGGTAAAAATTTCAAAGTATAAAACAATACAAAAGCCTTCTTCTTGGTTTGCATTATTGCGATGACGGAACCCTACATTGCGTGAGGCCCGAAACGCACTTGGCCGGTTATTATTAAGAATTTACGGGTTGTAGTAAAAAAATGATCTATATATTACGTAAAGGAAAAACTTGGGATCCCATTTTAAGACAATTGCGCTAACGGTGGAGTATGAATATGGCACATTTAAAGTTTACATTACGGAGGACTGCAGAAACCTAAAATTTTAAAATAAAATACATTATATTTCTACAATTTACATTACATTAATAAAAATAAACAGTGTGTAAATGTTTATTTTTGTTAATTTAATGTAAATTGTTTTGGAATATAATACTTATGTAAACTACATTCATATAACATACGTGATATACACATACATGTATACAATTCACGACTAAAATCAGTTGTCAAATTTTGAGATTTTATTGTTTAGTCTATAGTTGAATTTCGGCCACAGGCGATCGCTAGTATATTTTAATATCTCTTTTTCAACATAACGTGCTGTAACTTTTCAACATGTAAAGTGATCTATGAACGTCACTTGTATCTATAAATATGTATTTTAATCACGACATGTATCTATAAATATGTATTTTAATATACCAGCGATTTACATTCATATTAAATGAAAACTTACGGGTCATTTTACTATCAAATTCTCTCTGTTCAGGCGTCTCAGTTTTGACCGTAGAAACAAATTGAAAATTTATAGAAACAGAACTTATTTTATAGTTTGAAATTAAGACCTTATTTGACGGTAAATTATTTGACGGTACAAACATATTTTGCAATTGGTAAGGCGATATTCATCCTGGTACAAACGAGTATCATAGAAAATTCGAGTACGCCATTTTTCCTGTCAATTTGGTGGATTCATCTTATTGCAACATATCGAAAATATCGTTACTCTTTTAACTATTTTCCCCCGTTTCAAAGGGGTTCCGAACCAACAGGCTCTTTTTAAAGATCTGAGTGCTAAGTGTGAGTTTTTCTTTTAGCATTCGATCGTGAGCGCGTTTGGAGTTTACTAGGAATTTGTATGTGATTTGTACAGCGCCACCTAGTGGTAAACTGGTTTCTCACGTTCACCACTAGGTGGCGCTGTACAAATCACATACAAATTCCTAGTAAACTCCAAACACGCTCACGATCGAATGCGAAAAGAAAAACTCACACTTAGCACTCAGGTCATCTGTTATTCTGTCTGGTAATTCATGAAAGATTGGCTATATATTTCACTACCATCATGGCTACCAGAAGTTAAAGTCAGTAGGGATGGAGAGAGAAGAGACAATATCAACGTTGGGAACGCCTGTCTTACAAATGTTAGTAAGATACAAAGTTCCTTATTTACACGTATATTTCGATATTCAGCGCGAAGTATAAGGAAAATCGAGAGGAGGAATTATTCCTGCCGCAACATCGTCAGTGCTTGTCACTATCACGTTCCGGTGTGGATGGTAAGGTAGCCGGTAAACTTATACAAGTGGCAATAACACCTCGCCACATGAATAACAACGCACCATTCTCATCTTTGGTGTCTGTAGGCGATGGTTGTCTTATTCCACCAGGAGAGCCATCTACTTGTTTGATACCTTATGCTATAAAAGATTACAAAAGTAAACACTGACAAAAGGCGATGGTTCTAACCGAAGGAAACGGCAGGACAGGAGGAGGAAGGGAGACTAACCTAACAGACACGATGATACTGAAACATTTGGCTGTCGTCCTCCTATTACCAACTGCCTGGAAGTAAGGCAGATAGTCTATTCATGAATGAACCAACAAATGTAAAAATATTTAAATTTCGTAAAAACGTACTGAAATAGCTTTATTTAATGTGTAATATAAAATGTCAAATATTTTCCGCAAACCGTTGGTGAATGTTTGCAAGCCAGAACATCCCGTGTAATCAAGTCTTATTTGGATGGTTGGTATTCCATTCGCAAACTTTAACCCGCCTGTCAATCATTGTACCTAACTTTTGTTTCGGTTTAAATGTAAGCAATATAATTAATTATGTTTTCGTGGTAACTCAGAAAGCCGAGTTTATCGTTAAAGGAAAATATCATAAACACATTGACGCTTTGTGCTCGCCGTGTGAGTTCAGGCCATTTTTGAAGGAAAGACTGTCGGCCTTTCTACCAAATAGTTTGTAGAGTACTGCAACGTTTTGAAGTATCATCGTCTCACATGTTTTGCCGTAATGGTGTCAATGCTAGTTATTATCTTGAGAAAAAATACTTAATGAGTTTAGTAAATATCCAGCTTGCTTTATTTACTACACTGATTCGAAACATGTTTTAATTTGCTTCTATTGTGGGAAAAGCCCGAGGTAGTTTAAAAAAACAGGATGTACGTTAAGCTGACCTAGGCAACTGACCCCATCCGGGTTATTGCCGTGATAACATCTTATAAATCAATGAGCGCTGTATGCACTGATGACAATGAGTCATTCATTGTCAAATTCCGCCTATGCCGAGCGTGCAAGCAAGAGAGTGGAACAAGTGATAAAGAGGCACGATCGTGTTTTTTATGACGTTACCACGTAAACTTATCGTCCGTAAACCGACTTTACAGACAACCAATTTTTTAAGTTATAAAATTAGTGCTCTGTATGGGCAAATTAGTTGCTAAAATTAATACTTTTGTGTTCATGGGAGCATAATATAATTATTATATTGCCTAGTAGTAATGTGAAGTGTGAGTCAGAACTCTGTTTAGTTAGTTCGACAGTACAATAATCTGCAGACATAAAACTCAACTAAAAAGTTTTTTTGAGTTTTACGAACTACATTTAGTTTTTCTGCTAGCAACTAATTAGAAACTCAATGCCCACCCACTTTTACAAATTGATCATGTTATAGCATATTATGACAATGCTATCTTCCAAAAAAATTAGCCTTATCCAATTTTTTGGGATTCTATTTAAACAAAAAAATATTAATTTCAGCAACTAATTAGCCCATAAAGAGCACTAAACTGATAGTAAGGAATAATACGGTTTGGCTCAGCTCAGCATATGACAATGCTAACTTCTAAAACAAATTAGCCTCGTCTTAAAATTTTCGGGGTCAAACTTTCGGGGAGCAAAACATTTTTAATTGTATCAACTAATTAGCCTATAAAGATAACTAAACAGAAAGCTCAATAATAATATGATTTAGTTCAGTTCAGCACATGACAATGCTAGCTTCCAAAAATAGTTTGCTTTGTGAAATTCTACAAGTTTCAAACAATAAAAGCTCTTGCCATGTCCAAAATTTGATAAAGATAACTACGGCTTATATAGCTATAAAGAATAATGGCATCTAAAGTGCAAAAAGTAGTTCTGTTTTACGAGCGCATTTCCTGTGAGCAATTTAATGCCTCTCAAGCTAGTGATTGAGATATGTGGGCTATATTCTTACGACTCACTAAAAGCATGGATAACTTACACGTTAATAAAACGTACCATTCTCGTGGATTGTCACTCTTTATAATTGGTTTGCAACAAGTAAGCCTACAATTAAATAAGGAAAAAAGTTAGGACTGGCGAATGATAAACGATAAACGATAAACAAAAATAGTGATTAGTGATAAGTGATTAGTGATTAGTGATAAGTGATTAGTAGTTAGTGATAAATGTTTAGTGATAAGTAATAAAAGATAAATGATTAGTAATTAGTGATAAAAAATAAGTTATTAGTGATTACCGATTAGTGTTTTGTGTAGGGATTAGTGATTAGCGATTAGTGATTAGTTGTTGTATGTAACTCGAAAAAAAAAACAGCAATCTTGTGAATGGGTGTTTGAAGATGAGAATAGGCCAACAAAAGTGATACAGGCGAGAAAAGTTGTTCAAAAAATGATCGCGTTTTTTTTCTCAACTACGGGTCCCATCTGCACAATTCCACTTGAAGATCAAAAGAGTGGTATTCTACCATTTGTTTACCCAGGGTGTTAGAAAAGGTTCGCGAAAGACGACCCAAAATCCGCATTCTCCTACACTATGATAACGCTTCTTCACACACGGCCAACAAAACAAAGTCATTTTAGCTTTCGAAAAAGTACATCTCGTCATAGCCCCGACCTAGTACCATGTGATTTCTGTATTTTCCCCAAAATCAAAGATTTGATGAGAGGTTTTACTTTTACCAACTCCGAAGAGGCAGTGATAGCGTTCAATCAGCACGTAGAAAACATGCCTTCAGATCTATGGTCCTCCTGTTTTAAAAAAATGGTTCGATCGCACGAAAAAATGTTTAAAATGTAAAGGAGATTATTTTAAAAAGCAATAAACAAAATATTTTGGTTATAACATGTTTTTTAAGTTACACAAAACTTATAGTGTGACCTACGTATAATCGAGTTGAGCGCCGGATGGCTCCCCTCAGCAAACGACTGGCAGGCGTCATTCTGCCTCATGAATATTTTGGTTCTAATCTCGACGGCAAAGGAATGACTATGGATGATCATTTGGAAAAACGCAATTTTCAGCACGCTGGGGAAACACTTGCAGAAGTGTGAAGAGAAATGAAAATTAATAATTACGACGTTTCGGCGGAGTATAGACAGCCCGAAAATAGCATGCAGGATCCAGCAGTACCAAATCTGGCGTGGTATAGGGTTCACGTCCGTGAATCGCAATATTTTTTACAGGTTGTAAAATGCGCGGATGAATTCTGCTGTTCACCATCGAGAAGTGCATTGAAATCTGTGTTTGCAGATACTTTCATGCCGCCACCTTGCCCAATACTTCAAACCCCAAGTAAGCTCGTAGTACCCAGTTTACTAGACAAAGGAACATCCAAGTTTGCGCCACTTTTTATGAGATTGTCCGTTAATCTGTCACCTCCTCTAGAAGGGTTTAAGCAGATGCCTTACGATTTCTTTTGTCTATCTGTACAATCCGACCTAAAGAAAAATAATGTCCAATCTGTGGGTTCTATTTCACATCTCACAAGGGTATTCAAATGCACTGTCGTTACGTGCATGGCAAGACGGTCCCAGACCATTGTGAAACTTGAGTACGGCTTGCTTGCTGCCAGAAGGCCGAATGAGCTTCTTTGCATTGTGCGTCGTTATGAAACATTGTCTGAAGATGCTGACTTGGTCGACGAAGACGAAGTTGATGCAATGTCACTTGGGTGTTACGTAACGTTTAAAGAAAGGGGGGATACAGAAAAACGTTACGGTGCGTTACAATGGGGGGAGGGGAGGTCAAAAATCTTCAAAAATTGCGTTACGTAATACTTGAACGCTCCCTAAGTGATAAGTGATTATTGATTAGTGTTTAGTGATAAGTGATTAGAGATAAGTGACAAGAGATTAGTAATCATTGATTAGTGATTAGCGATTAGTGATTAGTGATAGAAGAGAAGTGATTAGTGATACGTGGTTAGTGATTAGTGATAATGATTTGTGATTAGTGATAATTTGTGATGAGTGATTAGTGATTCGTGATAAGTGACAAGTGATAAGTGATAAGTGGTAAGTGATAAGTGGTTAGTGATACGTTATATTGACAAGTGATTAGTGATTAGTGATAAAAGACAAGTGATTAGTGATTAGGGTTTCTTGATTGGTGATTAGTGATAAGTGACAAGTGATAAGTGATAAGTGATAAGCGATTAGTTATTAGTGATAAGTGATTACTGATAAGTGATTAATGATTAGTGATAAAAGACAAGTGATTAGTGATTAGCATTTCTTGATTGGTGATTAGTGATAAGCGATTAGTTATTAGTGATAAGTGACAAGTGACAAGTGATAAGTGATAAATGTTAAGCGATTAGTTATTAGCGATTAGCTATTAGCGATTAGTTATTAGCGATTAGTTATTAGTGATTAGTGATAAGTGATTAGTGATAAGTGATTAGTGATAAGTTATCTGTGATTAGTGATACGTGATAAGTGATGTCATAAGCGATTAGTTATTAGTGATAAATGAAAATTGATTAGTGATGTGTGATAAGTGATGATGTTTAGTGATAAGTGATAAGTGATTAGTGATATGTGATAAGTGGTTAGTGATACGTGATTAGTGACAAGTGATTAGTGATAAGTGACAAGCTACAAGTGAAAAGTGACGAGTGATAAGTAAGTGACAAGTGATAAATGACAAGTGATAAGTGATAAGTTATAAGTGATAAATAATAATTATATAGATAATAATATAAATAAACAGATAAAATAAGTGATAAATAAATTGGTTGACCCTACAGGCCATCCCTGACACTTCCCGCTAATCTAAGGTATTTTGACTGACCCGTTGACTAAGGTATTTTGACCGACGATACTTGACCGCCCCGTTGGGTATAGCTATTTCAATTTCTATTAGGTATAGACCGTATAGATATATAATACTTCATGGGTTCTAAAATATCTCGCCCGGATTGTTCACCACCGCTTTATCTATTGTCGTCGCAGTAACGTCAATACATTTTAGTGTCGAGTTCCAGTTTGGAGGGTAAGGAAGCCAGTAAGATAGGGCATGTAGCATGTAGCATTAGCATCATCATCAGCTACACAATATTAACATCTTTGATGCCTATAGGCGATAGTTACCTTGTTTCATCTGAAGAACCTCTGCTTATTTACAATTTATAATATAGTAAAATAAACTTCATGATTATTCATACTTTCATAATTATTCAAACTTTCAAAGATGCGGCGTAATCAGCAGTTAAGAAACTTTATCTTAACCTGACTTAACCTACCCTGTCTTACCTTACTCACCACTTCATTACCGTACCCAATTTAGGCTACACTATCGACTATATCTTACCCTTAGTTAACTTACCTAAAAAACTTCTCCAAGAAACTGCTTCTCGCATAACTACTGCTCATATGTAAATCTGCTATTGTAATATATGTAAACAAGTTATGCCACGAGCACTAAAGAGATAGAAAATGATATTGATTTATAAGTACATGCTCGTAATTATATATGTGATATGTAAGATAACAACCGGTTATACATAGTAAATATGTTATTGCCAAAAAAAGGACAAAAAATAAGTAAAAAGGCAATATATGTATAATTGCTATTTACAAAGTTAATAAAAAGCAAGTTGAGCATAGCCGTGATATGTATCGTAACTGTTACATTGTGTTTATGTTGTATCTTTGTATATATACTAGCGACCTGCCCGCGGTTTCACCCGGATATCATTTGTTCCCGTGGGAATATCGGAATGGTTTATATACTTAAACCTTCCTCATGGATCAATCTATCTATTTAAAAAAACCGCATCAAAATTCGTTGCGAGTTTTAAACATTTGAGCATACATAGGGACATAGGGACAGACAGAGAAAGCGACTTTGTTTTATACTTTGTAGTGATTAGGTAACGTTGTTTCATAAAGCTTAGCTATGAGTCCCATACAATGAAACGGACAATTAAATTTAGAAACCCTTCTAAATTTCAATTCGCCAAGCAGTTCCGCTGTTAAATGACCCACACTATGAGGTACAACAAATTACATTAACGGCCTGGCCACAGCTACCCGCGGCGCGAACTGCGACGCGAATTTTGACGCGGCGGGTCGTGCTATTTTCCGGATATGCCACAGCTCTCTTTTAGGAGTTTGTCACTTACGCCCGTAGGTAGTAACTCAATGATTCCCTACACGTTCCCCACTGATGGTGCCAACAAGTGACCGAAAACATAAGATGGAAGAGCCCGTTTTTGGGTAAGCCTGGCTTATGAGCACCGCAAGGCTAAAGTCTGTCGCTAAATGCCTTAATATTGTGTGCCGACAGTAGTGCTTGGTACCAGTTCCCATTTCCCGAGTTGATTATCAGTGGCGAATTGTTTGTCCGTAGAGCATTATAGACAAAATAGTGAAACTGAGCGTGATAGGCTGACGCGAGGGCCCGGGAGACCCGATGAAACGGGTGTTCGCTGTCCACCCGTTGATTCGTAGGGTACCCGAACCTTGGCTGTCCCGGCTATGGAGGCAGTCCCGCCGCCAATGAAAAAAGTCTACTGGAGATCTACCGTTCCGGAATAGGATACCGGGGGGGAACGTGATAGATTTTCATGGATTTTCCCTTTCATCCCCCGTGCCAGATTCTCACTAAACTCAGTCTATCTAACAAGTTATGTATGCCTTTTCTTGACTTGCCTTTTACCGGAGATATTCATTTGCGATTCCCCCTCTTAAAAATAAATAAATAAAACAAGGTGGTAAGATCTAAAAAGATTAAAAGCTTATCTACGGCGGCAGCCCCTTTCAGATTTCTAGTGGAATTTTGTAGCTTAAGGTGCTTACACTCCAATCTGGATGCTGTTCATTTCTACCTTAAAAAACACCAAAGCCGGCAATACTATTTTTAACCAAGACGCAAATATATCCTGTCCATCAGATGTTCCCTATTTAAAGTACCCAGGATACAACCTGGAGCATAATTTTCTCCTTCGGACTGGTGTTTGCGTATTTTGTTTCGTACGATACTATGGAGGTAAAAGATGTCCATCCTTATTACAAATAAAGGAAACAAAAAGGTGATTTTTCCAATAATTATCATGAACAGCGACAATACCCGACAAGTTTTATGATTATACAAAAACTAGCGACCTGCCCGCGGTTTCACCCGCGCAGCTTTTGTTCCCGTGGGAATATCGGAAAGGCTTATACACTTAAACCTTCCTCAAGAATCAATCTATCTATTGAAAAAAACCGCATTAAAATCCGTTGCGTAGTTTTAAAGATTTAAGCATACATAGGGACATAGGGACAGACAGAGAAAGCGACTTTGTTTTATACTATGTAATGAGCGTGGGGATTTTTGAATATATTTAAGGAAAAAACTAAATACAAAGAAGAACAGCACTACGTCAACTCAGTCCCAGGGAAATTGCATTACTGTTGTAAAGCATAATATTATATACTAGTCTATGGACTGTTGCTTGTCGCTCGGACACCGCTCACCGCGCCACCGTCGCGCCGCTGTCATCCAGTTCACTTTAATAAGAATCTGTGTTAAGATCGCTGACATCCATTTTGAGGCCTCAAACTAGTTTTAAAAACAAAATCTGTATTTAATTACATTTTTTACAAGCAGATACTCTATTTGTAAAAATAGTTAACAAAATGCGCTTAAGGAAAAAAATATCAAACAAAATTTAAAATTATGTCTTTAGAGACATATCAAATTCAGGAAATATTCAGACATTTTTCATTAATTGTAAAAGTAGTCACAGAACAAATCACGAACGGTTGATAGGAAAAAATTGAAAACATTCAACAACGAACGCTCAAGTGACAGGAGCCGGTAAGTCCAAAGAACTTTTTGCTTTGATAGGCGAACAAAATTATTGAAAAAGTTACATCTTTTCCATATCTTAACAGGATTGTTTAGCACCAAGAACTACAGTGAATTTTGTTTTTATATTTTTTTTATCTTTACATCAACTCTTCGAACCTAATTTCGTGAAAAAGGAATATTATTTGAAGGATTTAATCTGATAAGTTAATTACGAGGTGGTAGAATTCTGTAACCTCTCACCGAAGTTCGGTATTACCCGCCATGTGTTTTCTTGTCTCAATAGTACTAGTGTTTGTTAATGTCGCGTTCTCGTATGACGGGTAAGGTAGACGGTAAATTTATGCCTGTGGCAACACATTTGTACTTATTTCACATATTCAAAAAGACACATTTCAGAAAGTCAAGGAATGCTTTTATAGCTATATAGAATAAAATACTTTTATGTTATAGTTTCCTTACAATGTCAATTTAGGAAACTGTAATGTTGTTGTACTTTCTTGAAACTGGACATACATACTTTATAAAGAAATATTTTATTTGAAGTAATTTTACATGTGATGAAGTATCAAATATATACTGTACTAGTGCGGCTTTCGTTCAGTATAGTAGTGTTCGTGTCTCCTGAAGATGCTTCGGTTGCGAAGTAAAACGTGCGTTGAGTGCGTAAATTGAGTGCTTTTGTATTTAGTGCTGTCGTGGTATAAAGTGTTTTTTTTTTGCAAGCAAGCAGATGGGTCTCCTGATGGAAAGAGCCAACCATCGCCTATAGACACCAAAGATGTTAATGGTGCGTTGCTATCTTGTGGCGAGGTCTAATGCCACATGCATAAGTTGACCGGCTACCTTACCCTCTAAATCGGAACACGATAGCGACAAGCACTGACGCTATTGCGGCAGGAATAAATAAGGCGGTGGTACCAGACACGGGCGAGACAATGCAGAACTCTACCACCTAGTAGCCACCATGATAGTGACTCGATAGCCAATCGGTCTCCTTTTACGACCTACCTGGTAGAACGGTAGTTGGCCTATTCTTCAAAGGAGGCCGGGACCAACACGGCGTAAGTATAAAGTGTGGTGTACGAGGGTGGATAACTGTGCCGCTGGGGTCAGTATTTTTCAATATATATCAGTCAATATTTTTCAGACTTACGGTGAGTTTGTTCCATTTCTTACACCGCTCTTATATGTTTTCCCTTTCAGTGACATTGCAAAGGTAGATTTGAAAGTTTGCGGAAATTTGCAAAATAACTAGTTTTCTTCGCCAGAGCGACTTAAAGTCATTAAGCACACCTTTCAATTGCATTGCTAAACGAACAATAAAATTTAACGAGCTCGCCCTTGATACACAATGCGACATAATATCCTTTCAATTGAATTGTTGAACACACAAACAAGATCACCCTTGTTATACAATTCGGCTATTATTTATCCCAGCAAATAGTGAAAATAGGTCGGTGTCTATTAGTAGGATTAAATTGGGCCACTAATCTTTAAAATTCTTGTTGAGTGAAGTACTATTCGACACTCTCAAAGATGAATCGGTTACGACGTAAAACTTGCGTTGAATAATATTCTGTATATTTCCAATTGTCCTACTGGCGTTGTGTAAAATGTGGTAAACGAGGGAGGAAGAGGTGGAAGTTTTGCTGCTGGTTTCCCTTTTATTATCTCTATTTCAGGTCTCCTTTGGTAAGTTTACACCGTACTTTACACTACTTTTAAGGTTCCGAAGTAAAATAGGAACCCTAATAGTTTAGCTATCCATCCGTCCGTCCGTCCATCCACACGATAGGTCAGACCCTTATTACTGGAAAACTATAATTTGGCACGAATATACATGTTAGTCCCGGCAATAAAGTGGTAACATAAAGTCTTAAAAAATATTTTTTTCTCAAGGTTGCTCCCCTACATGTAAAGTGGGAATGTCAATTTTTTTCTCACGTACCCCATAGTGTGAGTTATTATTGGATATAGGTTTTTATAAAATATTGTATGTTTATAAAAACAAGTTTTCTATTAAGGGACTCGTTTATATAATATTAAGCTTTAAATTTCTATTTTTGTTAGAGTCTAGTGTCCCCCTCCCCTTCCTCTGCAGGCTAAACGGTTGGTTTTAGGGATAAGAAAAAAATAATGGTAAATATAATGAATTTAAAATGAAAACTATCACGGCTTAGCAGGCTTTACAAGTTTTTAAGTAATAATCGACCAATTTTTAAAATATACTTAGAGAATTTTTTATAGGCGCTGAACCTGTGTTGCGGATATATTTATAATTGTCATTGAATTTAAACAGATTAAAATGTTCATAGTATGAAACAGTAAAAGCCTTCTTATTCCGCATTATTGTGATTCTTCGGAACCCTACATTGAGCGTGGCCCGTCACGCACTTTACTATTTTTTTTCTATTGCAAAAGTTATGTATAATATTTCGCGGAAAGTTGCTAACTAAATGACTTTCAATTTTCTTTTGCTTCTTTTCACCACGTCTTCCACTATTTTGATGTTAAAAAGAAATAGAGAGTGAAACGTTGTCCCGCTTGTATATAAAAACCATTTATGAGGAAAAAAATCTAACACACACTGATATTGTACATATGGGAGTTGTCTGTCATGGAACATCACAAAAAAGTTTTTAGACTTAGGTTTTATTTTTGATGTGGATACGAGTAAATGCGCGCTATATTATCACTTTAATACGGCTCCGTTTGCTGTAAAAGCAATGTAGAAAGTAATTATTATTTTATATTAAGGTCACAGTGGAGTTCGATTGTGACAAAATTCAATATCTGCGACTGGAATTAATATCGGTTATTGTTTTTGGAGATGAAATATTAATCTTATGGGTTGCGAAATGAACGTAGAAAATCTTATGGTTCTTTCTTATCTAAATTATGTGAAGCGTCGTAGGAAAAATTTACATAAAATTGTATTTTATTTGATTTAGACTACCTCTTGGCCTAGTTATTAGCCTATTCGGCTCTGATAAGATCCCGGGATCGAACTTCAGATCTAGCAAAACTATAAAAACCGGAGGCAGTCAGACTGTCGACATAAGTGTAAACTTGAAAAAATATTTACAAACACATCTGTGTTTGTAAATATTATTTCAAGTTTCTACCTTACATACAAACATTTATACCTTCTTCCTACCTTCCAGCTACCTTCCTCCTACTTTCCCACTGACTTCCCACAACCTTCGCACAATCTTTAACCTACCTTCCCGCTACTTTCCTGCTACCTTCTCGTTACCTTCCTGCTACCTTCCTGCCATCTTCCTTTTACCTTCCCGCTACCTTCTCACTGCCTTCCATTCACCTTTCCGCTACCTTCTCCCTACCTACCCCTACTTTCCCACTACCTTCCCGCTATCTTTCAGCTACTTTCCCTACTACTGCCTTCCCTTACCTTTTCGCTTCCCCATGTTGGTCCCGGATACTTTAAAGAATAGTACAACTGCCGTACTGCCAGGCAGGTCGTAAAAGGCGACCGATTAGCTATACGTGTCACTACCATCGTAACTACTAGGAAGTAGAGTTCTGCATTGTCTCGTCTGGGTCTGGTACCACCGCCTTACCTATTCCTGCCGCAATGTTGTCAGTGCTTGACACTTTCGTGTTCTGGTTTGGAGGGTAAGGTAGCCAGTAAACTTATGTATGTGGCATTAGACCTCGCCACAAGATAGCAACGAGCCATTAACACCTATGGTGTCTATAGACGATGGTTGACTATTTCCATCAGGAGACCCATCTGCTTGTTTGCTATCTTATGCTATTATATATAAAAAAAAACTTCTCGCTACCTTCCAATTATTTCTTTTTAAAATATAACATATAGGCTGAAAAGTTCGTAGGCAAGAAAAGAAAAAATCTTTTTTTTTTTGTTAAAATTTGACTAATAAACTTTGACTTAAGCACATTTAGCATTATTTATAGTAAAGGTTCATTATGTCATTTATTTATTTATTTATAAATATCACATCTATACATATAATAAAATCGTAGGAAAGTCAAAACTGTACATTGAATATTTTTTAAAAGAATACTTGGGGCGTAATCTACAATCGATATCAAAGCCAAAAATATAGTTTTAAGAATTTTAGTCTGTTTGTCCGGGGTAAACTCAAAAAGTGCTGCATGGATTTACTTCAAATTTTGCATGAATATTACTAATAGGTCCAGTCAATATATAGGCTACATATTATCACGCTATCACCTACGGGGTAGGTGCTGTGCGGAGTAAACGAAGTCAGCGCGGACGATGTCGCTGGCAACAGCTAGTATTACCTAAAGTTTTAAAATTTGATCTTGAAAACGTTCTTTACGTTACATTTTCAATGTGTCTAAAATCGTTATACATTAATAACGATTTTAGATACATTGCTAAGTAGATTAGACGAAAAAAAAAAAACAAAATAAGACGGCATTCATAACTCATTTTAGCCAAAATGTGCTTTACGTCAATTGAAACTACAGGTGTCGATATATCAACAAAAAAATAACGGACTGAAGCAGAGGATCTCGGAATAATTAACATCAATTTTGCATGGTATGTAGGTATATTTGGTGAGATAAATCGTTATAGTCAATTTTGAAAAAATTAAGGAATTCCAATTAATTTTTAATTTTCATGTTCCTGGAAATCTTTTGCGAACATACAACACTATGATTTTAGGAAAAACAATTTAATTAAGCAAGAGCAGTCACTCAATTTTTCCTTTAGCGAAGCTTTAATTAATATAATAATTTTCGCCGTGTTGGTCCCGGCCTCCTTTGAAGAATAGGCCAACAGCCGTTCTGCCAGGCAGGTCGTAAAAGGCGACCGATTGGCTATCGAGTCACTAACATCGTGGCTACTAGGTGGTAGAGTTCTCTACTATGTTCTAGTTGCATTGTCTCGCCCGGGTCTGGTACCACCGCCTTACCTATTCCTGCCGCAATAGCGTCAGTGCTTGTCGCTGTCGTGTTCCGGTTTGGAGGGTAAGGTAGCCGGTAAACTTATGCATGTGGCATTAGACCTCGCCACAAGATAGCAACGCACCATTAACATCTTTGGTGTCTATAGGCGATGGTTGACTCTTTCCATCAGGAGACCCATCTGCTTGTTTGCTATCTTATGACATAAAAAAAAATAAAAAAAAAATAAGGCTACCTTTACTGCTTCTCGCCTGTTTTGAAAAAGAATAAATTTCAATGTGAATCTTTAAATTTACACTAGCAAGGTCATTTTTGTAAAACTAAGTTCAGTCTTGCAACATTTAAAAATATTAGCACAGTACGACAAAGTGATTCGAAAATAAGGGTTTACTTGGAATATTTTCCGGGATTTTTTAAAATTAGCATTTTGTAGATTTTATGTGATCTTTCCGAATTTCAACTTTACTACCTCATATCTTTGCTAATCCTACCTCTATATTGAAAAAATGACGCCTAATAGTAATTTTTCGTCAATATCTCCTTTCCTAATCATTTTACGATAAAACCACTTTAATAAATCCGACTTAAAAACATTTCCTACAAGAACGAACGCACATTTGCTCTGTTTCAAGGTGATACAAAAATGATTTTTTAGCCAAAAGGCATGTAGGATGAACTTTTTGGTGCTCGTGAAACTATTAATAAATAATAAAATAAATAAATATTCACGGGATAAATCGTCCCATGCGACGAAAAGAGTCGCATGGGACGATTGATGTATACGAGCATTACATACTTTCTTGTAATAATAAGACCTCAAGTTCCTCGCTCTACTTAGTACTGTAGTACGAAACATAATTAAGAACAACGTTATTTAATGGAGCTAAATTCTTAAATGCTGTGCTACTTCCTTATTTGAGAATTTTTATTGTTGCAGACCAACAATTTTGTGAGTCACCATTACATAGACGAGCTGAAAAAACCTATGAAGCATTTAAAGATATCCTTAATGATAGCCACTGTTGGGAACATTCTGCAAGTAACGCTTTCGAAATCCTCTCTCATTCTTTACATGCTTTGACGCCTTCCAATAGCTTGGTTGAACCTTCTTCCGTGCATCCAGTAGATATTTCTGAACATATTATGGTGGTTGATAATGAAAATTTAGAGAATCCCAAAACAAATAACGCACCTTCAATTAACTCACACTTTTCGCCAGAATCGACTACGTCTAGCACCATTCAAGTGCCTTTACCTGCTCAAACTGAACCGACTATTGCTTTAACCATCACTCTCAGCACACTTCCAAAACTTCTTTCAGCAGCTAGCACCAAGACACAGCCTTTTCCTTTTACTATTGAGCCCACTATTAGTTACGAAAGTTCACTACTTCCACACATAGACGAAGATATTTTCGACTGCCTTAATATATCTACACCAATGCCTTCCCCCTTAAATAGATAATCAATAAAAAATGCAAGGATATTTTTTGCTGTTTACATGAAGATTGGAAGGATTCTGTTTCTACTACAGGTCCCAAGAAACATCAGTCCAGAAAACATAAGCGAAATTCCTCGCAGTGGTTTGATGAACACCGAAAAGAACGCATAAACCAAGATAAAGCCTTTCATAAATCGGAAAGAAAACGTCGTGGAACAAAAAACTCTGAAGTCGCCATGCAGTTGCCATATGCCATTTTTGCAAAATTTTGGGCTTTGTCTAGCAGAAATAAGCAATGGTTATTCGTCATACGGTATACTACTATAGAGAAGAAAAAACGCAGCCTCAACGTCTTCAAACCAAATAACAGAAAGTTTTCGTTCAAACATTACTTGACAATCGTCACCGAAAACAGCAATGAAAAGATTGAAGTATGTAAGACGATGTTCCTGAACACCCTGGCAGTAAGTGACAGAACCCTTGTGACTTTTTTAACTTCAAAAAAAGACTGTGTGAATTTTTTAATAGGTGTTATCTTATATAGCCTTAATACAATGGATAAGTTAGATAAGCTTGTTTTTCTTCTGTGATATTAGAACTACTAGTAATACTTACTTACTTTTTATATGTGATTTTTGTTAGGAAAAGTATGTTCACAGTTTTGGAGAAATTATGTTTTGTTTATTGTTTTATTTTTGAATAAGTTTATGAAAGTTTTTAATTACATGCTTAGTAAAAATATTCAACAATACTTACTATATAATTTTTATTGACTATGATGTTTAAACAGTAAGTTGTTAGGTGCCTATAAACATTAAATGCAAGGTTACATGTTAGAGTGAAAATTTGAAAACATTCGACGAATAGGGACCTAAGTTTGGTTAGAACAAATTCCCTTGTGTTAGATTCCCGAAAATTTATTCCCGTAAATTGATTCTATATTAGCTTCCAACTGTACAAGTTAAGCTTTGTTACGACGAAAAAGAGCATATGTCAAAATGTAACGCAAAATTTAATAAATTTATATTATATCTAGTCAATTTTACTATGGTTACTACAGATTTTACTATAACGAGAAGGCTTTAAGAAAAAAAACTCGGATAACTTTCGTAAAAAAAAAGTTAGGCGCATAATCATATCTAGATAACTGAATGCCTGTACTGTAAAGCTGCATTTTTGCAGATGTAACTCTTTTCGTCGCATGGGACGAAATTACACTTACTGATTTGACCCCAAAGTAAGCAAATTATTTGCTTGTGTTATGGGTGCTAGTCAACGATACTAATATATAGAAATGTATATATAAATACTAGAATATAATATTTAATAAACACTCAATCCCAGAAATAAAAAACATTTATGCTCATCACACAAATGTTTGTCCCCGTCAGGAATCGAACCTGAACCCCGTCGATTGCGTAGTCAGGATCGCTGGGCGGCTGGCTGGCTTAAAAAACTGATAAGACGTTAATTGTAGAACATTTTCTAAAATTTAATTTTATATAGTGTCTTTTTACTATGGAATGAGTAGGAATACTCCAGTAAATAAAGTTTTAAATCAAACTTTTGACAATTTTTTCATTTTGGATATACACTGTTGAAATCACACACCACACAAATAGACACGCCATTGGAAAGGAAACATATCGCATATTAGCAAACGTACACGCATATAAGCAATCGCTCCTCTGTCAAAAATTTCATGTAGATATTATTATGCCGAGAAAAAATAGAAATAAACCATGTTGTACTGTTTTATCGTACCGAATGAGATGACAAAGTTTAAACACTACTCTTGTATTGATTTTATTTCATCGGTAAGTAGCAAAACTTTCTGTGTGTAATTGCAAGCTACACTGGCTAATTAAGAAATTGTCTTAAAAGGCGTATCCATTTAATCCGTGGTTGAAATGTTACATTAAGTAATAGTAGTATTCAACAATTGTATAAGAAGTTATTTGTAGCAAATTAAATTTTCTACAGCTTTATTCCTATTACTTTTAATCCTGAAATAGAAAATAATAAAAGTTATAGAAAAAAAGAAAAAAATTAATGATTAAAAAAAATTAATGATTCTTTAAATAAATTTTCTTTTGGGCGTTATAACTTTTACTGGTCATTTTAGAATAAAATGGCATCAAAGCAATCTTACAGAGAGCAATCTAATTTCTAGCGAATAATTTCCACTACAAATTTGTTTTTCATCCATTAATCTGGGTTTTACAGCGCTCGAAAGTTGACGGGGTTCTTGAATACTCGTGAAAATAGGTACATCACGTATGAGAGTTTGCCAATGTTCTTTTGAAATCGTCAGCATACGTATAGTGTGTATATGGTGTGACAGAACTTTACGAGTGATAAAACTGTACACTAGCTGGGAGAACGAGCTTCGTTTAAGGGATAGTATTTCTAATCTAACTTTCAACCGACGAAAAAACGGAAGTTATTAATGTGACATGTATGTATCCGCTCACTTCACTTTGGTAACTAATGAGACCTCGGAGTAAAATTCCCTTAATACACTATGGTCTCCCATCCCATTGGTATGGTATACCAACGCTAACTTCATCCAAAAAAAAACAATATTTTCACTATTTACCAGTTTTAATACAATACTCTTTGGTATTTTATCGCTTTCGAACGAAATATTGTACAGAATAACATCAAATTGGCATTCTTTATTCAAATACGCTCTTGGAGAAAAATAAAAGAATTTAGTCCGCCATTTTGATTCGTGCTGTGTTATGTGTTGGTTGCAGTTTATGATACAGGTTAATTTAAAAGTGTTTTTGCGTATTAATCTACAAGTTAACTTTATTTATAATCAACATTAGTTCAAAATCTAACAGTTTAGATAATAATTTTGTCAAAAAACCGTAAATATCAATTAATAAAACATATATTTCGTTTACGACCAACTTGATGATACCAGCGCTTTGGGTATGACGATACCTATTTTTATTTATTTTCGTAAATTTTAGTGTTGATATCTCTGATCTCAAAAAAATCATGTGATGCGAATGTGAAATATCCTATATAATATTTAAAAAAAATATTAACATAGCTGTAAAAATGAAAAAGAAATAAATTAATTTAAAAAAACGAAAAAATTATGTATTAATTTATGAAAAAAAATTTATGTAAATAAATATATTTGTACTATAGTATATGTTGTTTATTTTTTTACGTATGTATATGTTTACCAATTATATACAAAAAATATAAAAAGCATAGGTCATCGATTTACTTTTTGAATTAAAAATCCTCAACTAACAAGTAGTCATATTTTTCTCAGTGTCGTGTTACACCTGAATTATTTTGTAGCTTGAGCTATTTAAATTAAAGAATTCTAACACCAGTGTATTGCATTACTCAAGACCTCTTAAAAAATATATGCTTTACAGTATCGGATTCAATCCAAACAACTCATAAACCATTTTGTGACCACGGTCCACCGGAACGACTCGGAACTCGTGCGCGTAACGGTCCGTGTGTTTTTAGAAAAAATGCGAATGTGGCTGGTGGTATGAGCGTATATGCATTATTGCTGGAATGGGATAATATTTGAGTGTGATGATTTGGATTGTAGTCGATGTTTTAATAGGTTATGATGTGTTTAATAAAAAAACTTGGACTTGTTCTCTATTCTAATTCATATGTGAACGGCTTCCTTCCGTTCTCATTATAAGCAGTTGTGGAAGATGCGGTTCACATACTATGTGAACCGCATCTTCCACAACTGCTTATAGACCAAATAATACTTTTGCCATTTAACAGTTCAGTAAGTGAATTCACTTCCTAGACCTTTTTTATCGATCATTGACACATTCCTCTGTCCCTGCTTTTATTAATCACAATTTACAGCGGCATAATTTTATTTACTTACCTTCCCGTAAGCCTAAAAATGAACTTTTATTGTCCCGAGACCCGTGTCTTAATTTAAACCAAAGAAAAGTGGGGAACGGCTAGCTTAGTTTATAATTTTAAAGAATTTTCTTCATTTATTAGGTATGTCATTTAATTATTTTAGTATGAATTTGTTTATTATATTTTATATATTTCATATTTCTAAAGGAACACTCTGTACACTGTATATTTAATATTTCTTTCATGTGCATTCTCACTCTTTTGGAATTCGTTGCAAGAAGTATATTAAACAGATAAATATTCTTTTCTTCAATTGCTTACAAATCCCTGGCATAGAAAATATATGCATATTTACAAACATTACCCCTACAAGTATTTCTCCTAATATGTATTCGATTCAGAACACAGTCGAATTTCCTACAATAACAAGAAAATTTTAGAAAAGACATTGTTTTTGTTCCTATTATTAATGATTGATTAGAACATTTTAAAGTAAATGAAGTTTAGGAATTGCCTGAGTGTCCCTATCACGAAAATCCAAACAGTTTATATGATGCATCGTTCAATTTAACTAATTCAGAATATTTATACCTTAAACACTATCAATGTGTAATCGAACATTTCTTCGAATTTATAACACAAGATACGGTTATTAGATTTATATTATGAAAAATTTTATAAATATAATACTTAATTTTAAAAATAAGTGAAAATTGTTTAAAAGTTTATAAGAAGAGTCTGTAATGCTGCAAAATCTTTTAATATATTATTTTAATATATTAAAATTAAAACTTCTTTTAATATATTAACTGGAAACCAGCAAGTCCAGGATTTTTAATGACAGATACAAACTGGAAGTAGACAGATTCAACATAAAGAGAAATTTGGTAATAATGTTGGAGTTGGAAAAATTTTTTACGGGCCATTTCAACAACTATTGCTCTTAGTTAATCGGGTAGTTCTGCTCAATAATTACTGAAGCAATGTGTACCCATGATAAAAATAATGATTTTTCTTTTATAGTAAAAGTTTTTAAAACACTTGATGTGAAAAAACTTCCAACTCTTCAGCTTCAATAATAAATTTTGACCTATATCGATCTGCCTACCCCGAGTAAAATAATAACGTTATTTTTTAATCATTTTTTTAAAATTTAAATTAACGTGTCATAATAATTTTTAAAATATTTTATTGAATAAAGTACCTACTTTGGTCGACAAGGCAACTGCAAGACCTGTATTGCGGATGTCCATGGGCGGCGGCGATTACTTAACATCAGTTGCACCTTCTGCTTGTTTGCCCCACTTCCCTAAAAAAACTTCTGATTTCCTGGTTTTGTATTTTACTTACACTTCTTACGATAATGACAAGCACCGACGCTTTTGCAACTGAAATATACAGGGTGGGCAAAAAATCGTGGATCAAACGAAACAGGGTGATAGTTGGGATTATCATAGACAAGTTTTTTTTAATACAAGCTCACTTTTTGGTAGTACATTTTTTACAGTAACGATCTAAATTGACAAATTAAAATATAATACAAATTACATTAAAAATTAATGAGACTTAAAAGTAATAGAAAAAGGATCCAATATTCATAAATCTTGGTACCCACTATCATAAAAGCACTTTAGTAGTGTTGATACATTCCCTAGAAGCAACTAAACACCATTTATTGTTGTCGCCAAAAACACTTAAATAGTCGTAACTTCTAACAAGATCAAGATTGAGCTCTGCCGTAGAGATATTTTTACTGCAAATAATCGCAACTATCACCTGTTTCGTTTGATCCACGATTTCTTGCCCAACCTGTATATAAGGCAGTAGTTCCAAACCCGGTTCGGAAGCTGCAGAACTCTATCACCTAGTTATCAGTCAGGCTTTTAGCGACATGTATTAACCTTCTTTCATCTTTTAGCTGTAAGGCAGTTTATTTAAAGGGGCTTCAAAAAGGGGCTTGGATATATATGAGGAAAACATGATAATTGGTAAAGTAGAACACCTTCCTAGTATTGAGTTTTTAAATTGTACCAATAAACAAAATTTAAATGATTTTCCACAATATTAAAATACGCGTAATAACTAGTAGCAAATTTATTTTGGTAGAGCTTTTGATGCAGTATATATTTTTTATCATAGAAACGGCTTCTATTTCACTTCCTAATTATGGTCTATTTTTCCTAAAGCCTTTTATAGTCACATAGTATACGCTTTTTATGTAATATAATTTTTTATGTCTAAAATCTCAAACTTAAACGGCTGTTATCGCAATTCATAAGCGATGTGCAATAAATTTGACCGCCCCGTTTTTCGAGTGGTTAGTGACCCTGACTACGCAATCGACGGGGCTCGGGTTCGAACCCCGACAGGGACAAGCATCTGTGTAATGAACATAAATGTTTATATTTCCGGGTTTAGGTGTTTATTAAATATATTCTAGTATTAATTATATATGTATTTCTATGTATTAGTATCGTTGACTAACTAACACCCATAACACAAGCAAATAATTTGCTTACTTTGGGGTTAGATCAGTAAGTGTAATTGGTCCCGTGAATATTTATTTATTTTATTAATAAACGAACGTTCACTACACTCATCAATTACCAAGTCATGTACAAAAGATGGTTGTAGAATTCTGCAACGTCTCAACCTGATATCCGTTCCTGCCGCAATAGCGTCAAAGTTTGTCACTGTCATTTTCTGGAATAGAATGTAAGGTAGCCGGTAATTATGCATCTGGCATTACCATTCCGCCCCGCGGATAGCAACGCACCATTAACATCTTTGGTATTTACAGACAATAGTCGTCTCTTTTCATCAGGAGACCCATATTCTTGTTTACTATCTATATCTATATAAAAAAAACCATAATTTCTCACCCAGATGTATACCATTAACTGTTGAAACTGAAAATTAATGACATCACAGCCAAATGTAACAGTGTAAAAACTTACACTATTACATAAAATAAAAAGTTTGTACGAGCACTAATGAACTTTGTTTAATATTTTAAGCTTCGATTCATTACAAAACTGTCCCCAAACTAACGACCTAACTAATACAAAATAATTGTCTGAAGTATAGCAAAGTTACGATAGCCTCATATTTCTACATTATTAATAGGAGTTTTTATCGATAAACTTTCGATGTACAATTTAGATCTGAAATGTAGTTAAATTGCCTTTAACTTTGATTTATTATGTCTTGAATCGTTGTTTCTAGATTGTTTGTTATTTTCATCTTGTTGTTTTACTAAGAAAAGACCACATCAATTAGTGAATGTTTTATTAATGATACATTCCTTTAAACACTTGAAAGTTACAAAACTTTGTAGTTCCTGTTAATTTTCACAAAATTTATTGGACATCTCGATAGGTAATGTGTTTTCTAATTCATATTTAATAGGTTCCAGTGATAACCAAAGCCTTTCTGCAACTTTCTCGACTTCCCTAGATGAGTCCGCAAGGTGGGTGAATAATTCATTCAAGCCTATACGTTTTGTCTTCCCTAACCGAGTTCGCAAGGTTAATTCATTCAAGACTATGCAACCCTCTCGATTTCTCTGGACGAGTCCGTAAGATGGATGATTAATGTAATAGGGGAGCTACTGAACCCTTAGACAAACCTGCTTCCCACAAAACTATTTTTTTTTAATATTATTTTACTATCGTGCAGTTAAGAAAACACCGTTCTGACAGGCGCCTTGCGGTTGCGTCACCATTTCTTAACATTTAAAAATGTAAACTTTTTTTTTTCAAAACCTGCTCACATGAGGCACAAGACAAGGCAATACAATGTTAGACAAGACAATATGTTGTATATATTTATAAGAAGAGAGGATTCATCTATTACGTATTGGCTTTAATACTACGAACTTGTTTCATACTGTGAACTTTTAACCTATTTGACGTATCCGCGGCACAGATTTACCGCCTATAACAACTTCTGACTGATGTTTCCCGTTATATAATAAGTGTCCGGTTGGCGTTAGGCTTACCACCTAACACATTGTGGGACTGAGTATCTTCAGCTAAAAAAGAGCCTACTCATTCTTAAAAGGCCGTAATGTAATTAAAAGACCCCTGGTAGTGCAGTTGTCATGGGCGTTGGTAATCACCATCGGGTGAGCCTTCTATGCGTTTGCCCCTCTTCTTTAAAAAACCAAAATGAAGTTCGACAAAACCATCATATATTTTATGTTTTACATTCAAAGGAGATCTACAATATATTTATTAAACATGTTGCGCATAAATCAGTAATTCGATTCTCAATAAAAAAATGTGCGATTACGTATTCAAACAGAATATAGCGAATATTCCCTCGATACTTATGTAAGCGTCAGCATTTGCGAGTGTTGCGTGATGTGCATACGTCCCTGGCGCGCTGCAGGCTCGTTTCTTGCCTTGAGCTTGCATCGTAACAACTGCAATGCATTTTGCCAAAGCCGCGTTTGCTCCTCCACTGCACCTTGGCGGGAACTAATCGCTCGTTGTTGCTACGGGCAAAAAGAAATCTCATTTTACGCGGGTAATAAATAAGACCACTTTTTTGTTTTGAGCTAAATTTAACCAATTTGTCTTAACCTACGCAGATTAAATTTAATGTAGGGTAAATTTAAACATGGTCCCTTGGACAGAATTGGATAGAAAGTTACAATATTACAAATTTAACTCAAGGGAAACAACTTTTTTGTTTATTTTTGCTGTATTATCTTGACATTAGATGAAATAATAGTAATTTAAAAAGTTAAACCGACTTTCAAATATCAACTAATATCTCAAAAGTTTTTTATATACAAGTTTTGATAAAATTTGAACTGTTTTCTAAGTTGGAATATACAAGGGGCACATTAAAAGTTTTGCACTTCTAGCTAATCGGAAGTATTTGAATTTCGAATGTTATATTTTTAAAACGTTACAATCTTCTTAGTAATAAAAAAAAACAATTGGTGAGAAATGATTTGTCAATTGTTTTTTTATCATATCAAAGTTCTACGTACGCAACGAAAATGGAATTAAGTCGAAAAGATTTTAGAGCGATGATTTTTTATGATTTTAAAAGTTCTCTTTCTCCGCAAGACTTTGCCGCTCGTCTTCAAAATGCTTTTGGAAGAGAAGCACCTTATTTGAGCACCGTGAGGCGATGGTTTGCTGAATTTGAGAGAGGTCGAGTTTCTTTACATGACGAATTTCGTGAAGGCCTTCGGCCTTCAACGCCGTCAACAAAAATAATGTGGCTACTGTTAAGCGGTTAATTTAAGAAAACCCCGGATTACCTATGAGACAATTTAAGCACTATTGGAGATTGGTATGAGCCAAATTCAGAAAATTTTACACGAAGAATTGAAAGTTCGGAAACTTTGTTGTCGTTGGATCCCTCATGAACTGACAGCGGAGCAGAAGCGGGCTCGCGTGGAATGTTGCTCACAGATGCTACTGAAGTACGACCACAGACATTCTAATGCTGTTTATGACATTGTCACAGGAGATGAAACGTGGATTTATTGTTTTAGACCCGAAAGAAAACAGGCCAACAAAAGTGAGACAGGCAAGAAAAGTTGGTACAAAAATGATCGCGTTTTTTTTCTCAGCTGCGGGTCCTATCTGTACAATTCCACTTAAAGATCAAAAGAGTGTTAATGCCGAATGGTATTCTACCATTTGTTTCCCAGGGTGTTAGAAAAAGTCCAAAAGCCGCATTTTCCTACACCATGATAGCGCTTCTTCACACACGGCCAACAAAGCAAAGTAATTTTTAGCTTCCGAAAAAGTACATCTCGTCACTCATCCTGCGCATGGCCCCGACCTAGCACCCTGTGATTTTTGTATTTTCCCCAAAATCAAAGATTTGATGAGAGGTTTTACTTTTACCAACTCCGAGGAGGCAGTGATAGCGTTCAATCAGCACGTAGAAAACATGCCTTCAGATCTGTGGTCCTCCTGTTTTAAAAAATGGTTCCATCGCATGAAAAAATGTTTAAAATGTAAAGGAGATTATTTTGAAAAGCAATAAACATTTTGGTTATAACATGTTGTTTTTTTAAGTTACGCAAAACTTGTAGTGTGACCTACGTATACCTGATTCGAAAAGAATTATCTAGATATGGCTTTTTATGGCTTTTATATCACGAGAATTTTGTGGACAAATACTCGTACAATGCGGATATGCGGATATGCGGATATGCGGATATGCGGATATGCGGATATGCGGATATGCGGATATGCGGATATGCGGATATGCGGATATGCGGATATGCGGATATGCGGATATGCGGATATGCGGATATGCGGATATGCGGATATGCGGATATGCGGATATGCGGATATGCGGATATGCGGATATGCGGATATGCGGATATGCGGATATGCGGATATGCGGATATGCGGATATGCGGATATGCGGATATGCGGATATGCGGATATGCGGATATGCGGATATGCGGATATTCGGATATGCGGATATGCGGATATGCGGATATGCGGATATGCGGATATGCGGATATGCGGATATGCGGATATGCGGATATGCGGATATGCGGATATGCGGATATGCGGATATGCGGATATGCGGATATGCGGATATGCGGATATGCGGATATGCGGATATGCGGATATGCGGATATGCGGATATGCGGATATGCGGATATGCGGATATGCGGATATGCGGATATGCGGATATGCGGATATGCGGATATGCGGATATGCGGATATGCGGATATGCGGATATGCGGATATGCGGATATGCGGATATGCGGATATGCGGATATGCGGATATGCGGATATGCGGATATGCGGATATGCGGATATGCGGATATGCGGATATGCGGATATGCGGATATGCGGATATGCGGATATGCGGATATGCGGATATGCGGATATGCGGATATGCGGATATGCGGATATGCGGATATGCGGATATGCGGATATGCGGATATGCGGATATGCGGATATGCGGATATGCGGATATGCGGATATGCGGATATGCGGATATGCGGATATGCGGATATGCGGATATGCGGATATGCGGATATGCGGATATGCGGATATGCGGATATGCGGATATGCGGATATGCGGATATGCGGATATGCGGATATGCGGATATGCCGATATGCGGATATGCGGGTATGTGGGTATGCGGGTATGCGGGTATGCGGATATGCGGATGTGCGGGTATGCGGATATGCGGATACGCGGAAATGCGAATATGTGGATACGCGGAAATGCGAATATGTGGATATGCGGGTATGCGGACATGGGGACATGGGGGATATGAGGGGCATGAGGGGTATGAGGGTATGAGGGTATGAAGATATGAGGATATGAGGATATGAGGATATGAGGGTATGAGGGTATGAGGGTATAAAGATATGAGGATATGAGGATATGAGGATATGAGGATATGAGGATATGAGGATATGAGGATATGAGGATATGAGGATATGAGGATATGAGGATATGAGGATATGAGGATATGAGGATATGAGGATATGAGGATATGAGGATATGAGGATATGAGGATATGAGGATATGAGGATATGAGGATATGAGGATATGAGGATATGAGGATATGAGGATATGAGGATATGAGGATATGAGGATATGAGGATATGAGGATATGAGGATATGAGGATATGAGGATATGAGGATATGAGGATATGAGGATATGAGGATATGAGGATATGAGGATATGAGGATATGAGGATATTAGGATATGAGGATATGAGGATATGAGGATATGAGGATATGAGGATATGAGGATATGAGGATATGAGGATATGAGGATATGAGGATATGAGGATATGAGGATATGAGGATATGAGGATATGAGGATATGAGGATATGAGGATATGAGGATATGAGGATATGAGGATATGAGGATATGAGGATATGAGGATATGAGGATATGAGGATATGAGGATATGAGGATATGAGGATATGAGGATATGAGGATATGAGGATATGAGGATATGAGGATATGAGGATATGAGGATATGAGGATATGAGGATATGAGGATATGAGGATATGAGGATATGAGGATATGAGGATATGAGGATATGAGGATATGAGGATATGAGGATATGAGGATATGAGGATATGGGGATATGGGGATATGGAGATATGTGGATATAAGGATATGAGGCTATGCAGATACGCAATGTACATATATATAATATGGTTTTAATGAGAGTTCCACCACGTTAGTAACAAAAGGTGTGATTGGTGTACGTGAGCAAATATTTCGACGCTAACTTCCAGACTTTCGGTAAGTTTGTTCCATTTCTTACTACTTTTTTTATACTTATCTAATTTTTACTTACTTATTTTTGCTTTATTGCTAATGGTAATGTAGGCAGAAATCCTATATAAGATTTCGCAGAAAGTTGCAAACTATTTACTTTTATTTCGTCTTTAAATTTCCGCAAAGTAGCGACTGAATTTATAAATTAATGTCAGTCTGGAAGTTAATCGAAGTATTCAATTTAAAAAAATTGAATCTATACTAATATAAAAATATGAAAGTTACTTTATCTGTCTGTCTCTTTTTCACACCTAAACTACTCAACCAATTTTTATGAAATTTGGTACAATGATAGTCTGGGGCCCGAGAAAGGACATAGGATAGTTTTTATCCCGGAAATCTCCCATAGTAACGGGAACTACGCGCCTAAAACCTCGGGACTTTTATTTTAAAAAATTTTCTACGCGGACGAATCCGCGGGCACAGCTAGTATTATATAAGTAAAAGACACAACCTTTCATTATATTAACAGTTAAAATAACAAGATACGAATAAAGAAACGACAAAAGCGGTTACCTTTATACAATTAAAATTTCACCGCACAAACCTTTTACAATCAACAAACTTGCTACCGAAAGGAGCCAAATTGAAAATTGGCAACTTCCAGCCTTTAATGTTAAACTTTGTCTTTAAGTAAGGATTTTTATTTTTACTGTAGTTCTAATTAAATAAACCAGCTTTTCCCAGAAATTCGTCGGTTTAGAAATAGAACGACAATTTATTTATCGTTATCTGTATTTAAAAGCCTACATTCAACAATACACGTGATTTAATCCCTATTACTAAAGGTCTTTTTTACTTAAAGTCACAATTACAAAAAATGATATGTAAGTAAACTCCACCAAAATGGCTTCACCCTTTTGTTTATAACTATTAGTGTAGGACATAGTACAAACTATTGTACGTGCTTTTTACCATGTATTTTTCGTCCTAATAGTAATCTTGACATGTTGTGGTTACCCACTAGGTAGGATAAAAATATTGTTTTTCCGGAGTTATCCTTGAAAATCAAAATCTCAGTAGCAACCTTTACCCTATACGTAGTCTTTATCTCCGTCTTGGTCCCCTTTAAAAATAGACCATCTGCCATTCTACCAGGCAGTTCGTAAAAGGCGAAGGATTGGCTATACCTGCGACTACCATCGCGACTACTAGAGTGATAGAAATCTACAACACCTCGCTCGGTTTTGTTATCACTGCCTTATCTATTCCTGCCGCAATAACGTCAATACTTGTCACTGTCTTGTTCCGGTTTGAACATTAGTTTACCAGGAACCTTACCTGATCCAGTAAAGTTTTGTGTGTGGTATTAATAACCCGCGATAAGATGCATGTATATGTGTATTGTGGTGTATATGTGGCATTAATATCACGCGATAAAAGTTAAAAATATTCATACTTTGCTTATAATAATTATTGTACTTGAACAAAAACTGTAAAATCCAGGTAATGTTGTCTAGCAGAAGTATTTCTGTACTAGAATTTATTGGCACACCTTACTCATCGCTTATGAAGTTTTTGCAAAATACGGAGCAATATGTCATCCTGACAGTTCTATTCTCAAATGGAACGCATAGTACATTGTATGTTTGCTCCTGCATCATTTTTTAATAATTCACCAAAAGCAAAGTCTATATTAAAAACTGATGAAAAAAGTTGAATTCGGATTTCACTGCTTTATACTTACTTTATAATATTGATATTAAAAGGCCCTTTAATTGTAAGCGCTTTAATATTAATTTTTCGATGTAATAAACGTAGTTAAACAACAAGTATAAAGTTTAAAGGTATATTTGTTATTTAATTTCCTCTATCATATCACAAAATTAATCAAATCTACATCAATCGTTCCCGGGAGACTTTTCTTGTTAGTCTGACTAAGTAAATACATTTAGCAAAGTAATCTACGAAGATTATTATCAAGATCGTATCAATAAATATTATTAGGGTTCCATACTTGTAAAGGAAAACTCATCATATCACTTCGTTGTCCGTCTGTATGTCTGTTAAGATATATTTTTTTTCAAGAACACGTAGAGGTATCAAGTTGAAATATATCAAATATCCGGGTCTACGGTACCTCTCAGCTGTGTGAAAACCAAAGTTGTCAACATAATGACCATTTATGTTGCGATTTTTTTGCAATTTCAAAAAGGAATCAAAACCTTTAGGGTACTTCCCATTGACCTAGAATAATTAAATTTAGCAAGAAGTAATGTCTTACAGGACATGTAAGGAAAAAATCTGAAGTGTAAATTTTTGTTACATCATAAAAAATATACAAGTAAAAAAATATACAAATATACGGAACCCTCGGAACGCGAGTCCAACTCGTGCTAATTTTTTTTCATATCTATTTGTTTTTCTCGAAATTCTAAAATCTCAGCAGATCGGAGTCTTGCGGGTGGTGTCTTTGGACAGATATTTTTAGATAGGAACAAATAATGGGAAAAGGACAATTCAACCATTATTAGTTTTCCAATTACTTAACCTTGTTCTTATAGCCTTAACAATAAGGTTTAATTTATCTCCATCTTTTTTCTCCATCTTACCTCTTCCAAACTTTTCACGATTTCTTCCGCGTCGGCAACTTGTTTCTTCAAAGCCTCCATTTTCGAGGGTTTCCTCGGCGATTGCATTGAATTTTTCAACTCGGCCATCACAACTTCTTGTAAACTTTCAGCTTTAGTGATTTTTTGCCTCAAGTTCTTCCATTCATTTTCTTTGCTATTAAGTTGATCGGTCAATTCCTGTACTTGATTCTTTAACGGTTCCATTTGAGACGAAATGTTAATAGAGTTCGCTTCATAAACCCGCTTCCTTTGTTCGTACTGTTGTTGGACATCTTGGAATTCTTGCTTAACGGGCTTAATTTTGTCGGATAATGGCTGTATTTCTTGACGAACTTGCGACAACTTTTGGGCCGTTTGTGCAACAAGCTATAAAATATTCATCAACATTAATAAATTGATACGTTAAACATTTGAAGGTAGCGAAAGCACAAGCCATGGCTCGTATTTGGACTTAGTAATAACAGCTGTACTTCATAAAATTATCGTCTTTAAGATTAGTAAAAGCAAAGGTTCCCATCTCGTCAGCCAGCAGATGACATATTGAATGTAAAAAAACGACATTTCATTCAGTGTACCCAGAAAGGACACCGACGTTTTTTTTTTCTTTTTTTTACATCATTAGATAGCAAACTAGCAGGTGGCTCTCCTGATGGAAATAGAAACCATCGCCTATAGACACCAAAGATGTTTATGGTACGTGGCTATATGTGTGGCGGGATATCAATGCCACATGCATAAGTCCACCAGGCACCAGCTACTTTACACTCACAAACTTTAACACGACAATGACAAGTATTGACGCTAGTCAAACAGGAATAGGCAAGGCGATAGCACCAAATACCCGAGCGAGACGTTGCGGAACTACAAGTAGTCACGATGGTAGTGGCACGTATAGCCAATCGGTCGCCTTTTACGACCTGCGTGGCAGAACGGCAGTTAGTTTATTCTTCAAAGGAGTCTGGAACGGGTGTCGTAATTTATTTAATATATAAGCAAGTGACAATATTTATGTATATATTTCTAATAGTTAATATTGATAAAGTAATACATTACGAGAAAATTATAATGTCATAAATATTTATATTATAGCCATATTTTTTTCGTATTAATAGGAGAGTTATAATTAATTATGTTATGTTGTCATAATTTAATTAACATATCGACACGTCTCAAGAACAAAATCGTATGAAGAGATCAGACGAAATTGGTTTTATAATAAAATTCGCATTAAACACGCATAAAGCCAAAAGACAATATATTTTTTATAGTTATTGGTCTTTTGTTTTTGGAAATGCTCAAGTGAACATCATCTTATGTACAATGTACTCCCACAAACAAATATATTGTAATTTGGTGGTTTTGCAGATACGATTTTGTTCTTGGGACGTGTCGATATAGGTTTCTACTATTTCTACGTACTGGAGTCTCGCCTATTCCATAAGCATAGTGTCAATATGCGTCTTTGCCGTATATAGACGAAAGAACAGCTGGTAAAATTATACCTATGGCATTATATGCCTATCACATAAGCAACAACTAAACCAGAAATATATTTAGAGTTTGCATGTGGAAATTATCTCATTATATTATATATTCTTATCAAAAGAGCTAACTGCTTATTGCAGGCCTTTGTTATACCAATTGTTAGCAAACAAGCAGATGGCGCTCCTGATGGAAATAGAAACTACCGCCTATATGCACAAAAGATGTTGCTTTGTGCGTTGCTATCCATGTGGCGGGATGGCAATTGGCAATGCTACATGCATAAGTCTACCGACTACCTTAACCTCCAACCGAAACGCTATTGCGGTAGAAATAGGTAAAGCGGTGGTACCAAATCCCGGGCAAGACGTTGCCGAATTCAACCACATAGTAGTCTCATGATGGAAATGACACGTGTAGCCAATCGGTCGCCTTCACAACATGTCTGGCCGAACGGCAGTTGATCTAAGGAGCCCGGACCATCACTGGGGCTTGTTTATTGTTTAATTTTGAAAGTTAAATTAGCGCCAGTACGCAAGGAGTGTTTTATTAAGGTTTGACTTTTTTATATATCATAAGATATAGCAAAAAAGCAGATGAGTCTCCTGATGGAAGGAATTAACCATGGCCTATAGACAAAAAATATGTTAATGGTGTGTTGCTATCTTGTGGCAAGATCTAAAGTCACATGCATAAGTTTGCCTTACCCTTCAAACCGGAACATAACAATGACAAGCATAGAAGCTATTGCAGCAGGAATAGCTAAGGCGATGGTACCAGACCCGGACGAGACAATGCGGAACTCTACCTTAGCCTTAACCTAAAAATACCGGTTTCCTTAAGAAGCAAAATTATAAGAGTCTTTAATCAATAAACCATTGATTAAAAACAATTTATAAATATAATAAACATAATTATAATAAGCATCTATAGAGGTTTTTGTAAATATTTCTTTGATATTCGCCACTTGCAATTTTTATCCGCACTGTGCGTACGAATAGGATAAAGACGTCTCATTCCCTGGTTTTGGCTTAAACCAGTTTGTATATGAGTAGGTTCAGGAATCGCTTTCATCTCAGATTCACTGCTAGTGAAATATTTTATAAAATCCGCTACAAATATTTATTAACCAGTATTTTTAAAACCGATTTCAAACCCTAGCTTATTGGCTAACTAGAATATAAAAATAAATGATAAGCCATCATAATTATCACGTCTTATATAGCAAATAAGCAGCTAGCTCTTTTGATGAAAAGAGATTATTTATAGACACTAAAGATATTAATTGTGTATTGCCATCCGTTCGGCGGGTTGTATTGTATATATACTTCACGATCGAAACTTATCAGTGACCATCATTAATGCTTTTGCAGCAGAAATAGGTCCCGGCCTCCTTTGAAGAATAGGCCAACTGCCGTTCTGCCAGGCAGGTCGTAAAAGGGACCATTTGGCTATCGAGTCACTACCATCGTGGCTACTAGGTGGTAGAGTTCTGCATTGTCTCGCCCGTGTCTGGTACCACCGCCTTACCTATTCCTGCCGCAATAGCGTCAGTGCTTGTCGCTGTCGTGTTCCAGTTTGGAGGGTAAGGTAGCCGGTAAACTTATGCATTTGGCATTAGACCTCGCCACAAGATAGCAACGTACCATTAACATCGTTGGCGTCTATAGGCGAAGGTTGACTCTTTCCATCAGGAGACTCATCTGCTTGTTTGCTATCTTTTGATATAAAAAAAATAGGTACAGTGGCACTATGTCCCGATGAGAGGTTTCAAAACTCTATCAATTGCTACAACACCAACAAAAAAGTTTTTGTACAGTTAGAAAAGGGCTATGGAAAAAAAGGACGATGAAAATATCTAATTTATAGCTACCAGTTCTCCGTACGCTAAAATCGTTCATGTTTCATAGTCAATATAATTTCATTTTAATATTAATTTTAATTCATTTCGAAAATCAAAATACATTTGTCTTTCTCTTAGTAAAATGTCAAAGAACATTCTCAGTCTCCTCATTAATCGAATGGAAACATAAATGACAGATAAAATCAAAAAAAATTCACAATATCTAAATACAAAGAAATCTTTTACACAAAGGAGTTGAAATTTAAATCTCGCTTGTAGTACCCTCCTTTAAGGCGACTATCTGGTTTCTTTCAATGATTATAAGCAGAACTTCTTCGTATATAAAATGCAAAAGTACTTTATGGTATGATAAAATCAAAACGCCGCTATATATTTTTAAAACATGATAAAATAAACCGTTTCGTTTTTGATCGGTGGACAAATTACACGAATTGATCTAATAATGAAATAATATAAATAATGACATATGAAAATATAAATAATAATAATATATGAAATAATATAAATAATAAAAATAATGAAATAATAATAAAAAAATAATTGATCTGACGATGAGACGGTTACCAAAACGAAGATTTGTCAAACTTTATTCGTACAATTAAAAAAGCAAACTGACAGAAGTCTCTCCTGATTGAAAAAACAACCACCACCGCCTTACCTATTCCTGACACAATAGCGTCAGCGCACTGTCGTGTTCCGGTTTGGAGGGTAAGGTACCTGCCGGTAAACTTATGCATGTAGCATTAGACCTCGCTACAAGATAGCAACGCACCATTAACATCTTTGGTGTCTAAAGGTGACGGTTGAGTCTATCCATCAGGAGACCCATGTGCTATTTTGCTATCTTATGATATAAAAAAAAAGATTACTTGATATTGTTGGTATGCGGATGTTTATTATTAGCCTAATCTCAGTGAGACTCCGTAGAATAAGTTATAAAATTTTGAACGCCTATAAAATTTTGCATAAGAAAAGTGTTTAGCTTGCGCAAGTACGACCATATCTGAACATTCCGTGTTAAACTTAAATGGCTACCTATTCATCATCGTCGTGATAGTCGAATCCTTCATCTATTTTACAAAATCTTATTTGATACATTGTCTCCATCACACTTTAAAAAATCTTCAATTTTTGTCAAAATAAGTACAACATTCAAACAAAAACCTTATTTTAAAATACCCTTCTCCTTTATACCATTTTATAATTCCTCCTTTACTATTCGAGCAATAAAAACTAGGATTGTCTTCGATTGACAATTATATAGGCTCCTAGTTCGTTCTTCTTTAAAAAACTAGCTTTTCTGGTAGAGATCCATCGCCAAAATGTATAAAATTTGATATTATTTACCTTTTTTTCTACATATCATAAGATAACAAACGAGCAGATGACTCTCTTGATGGATAGAGTCAACTATCGTCTATAGACACCAAAGATGTTAATAATGCGTTAGTATCCTTGTGCCGAGGTCTTAATGCTACACGCATAAGTTTAGCAGCTACATGGGGCACACTAAAAGTTTTGCACTTCTAGCTAATCGGAACTATTTAAATTTCGAATATTATATTTTCAAAACGTTGCAACCATCTTAGTAATAAAAAAAAACAATTTTCGGGAAATGATTTGTTAATTGTCTTTTTATCACACATTAAAGTTCAAAGTACGCAACAAACTACTTTTAAGCGGTTATTTGAAGAAAACCCCCGGATTACCTATGAGACAATACGAGGACTATTGGGGATTGGTATGAGCCAAATTCAGAAATTTTTACAAAAAGAACTGAAAGTTCGGAAACTTTATTGTCGTTGAATCCCTCATGTACTAACAGCGAAGCAGAAGCGGGCTCGCGTGGACTGGTGCTCACAGATGTTACTGAAGTACGACCACGGGCATTCTAATGCTGTTTATTACTTTGTCACAGGAGACGAAACGTGGATTTATTATTTTGAACCCGACAAAAACAGCAATCTTGTGAATGGTTGTTTGAAAATGAGAACAGGCCAACAAAAGTGAGACAGGCGAGAAATATTGGTAAAAAAATGATCGCGTTTTTTTTCTCAGCTACGTGTCCTATCTGTACAATTCCACTTGAAGATCAAAAGAGTGTTAATGCCGAGTGGTATTCTACCATTTGTTTACCCAGGGTGTTAGAAAAAATCCAAAAGCTGCATTCTCCTACACCATGATAACGCTTCTTCACACACGGCCAACAAAACAAAGTCATTTTTAGCTTCCGAAAAAGTACATCTAGTCACTCGTCCTGCGCATAGCCCTAACCTAGCACCCTGTGATTTCTGTATTTTCCCCAAAATCAAACATTTGATGAGAGGTTTTACTTTTACCAACTTCGAAGAAGCAGTGATAGCGTTCAATCAGCACGTAGAAAACATGCCTTCAGGTTTCGATCTTCAGGTTCGATCGCATGAAAGAATGTTTAAAATGTAAAGGAGATTATTTTGAGATGAGATTTGAAAAGCAATAAACATAATATTTTGGTTATAACATGTTGTTTTTTTAAGTTACGCATAACTTATAGTGTGACCTACGTATCTAACCCTCCAAACCGGAACACGACATTGACAAGAACTAATGTTGTTGCGGCAGAAATAGGTAAGGCGATGGAACTAGACCCGGGCGGAACAATTCAGAAATCTACAACCCACTTCACGGATCTCTAAAATATATTTTTTGTCCGCCCCATTGGTCGAGTGGTAAACGACACTGACTACGCAATCGACGGAGCTCGGGTTCGATCCCCGACGGGAACAAGCATTTGTGTGATGAATATAAATGTTTGTATTTTCGGGTTTGGGTGTTTATAATATATACATATTCCAGCATTAATATGTATTAATATTGTTGACTAACACCCATAACACAAGCAAATAATTTGCTTACTTTGGAGTTAGATCAATAAGTGTAATTTGTCCCTTGAATATTTATATTTATTTATTTATACTATTCATTCGATCGTACTAGTCTGATAAATATTTATTTGCTATTTAACTACTTCTTTGTAGGAAGACTTGAAACATTTATTCTCTATACGAGCTACCTTAACAAACAAAAGGTGATATAAATTTAGCTGCACGATGTTAAATTTACCTTCCAATAATAAATTTACTTACGCAATACATTTTCATTATTTACATTGAAACTATTTCGAATAATACTTACAGAATAAGCCACTATTTGAAAGCTAAGCTGATTTATCCAGTATTATCTGAATTTCGCTAGTGCAATTCGATTTCTGAGAATTTAATATCATTCGAATACTGCACATATAGGGCCGTATTTTCTACAACCAGTTTGCTTAATTAGCTAACTTTAAATTCTTTTTTTGACTTCCCGCTACGTAGTACGTAGTGTAAGTAGATAGGAAGTTACTGAATTTGCCCCGATTTTCGAAAATCGAGTTTTCACCGGATCTCTACGTTTTGAGGTCCTAGGAATCTTTTCCGAATATTTTCGCGATGACGTCAGTATGTCTGTGTGTATTTATGTATATGTGTGTATGTGTGTGTGTGTGTGTGTGTGTGTGTGTGTGTGTGTGTATGTGTGTATGTAAACATCTCATAACTTTTGAACGGCTGGACCGATTGAAACGCGGTTGATGGCATTCAATTGGATTCTGCTCAACTTAGACTTCTTGAAAATTTGAACCAAGTCGGCCTAGAAAATTAGAGAAATTTTGAAAAAACCCCAAAAAAAATTTGGCGAAACAGTATTTTTTAACATAACTTCCAGATTAATGTACCGATTGAGTACAAAAACTAATCAGCTCTATTCCTCAAAAAATTACATCTAATGTATAAATTGCATCAAAATCGTTTTATCCGTTTGAGAGTAATCGTTGACGAAACATTTTGAAAAAAAGTGTTTTTTCGACATAACCTCGAAATTTTTCAACCCATCATTTTTTCGTATTCTACAATTTTTAGTACTACAAAAATACGTCAGATGGCATTTCAAGAATCAAAATCCAATCTAATTTTCAAAGTTACAGTTTTTCAAGTATTAAAATTAAGTACGTCATTTTTAGCATATTTACTTTATATTTTTAAAATAATTTTCAGGCTAATACACCGATAGACTTACAAATCTTATCAGCTTTTCTCCTTTAAATTTAAAAACTGCGTCAAATACCGTTAACTGGATGAAAATCAGTCAATTTGTTTAGGATTTATATTTTATATTATATATTAATGACTAGCTGAGTCCGCGACTTCGTCCGCGTGGAAAAATTTCGAAAAAAAAGTAGCCTCAGTTACTCCCGGTCACATCAGCTATCTGCCAGTAAAAGTCTCGTCAAAATCGGTCCAGCCGTTCCAGAGATTAGCCGGAACAAAGAGACAGACAGACAGACAAAAATTGTAAAAAAATGCTGTTTTGGTGTGTGTATCGTGTATACATCCATATGCATTTAGTAAAAAGCGGTTATTTTAATATTACAAACAGACACTCCAATTTTATTATTTGTATAGATGTATAGATTAAATTATTTGAAACAAATGTTTTCTGACATTGCTACGAAATTTTTCAACCTTTCGATTATTTAGCTAAAGCAATATTTTAGATCTCAAAAATTGAAATCTAAAATATTGCTTTAGCAATATTTTAGATTTCAATTTGCAAACAATACTGCATTTGAAATCTAAAATTGTCATTCGAAAGATAAAATTCGATCAGCGTTTCCAAAATATACAACTTTTCAAAAATCAATATACTGCCATTTTAACAAAATATATATTGTTTGAACTGAAAAAATCTATGTTTATAGCTTTTACTCTTTTGAGCTTAACATACCTTAAATTAGCGGGAAGTTTCAGGGATGGCCTGTAGGGTCAACCACCTGTGTAGGTGGTTTATTTGTGTATTTTTTTAATTTTCTAAGGGGACTAAGTGGTAAATTTCTAAAACGTCTCACCCGATTCTGGTGCCACAGTCTTTGTGACAAGCACAGTCTTAGTGACGCTATTTCGGCAGGAATACCATTAACCATTTTTTTTCCAGTACTGTCCGAAGGTGGTGTCAAGAGTCTTTGCAACCGACGTATGTGTATGAAGTGATGAATGTGGAAGAAGCGAGACAAGTCTGCAAGGATCGTGATGTATGGCACTCGGTTCTCTCTGCCTACCCAGTAAGGGATCTGGCGTGAAGATATGTATATATGTAACATTATAATACAGGGTTTCGCAAGAAAGAATAACTAGAACTGCCGTACAGTAGAGCGCTACAAATGAATACAAAAAATATATTCCAAACAGCTGAAGTAACAACTTTATACTACACTAACTACAAATGAATGAAATCCTTTCTTGTTTTAGTAATAAAATATTTATCATAGATAACATTAATAGATTCAAATAGATCATTTTTAAAATTATATGGAACTAAACGAGAAATATATAATAATGGAACTCCGATTTTTTATTTCGATTTTTTATTAGATGGCTCTTCTAATAGAAAGAGACAACAATCGCCTATAGATACCAAATATGTTAATTGTACGTTGTTATCCTTATGGTTGTGTCTTAATGGTTGGCCTGATGTAACCAACATATTAAAAATACACACACTGAATTGAGAACTTCATGTGAAAGAGGGTCGAAAAATGCGCACCAGACGCCCATTAAATAAACAACATATACATCGTATCTAAGTACGGCCCTGCTCATACTCATGTAATCTGTTTCATAAGTATGTATTTGATTTGCTGTTATTAACCGATACATGTAAAATATTATTCCCTATCATGAAAATGTTTTATATATCAAAATATGATTCAAAACATTTAGCTTTTCAATATGCTTTACGACCTTTTACCAACCACATAGAGTGATTACGGCCGACTTGCTTGTTGCGTTTTTTGATGTTCATTTTTACCACCATAATAGTATTTCACCACAAGAATAATACGTATGTACCAATATAACACGCGCACCATCTATGGTAAGGTAATTGGTACTATGGCTAAAACTTTTCTGCAAATACTGTTACATAAGTAGACAAGTTTTATCCCAACTGAGTGAACGGAATGACTGTCATAAATACGAACAGAGAAATATTAATTTTTCCATTTAAGACTATAAACATGAAGACTTTATCAAAAATTCACAAGTGGTACCTAATAGTGAAATTGACACATTTCGAAAAAAACATCCGCGGTTTTCTACTAATAGTGAGTTTTATTAACTACAAAATCGATATGTCAAAAAATGTCAAAGAAATGTCAAGGAAAACTTTCTTAAAAATGTTTCGCCATTCATAAGAATTAAACTAATTAAACAATTTTAAAATTATTAACGGTATTTGACGCAGTGTTTAAGCAGGTTAAAATTTTAAATAAATCGGTATATTAGCCTGGAAGTTATTTTAAAAATATGAACTAAGTAATAAGTATGAACTTAGCTTAAAGTATGCTGTAAACACCGCTCATCTAAGGCAAGAGGACATTAGCACACCACCTGCTGTGTCAGAGCTGCCGCTCAAATTTATCTACCAAAAATCCTTAACATTTGGCTTAGTCGACGGTCGAAGATCGGAGAGTCCAAGACTTCCCGGGTGAGCTGAATAGACTAAACAATAAACCAAAAGGTAATCCTATTTGAATTTAAACATTCGTTTCAAATAGTTTTTGTGTGAAAATCTCTTTAACTTTACAAAACACTGTCACACATGGCATAAAAAATATTATGTTCACACAAAAGAAGCAAATAATATTGTGATAAAGTATTTACCTGCGACAAATCATGCAAGGACTTTTTTGTTAGATCCGTAGATTTTTCAACGTCCTTCCCAAGTATATCGTCATCTATTTTCATTTTCTTATGATTGACAAGGGCCATTTCGACTGTGGGATCAGATACGCTTAAAATATTCAAAGTTCTGGCGAGGATTCCTGTTTCAACCTAAAAAAATATAAATGAGTTTCAATATATTTGGATGATTTTTACCCAATAACTTATGGGAACAAACGATCTGGTGGTACACGGTGTTCTTAAAAATAACACTAGTGATTCAAGTGTTTAAAACTGGCTAAGTGATATTGAGACTGGAAGAATTATGCAATCGAATTACAGTAATTACTTTCACAACATATTTTCCAACCGACGAAAAACAAAGCTTATCATTTGTCAATCCGACATGCGTGTATGTAATATTGTTGGAATTGGATAATATTTGAGTACGATGATCTCTTTAGGCGTCCAAGTACATGTACTAAATTTCATTAATGTTTTTTTTATATCATAAGATAGCATATAAGCAGATGGGTCTCCTGATGGAAAGTCAACCATCGCCATAGACACCAAAGGTGTTAATGGTGCGTTGCTATCTTGTGGCGAGGTCTTATGCCACATGCATAAGTTTACCGACTACCTTACTCTCCAAACCGGAACACGACAGCATCAAGCACTGACGCTATTGCGGCAGGAATAAGTAAGGCGGTGGTACCAGACCCGGGCGAGACAATGCAGAACTCTACCACCTAGTAGCCATGATGTTAGTGACTTACATAGCCAATCGGTCGCCTTTTACGACCTGCCTGGCAGAACGCAGTTGGTCTATTCTTCAAAGGAGCCCGGAAGCAACACGGTATGTTTATATGTTTGTTTAAAATTTTCTCGAGAACTAAAAGCCATATCGAGATCATTATTTTTTATTTAAATTAGGTATATTCCAACTTAGTGAAAAGTCCAAGTTTCATCAAAATCGATTCAGTAGTTTTTGAGATGTGGGTATAATTGACAGATAATAGAAGTCGATTTATTTAAATTACATTAATTATTACGACGGATTTTTTTTGGTAATACCACTGAAATAAATACGATTACAAACATGAATTATAAGGAAAATTAACAATATTAGGCCAAGGATTTTACTGCGAGAAACATTAATATACGAGTATTTATGAGAAAAATGAAAAAAAATGTTATCTCAGTATACATATATTTGAAAACCTGACATAGCAAAAATATTTGTTTCCAAGTTGAGCCATCATAAAAGTTATAATAAAGGACTATTTGAATAAAAAATCTCAATTTTTCTTACTCTAGTTACAAACACAATTACATTAGCGCAGTCATGAAAAACCGCGACAGCCTTTAAAAATTAATAGTGGCTAATGACAAATAGATGACAAAGTAATTGAAATAATATTTTGTGATATAAATGGTACTTAATAACTTTTTCTGTTAGTTTTCACATGTATCACAAGAAATTTAAATTTCACGTACTTAACGTAAATACTGGCGTAATAGCACATAAATTAAGAGTTAAATGTAATTTTAAAAATATATTATGCTGGAAGCTAGAAACAATCTCTATTATTAAGTATATAGGTATAACTTATATAGACAAGGGCGCTTATTACACGTTTCAAATATATTTTTATTCTTTTAATGTGTACAAAATATAATTATGTAACAATGAAATTTGCATTTATATTAGTCTGGGCTCATGAACATTCAACAGTCTACTGAAGTTTGTACACCCGAAAGTCGTTCATCAAATTTTTTCCAGCATATATTATTTTCATTCATAATGCAAATTGTGTCCAGATACCAAATTGTAATAGAGAATATTTGTAGTATACAATTAATTATTTGTCTTACTTTATACGTTGAAAGATTAGCTCGCTGTCTTTTATAAAGTGTACTTTTAGCTCGCAAAGAGTTCACGTACTTCTTCAATTCTTCACCGCGTAGCACGGTGTCACCGAGGAGCTGTTTTACCTTTAAAGAATAACAATCATTTACTTTAAGTCACCTTTTAATATCCGACATAATATATTGTAGGTAACAGTTTCATACTTAAAACAACAAAAACATATCTTCACGCCAAATCCTTTACGAGGTAGGCAGAGATAATCGAGTACCGTATTTCACGGTCCAGACAGACTTGCCTTGCTTCCTGTACATTCATAACTCACTTCAAGCAAACACGCCAATTTCGAAGAAACTCTAGATAGCACCTTACAAATTTGATCATGTTACGTCAGTTTTGGTCTTCCCTGATACCTCCATCCATCCAAATTCGCATTGTATATGTTTGTTAATCGTCCGTCTGCCATTCTCTCAACGTGTCCGAACCAACGCCAAATGAGAAACGGCATGTTTCTCATTTTTACAATGATAATATCTTTCAATCTCAACTTCTCTTTTACTTCAGTATTATGAATGCGATCCGCGAGTGGTACACCAAAGATTTTTCGTAACACTCTCATTTCGACGGTATTAATTCTTCTTTCAATCTTTTTCTGACATACCTAGCTCACACTTTCATACAATAGCGTAGCGGCAAGCATAGAATTATGCAGGACAAGACGGGCGCCCTGACTAAAGATAGTGCTTTTAGATAGTTTCTCTAATATAATTAGTCTGTTCTCCACATATACTTTTTTCTATATCACCTGTATCGTTCATCCCTGCTAAAATCAAATGCAAAATATACAATGGTAGATGGCGGTAGACGATGTAGTGTTGGAACAAGTGGACGAGTTTATATATCTTGGATGTGCTTTCATAATAAAAAATATCCATAATAACAGAGCACTGTAACACAAAGCAAATAGGTACAGAAGGCAAACTCATGTATGTACTTCACTTCTCATACCTATGCTCGGCAGTAGCGCTAGGGTTATCAACTTTAGGTTATGCACAAAAACTGGTAGTGGCACTCGTATCTAGGTGTTAGATTTATTGTTAAGAATGAAACAAGAAGAATGGAAATGTAAACCAATAATTCCAAAGTATTTTAATGTTATTATTATACTGTTAATTACATAATGTTATTATTACATTTTCTGCACAAAATTTCACTGACGCATGTCTCAAGTGAGTGGCACTCGCACTTACACTATTCCCAACCTTTCCAAGATATCGCGGCTGTGAGAGGTGTAGATTGACTTCTGTACCTATTTTTTGCGGCTGTAAGGTGACTGCATAAAAATGTGATTTCTTTCATATTGTTATGCAGTCACCTTACAGCTGCACTACTACGGCGTAGAATTAGAGTAACCGTTCGCTACGTCGTAACTTGCAAAAAGAGTGTATTAGGATCCGTTATAATTATTATTTTATTTTAAACACTTGTACTGTTACACGATCACAAAATATGATATATTTATTTTTAATTAAATAGCCAACCGGTTTCACATTTTACTGCATCACCACGGCAGCAGTTACCGTGAAACAGTACAAATGTTTAAAATATAATAATAATTATAACGGGTCTTAATACGCCCTTTTTGCAAGTTAGGACGTAGCGAACGGTTACTTTAATTCTACGCCGTAGTATGGCAGCTTTTCTTTTACATTTTTATGCAGTCACCTTACAGTCGCAAAAAAAATAGGTACAGAAGTCAATCTACATACAAAAGGCGCTCGAGCAGCACACACATAATAATTATGACGGAGTTTCACCAAGTGCCGACTATGGAGAGTAGAAATTGTATTAAGATCCGCTTGTACTAAACTTTTCAAATACGTTTTACATGACTTTTACTTTGGTTTTTATTTAAAAGTAAATAGTTTGGTGCAAGCAGAACTAATCATCTATTTTTTTGTAGTGAGAGTGGCGATGTTTGGATATCGTACTTCGAAACACATATTATACAGAAAAAAGATTTTTTTGCATTTTTGTTTCTAACTCAAAAATTACTAAAATGATTTAAAAACTTTCTTAACTATTAGAAAGATACACTAATTCGGAGTAACAGACTACTTTTTACTACGAAACAAAAGAAAGTAAAGTTTTTCGGTCCCGCGTAAGAAATCGTTGCAAGAAATAGTTATGTATAAAAACTCGATTATCAGGTTTTACTCTTAACAAAGGTCAAGCACATTTTCCTGTCTTAAGGTTTTTTTTTGAGAAACTGTATGAAAACTTGCTTTGTGACAACCAACCTAATTAAGCTGTTGTAAAAAGTACATTTGTTGATTTTTAAATAAAAATATTTTTAAACAAAATAAAATTTAAATTTTTGTTAATTTTTAAAAAAGGTTAAATTTTTGTTAATTGTATCTACAGAAATCACTGCATGTATCCACGCCACAGGCCTTGCCTAGTGTGGAGTCCAATAGAAATTTAAGTTATTGTACTGTATTTTGAAATAAGTAATAATAATAAATCTTAAAATAAAAAATATGTATTTATTTAGTGACAAGCTAACTCGCGCAACTTCACACGCGAATATTTTAATCCCCTAGTGATTATGTTTTGGAAAAAGAGTTAGCCTAGGTTTGACCCCGGATTTCAAGTATCTTCATGCCAAATTTCTTCGAAATCGGTTCTGCTGTTTTGTCACGAAAGCATAACAGACAAGCATAATATATAAGCATTAATAATAATATTAGGTTTAGTAATATGGATAACACTGTTTAAAAATGCAAACTGACAGAAAATGTTTTTTTTTTTTTAATATACTCAAATAAATAGGCCACATACTTTCTAGCCAGGCAGTTCGTAAAAGACGAACGATTGACTTAACATGTCACTATTAACGTTACTACTACTAGGTGGTAGAGTTCTGCAACGTCTTGCCTGGATAATTTGTGCCACCGCCTTACATATTCCTGCCGCAATAGCGTCCGTGCTAGTCACTGTCTTGTTCTAGCTCAGAGAGTAGGGTAGCCGATAAACTTATGCACGTGACATTTCGCATATGGTATAGAATGGGATAGCAACGAACCTTAATAAATCTAGTTTTATGCAGTTTCTGTTGTCTATCTATACCTCCTACAGTAAACTTCTAGCCAATAGATCGGTAAGTCTTTGAACATCAGCTTCTACTTGCAAGTATACAAAAGTACCTTTTCATGAAATAAATTAACTGTAAATCGTTGTAGCTGTGTACCGAAGCCATTCTCAGGATTTAAATACGTATCAATTTTTTAGAAGAGTGACGGATGAGACATGTCCATAAAAAATAATATTCGGCGATGGTTTAGCTAGATTCTAATAAATCTGCCACAGGACAGTGACGATGCGGCTCGATACAATTTTATAGCTTAGGTTACAAAAATAATCAAATAAAACTTTCGAATTATTGGTTTGAACATTGATTTGCTGTACTTTTAGTAAATCTGAAATTCTGGTGTTCTCAGCATTTATTTATTTACTTTTACGCACTAAAATTGTACAATGGTTTAAACTTAATGCGATAAAGGCATTCTCTGCCAGTCAACTAGCAAGTGGAGCCGACAAATTTCCATAGGGGGTGCAAATAAATATTTTAAATGGAAAAAGGAAACAGTATGATGGGCTAAACGGAACAAAAACATATTAATTACTAGGAAATAGAAAATATAAATAGATACATACATTAATAAACACACAATAGACTATATACATACATAGTACATATAATAACCAAAATATTTAACTAAGCTAGTAAGGATAACATAAGTATTTAGTAATGTCTGTCTGTAGATAATTTCAATTTCTCTTAGATATTTTGTTGATAATTAGCATTCTGGTATTGGGTTCACAATTATCTTAATATTCAGTTGCTGAAGTGAATATTCTTATAATAATGGAAATATCAGATGATTTCGGATAAAACAGACATTCTAATACCTAAAAATGTAGAAAACAATCAAATAAGAACAATAAATTTCATACCGTTTTATCCTTTACTGGAACCAAAACGTCGCAATTACAAGAGTAACATAATCCTCATAATAAGACAATTCTTTACAAAAACTATCGTGCTAGTCATTTATTATCCCTATTCTTTTGCGAAGACTAGTAGGTACATTATTTTATCGTAAAAATACTTTTTATAATTAAACTATGGCGAACGACACTCGGTCATATTATACCTGCACAATTGTTTTTTAGGAAATGTAAAATACAAGTTTGCGTGCAATACAATGAAAAATAATGGTAATATTATACGATTCCGTCATGACATTACACTAGTGAAACCAAAAATAGACAAAAGTTATAGGACGCCCGAAGTCCTATTCGCTATATATTTTGTATTACTAAATAACAAGCATAATGCATAAATGGTACTAAAATTGTACAACGTCGAGCAACGACTAAGTACATCGCATACGCTCTCCTTCTAACATACATAAATTTTCATCTATCCATAGAGACGAACTCAAAGATGATACGACAACTTTTAATATGTCTTGGAAGACACAATACTCATTATAGTAGGGGAGCCCAAGAGAGGATTTTGATATTTACTCGAGCGCGTCAGATTAACATAGGACCTAGGTACCTACCATAGATCTGATCTCGCATACTGTTAAGGCTCTTCACCAATATAAGCCCTTTCTATATAGGGGGTAATTATATAAATTATATAATAAAAAAAAAAAAACAAAATTAAGATAACTTCGGCTTGTGGAAATTGTCAGATTATACTATTTTCGTAATTCTTACAAAATTTCCTCCATAATAAAAAAAAATTCAGACGCTCTCGAGAATGTCAAGACATTATAGTATAAACTTTTATTTTTCCTATAATTTCCAAATCCAATAGGTCTCTACGACGCTCGAGTAACTACCCATTTAGCATCTTGGGTCATCTACTATTATACCGCCCCGTTGGTCGAGTGGTTAGCGAACCTGACTACGCAAGCAATGGGGCTCGGGTTCGATCCCCGACGGGGACAAGCATTTGTGATGAGCATAAATGTTTGTATTTCCGGGTTTGGGTGTTTATTATGTATGTAAAAGTATTTATATATGTATTTCTATGTATTATAATCGTTGACTGACCCATAACACAAGCAAATAATTTGCTTACTTTGGGGTTAGATCAGTCAGTGTAATTTGTCCCGTGAATCTACTATTATATCAATTTGAACGAGATACGACTTGGTCACGTCTTCCACATACATCCTGCCAGTCACATTTTTATATACATAATATGGGATAGTAATCACCTCCAGAGATGTTAATTACGAATGTTTCGAAAGGTACGATTCTGTCCGAGGGGCGAAAATATAATTTTACCAGTTGCGGTACTCTGTATACCCTAGAACGACACTGACAAGCACTAAAACTAAGGGACTGGAAAAGTTAAAATGGTGTTCCAAAACCAAAGCGTTGCATCTCTCTCCTCTAGCATCTACTTTGTATAGTAGGTTACTATGGTAGTATCATATTATTCAGTCTTCACTCGCCTTTTACGAACAGATCGTAGAATGGCAAATGATCGATTCTTCAAGAGTGCGAAATTGTAAGTAAAAAACCGGTCGAGTGCAAATGGGACTCGCATACCGAGGGCTCCATACAAACTAGGCAACTTTAGCTGTATAATGTACATACATTTCAAGATTCTATGTTAAAGGAATGGAATTATATTACTACTAAATTTTGATCTTGCAAGTTGCAACATTAATTTCAATGTGTTTCAAAACTATTAATGTAAATTAATTTTATAAATTAAATTTATCTATAATACGCGCTATGTATTGAAGAGCGGGGTCTCCTAATACAGGCATTTCATGCTTAAAAGGAGTGCCCCAGCCACAGCTCAAAATGTAATTAGATATTTAAGTTATGAAATAAACGATTGTTGTTATTATTATTATATAAGTTATGATTCTCTCGTGAAATCGCAAATATGTGACATAAACAGTCATAACTTTGGATCGTGTTTTATTTTGTTATGTAACAAAAAATTACTGTTTTCGGCTTGTTTTCTTTACATGCGCTGTAAGACATTGTTTTTTGCCAAATTTCATAATTCTAGATCAACGGGAAGTATCCTATAAACTATGATTCCCTTTTGAAATTACAAGAAATCGCAAAATATATTACATAATTGTCCTATCTTTTAATCGCGTTAACTTAGGAGTTTGATTTTTTCACAGCTAAAAGGGACAATAGACCCAAATATTTGATATAAATAAGAACTTGATACCTCGTACGCGTACGCGTACGCATACCATACACGTTCCTGAGGGAAAAGATCTTGACAGACAGACAGATGGCTAAGGAAGTGATTCCATTAGGGTTCCGTTTTTTCTTAATCAGGAACCCTAAAAATTGATACAACAAATTTTTATCACTTATTATTTGTGGAGACTGCCTCGTGGTCTAGGGGTTAGCCTAATCTGCTCAGATCATGAGGTGTTGGGTTCGATCTCGAGTCGGGCAAAAATGTTATTGAGGTTTTTCTCGAAAATCTAAAGTTTCAGTAGCACCTCGGAGTCTGGCGGAATAATGCATTATTACTCCCGTGCCTCGAATGACCAGGTAAAACTGTTGGCCCTGGCTATCCCTAGAAATAATAGATAATTTTTAACTAATTGGTATAATGGTAAAAAATAATTACCACTTATCTCGCCAACAAACCAACCGGTGAATCCTGGTAAGCCGGAGCGTCTATAGATGTTTGGTTTACTCTGCTTACCCCGCAAGAGAACCGGGCGTGATGATGCTTTTTATTATTATTTTTGTAGGTATATTCAAAACAACTAGGCAATTCATTCAATTTTTTCGTACTTCTTACTGACAAAAAACCAATATTAAATTTTATATAAAACGAAACATATCCAATATTGAATTAGTTTTACTTCATAAAACATCGTTATATTCTACCATTCTCTGGAAATCACATTTATCTAAATCCATCAAGACATTTGCTACGAAACAATAAATTCTTCCAAAATAAAACCTTTTTACAGCCAAAAAGACAATCATATTATCTACAATATGGTTACAGAATGGTTAGGAGTACGTAAATATTTTTCCTGGTATAAATTATATCATACATCATAACCCTTAAGTAGTATTTTTTTGTATCATAAGATAGCTTACACCCAGATGGCTCTCCTGATCGAAAGGAAACGATTTAATAGACACCAATGATATTAATGATCCATTATTATACGAGTGGCAGGATGACAATGCCACATGCGTAAGTCAACTAGCTGCATTACCCTCCAAACTAGAACACCATTACTCACAGGTAATTTACATTGACGCCATTGCCGTAGGAATAGGTACAGTGGTGGTACCAAATACCCGGGCGAGACATTGCCGAATTCTACCATCTAATAGTGACGATGTTAGTGACACGTACAGCCATTTGTTCGTCTTTTACAAACTGCCTGGCAAAATAGCAGATAGTTTATATGAAGTAATATAAAAAAAATCATATCATAGCAAAGAAATAGATGGCTCTCTTAATGGAAGTAAATTAATATAGTCTATGGGCATCTAAGATGTTAACTGTGAGTTGCTATCCGTGATGAAAATTCATGCCACATGTTTAAGTTTCCCGACTAAATGTAAAAACCGAAACAAAGCAGTGGCAAGCACTGACGCTATTAAGTCAGAAAAAGTGCTAAATTTACAAACTCTGCAATATCCTACTACCTAGATGTCACTTAGAAGTCACCGTCAGTCAGACACACAGTTAGCCAGTTGATAGTGATAAATTCAACCAGTCGTTTGCCTCTTAAAAACTACCTAGTGCGAAGACAGGTGGTCTTTCTTAGGTACATTTTAAAAGCAGGTTTTTTTATGTTATAAGATAGCAAACAAGCAGATGGATCTCCTAATAGAAAGAGTCAATCTTCGCCTATAGACACCTAATACTTTAATGATGCGTTGCTATCCAATACGACATTCATAAGTTTACCGGTTACCTTACTCTCCAAACTGAAACACGACAGTGACAAGCACTGACACTATTGGGGTAGAAATAGATAAGGCGGTGGTGTCAGACCCTGGTGAGACAATGCAAAACTCTACTATAGCGAAATAAGCCAATTTATAAAATTCTCCTAGCCGTATTTGGCTATGGCGACAACGACAATAAAGTTATTAGGAACTAATTATTTAAAAGAAATTATTATTCTTATTATTATTATTGTTCATGGTGTCCAGATTATGATAGGCCCGAATATGGCTCGCGAAACCGAACTTATTTTTAAAAGAATGATCACACGAAAGGCAATTTATACCCAGTTAGTAATAGCACATACCAATACACAGCAAAGTAGCAACTAAACCAGATACCTTCCAAGAGGGAAGGTATCTAGTTGGAGAGTTTCTAGAGGAAAGATAGCCACGAGCCAAAATCAATGCAAGTACATATGGAAGTCGGAACGTTTTGTAAAGGTTTGGCTCTACCTTAACATCTTAATTCTGGCCGACTGGTGTATCCTACCGGAGGTTCCGGGGGAAGACTCCGGAATGAAGCGCGCGTCACGTCGCCGTCAACACGTAACAAAGTGAGTAGTATGTTAATAGTATATTAATATGTATGTTAGTCTATAATGTATTTATATGACCCATGTTGTCTGAATTAAATAGTAAGATAAAATAAATAAATATTACAAAGTACTCTGTGACCTTAACCTCAAAAATAGCGGTTTCCTTAAATATCCAAAATTATAAGAATTTTGAATCAATAAACCGGTTCATAGAAGTTTTTTAAAAACCACTCCTTATTGTTCGCCGCAGTAATTTTGGTTCGCTTCATGCGTGACGAACGATTCTACGGTTTAGGCTTAAACCGCTTTATATAGGTTTATGAAACGCTCTCATTTCAGACAAGATCTGAGCGAAAACTTTTATAAAAATCGATTTTTTATTCTTTTACCCGTTATTTTTAAACCGGTTTCAATCTTTGATATCTGCAGCTATCTTTCTTTCTAAGCCGGGGCACAAGATTCTCCGACAACGCAGAATCGTACCTAGTTTAGTTAGTGATTTGATGATATATCTAAGGTCACCACCTGATTGCTTCGATGTAGAGGGTTTTTGTGATATTTATTTAGACAAGTGGTAGTCTTTAGATGTTTAACACACTTGCTTCGAAAACAGCAACACTCACAAACATCTTAAATCCATAATCCTTGTGATGGTTTGGGTTCCTTTCATGAATAGACTATCTGCCTTTTTGTCAGGCAGTTCATAAACGCCGAACGACTGGCCAAACAACGTCGTGCGTATCGTGTTTACAAAGTAACAGAGTTCTTAAAAATTTATCCTCGGTTCGTTACCACCACCTCGCATATTGCCTGCCACAACAGAAGCTATTACTTATCACGTTCATGTTCCTATTGAAGCATGAGGTACCCGATATACTATGTATGTGGCCATATAAATAGCAAGCCGTTTTTAACATGTCTGATGTCTATAGGCGATGGCTATCTCTTTCCATCAAGAGAGCCATTTACTTATTTGCTATCTTATAATAAAAAAAAACCAACGCTTCGTGTTCGAACAGTGAAATTATCTCAGCAAGAATTCAAATATATTGCAAAGATTATTCCAAGTTAGCTTGCAACCGCGAAAATAAATGTCCCCATTATATTTCATGCTTTTCGTTTTATCAAAGAGATTGCGACTTTAAATCTAACATATTTTACTTTAACGTTAAATTTTTGGATTACCTGTAATAATATTATCAAGTATAATTCAATGAGATTTTAAATTTTAGACAGTAAGAAATTCTATTTATGTATTGATTTAACATTTATTTAAAAATTATGTATTGGGAATAACGATTGATTCTTGTTGTATAATTTTTATTAATTATTTATATAATAATTTGTTATATACATAACGGTCAAATTATATTTTGGTTCATAAAAATTCCATAAAAGGAAAAATTTCAAGCAAACCCAAAAATGTATAAATGTGTGAAAGATATATAGAACACGTTTAGTAATATAAAATATACAAAAAAAACTCATGTTAATTTACTAATCCTAATACGTTATAATGCATTTTATGTCCAAAAATGTCTAAAAGTGAATTCCAAAGTTTCACAGGGTTAATAGTGTAATAGGATAGAATAGGACAGAATAACATATTTATCTTGCGAAACACAAATCACTTGTAACTAACACAATTTATAATAAGTAGTATAACATTTTTCACTATATTTTTTTGATAATGTAATTGACATACTATTTTCGAGTCGGACAGGGTTATTAACAGAGTATTAAGGGAGAAAAAATATTGATTCCCGTTATTTTAGACCCATTCGCGTGATCAAAGAGGAACGTATTTAATGTATCTTTTTAATGTATCTTTATTCTCTGATAATCAAACACAAATGTTTAAAGCGTTATTTAAGTTAATTTAATTAAAGAAAAAAGCCAAAATTCAATTAAGACAATTGCACGAACGATGGAGTGTGAAAGGAGATTGATGAGGGTCCCATATCACGGACACTTTTTATATTACTAAAATTCACGAAACTCCTTCAAAGATTAATATTACTTGATTTTACATTTGTTACATTCCATTTTAAGCCACTCGCATCGCAATATATTGTCAACACAAATATAATTCATTTTTGTATTACTATCATGAAGATTATTTGATTTTAACCACTTAAATGTTAAAAAACAATAAAACTTATGTTTACATAAAATGTTTATTACTCGCTCACAGCATAAATAGATGACACTTGATTTTTTTTTTTGTTTCTTTCGGATGATACTAAGAGTACTTATTTATATGGCCTTCTATGTTGTAGATTTTGATTATAATAATAAATATTTTCATTTTTGTTGCATTTTATACAATAGTTTGTTTAAAATTTTGCGTCTTATCTGTCCAACATTTTTATAATTTGTTTGGTTGGTCAGAAATAAAATAAAAAAATAACTTTATGGCAGAACAGAAAAATCTTTGCTTGAATTAGAAATAAGAAAAAGCGTATAAGTTTGATTAGTTTCATGACTTTCCGCCTAAAATCCTTTTAAAATTAACTTGCTATAAAAAAGTGTCCGTTGAATCCTAATATTGACTTATTGTGAATAAAATTAATTTAATAATTTCGGCTGACACTATATTCTTGTAGTTCATTTAGGCCGATCTCATCACTCTCCTTTGGATAATTACATTATCCAAATTTCACACTCCACCACACCGGACCGCAGAAACCTAATATTTTTAAATAAAATGTATTAGAAATACATAAACCTTAAACACACTCAAGTGACATACGTGACAATATACACACGTGTATACTTACTATTTTCTTCTCGGCTTCTCGAATAAAGCTAAAGCTTGAAAGAAATTTTATTGTTTAGTCTATGGTTGAATTTCAGCCACAAGCGATCGCTAGGACTTCATACACCCAACCGATTTAGCTTATCATAGCTTCATCAGGGATGTTTTGTTCAGTTATAATGTTTGATACAATTTTTACAAACTAAAAAAGAGTCAAAATTGTACAAAACATAAATTTCACCAGCAAAAGTAACAGTTCGCCCCACCTCGATGCAACACTGCGAAGATATACTCTCTGACGTCGATTACTTCCATTTAGACTCACCCAGGTCTCATCAGTGAAGAGTACATTACTCCACAGCCCACGTGTCCAATCCCTATGCCCTCGAGCAAATTCATACTAGACGATGGGCTACCATAAATGCTGGGCCTATTGCAGCTCCTTTTGGAATCAGATTCCTTTTAACGAGTAATCTCCTTGGTTTCCTTAACTTTTAACCACTTGGTGTTCGTCTCGCAGACTTTTTGGACTTTAACTGCGTTGAGGCGCCAATAACTTTTATATAAGGATACAATACTAAACAGTAACTTGTATATAACAATAATCTGCTGCTAATGTAGCTGTAGCTCTGCCTGTACCTGGATGATAATCGAATGCGGCAGGCAATAAGTATCGTCTGTAAACTTGTTGCACTGAAGATCTGCTAATACAAAGTCTTCGAGCGACCTCAAGTTGCGCAACGCCTGCTTGAACTAGTACTAAGCTTGATCTGCTTCCGATGTATCACATCCATTATTGCCCCCAAAAAGTGACAAAAACACACGAGTTTGAGCACAAGTTTGACTTAAAAAGTTATAAGAAGAAGTAGCTTTTGTTCCCGTGGGAGTATCGGAAAGGTTTATATATTAAAACCTTCCTCAAGAATCAATCTATCTATTAAAAAAACCGTATCAAAATCCGTTGCGTAGTTTTAAAGATTTAAGCATACATAGGGACATAGAGACAGACAGAGAAAGCGAATTTGTTTTATACTATGTAGTGATTCGACTAACCTAATTGTAAAATAATCGCGAACCCTACTCGAAACAGAACAAACCGTTAGCAGTTATTTGTAGTTTGATTTTCAATTTAAGTTGACAACACTTTAGAATTTTTTATATTTATTTTAATAAGCATAAAACGCTTTTTCTGGAGATATAACTTTGATAGTTGCTAGTTTTATACTTTTTGAGAAAATCGAATCAGAGTTCCAAGGTAGCAGGTGACCTTTGGTTTCGGTATTTATTTTACTGATAGTAGCGGTCGCCTGTGATTTAAACAATAAAATATCTTTTAAGTATTACAACTGACTTTAGACTTAAAAAAACTAAGTTTGACCGTGCAGGCCATCCCTGAAACTTATCGCTAAATTAAGGTATTTTAAGCTCGAAAGAGTAAAAACTATATTTTATAGATTTTTCAGTTCAAACATCTATTTTGTTAAAAATGGCAGTAAGTATATTGATTTTTGAAAAGCTGTATATTTTAGAAACGATGATCGATTTTGAATTTTCAAATAGCATTCAACTCGATTTTTGAGACCTGAAATATTGCTTAAGCTAAATAAGCAATAGGTTGAAGAATTTCGAAGCAATGTCAAAAAACATTTTTTCAAAACGTCAAATTGGATCAAAATTGACCAATTTTGATTCAATTTGACGGTATTTGGTGCAGTTTTTAAAGCAATTGAAAAGAAGATTTTTAGGTCAATCGGTGTACCATCCTGAAAGTTATTTCAAGGATATTAAGTAAGTTTGCTAAAAACAACGTAATTTTAATATTTGAAAAGCTGTAACTTTTGCAAATAAGATTCGATTTCGATTTTTGACATGGCGGTCAACGTAGTTTTTTATTACTAACATATCGTAAAATACCAAAAAATGATTGGTTGAAAATTTGGAAGTAATGTCAAAAAAACGCTTATTTAAAAATTTTCGTTCAACGATTACTCCCAAACGGATAACTGATTTTGATGCAATTTATGCATTAGACGTAGTTTTTAGAGAAATAACGGTGAATAGTTTTTGTACTCAATTGGTACACTAATTTGGAAGTTATATTAACAAAATACTGTTTCGCCAAAATTATTATGGGGTTTTTTCAAAATTTCACAAAATCTCCTGGACCTGAATTGACTTGACTTGGTTCAAATTTTCAAGAAATTTCAAATTTTCAAGAAATTTCAAATTTTCAAGAAATTTCAAATTTTCAAGAAATATAAGCTGAGCGGAATCCAATCGAAAGCCATCAACTGCATTTCGATAGGGCCAACCGTTCAAAACTTATGAGATGTTAACTTACACACATGCACTAACACAAACGCAAACGCGCACACACACACACACATACACACACACACACACACACACACACATACGTACATAGACATATTGACGTCATCGTGAAAAAAGTCGGAAAAGGTTCCTCGGACCTTAAAACGTTGAATACTCGATTTTCGAATATCGGGGTAAAATCAGTAACTTCCTTATCTACATACGTAGCGGGAAGTTAACAATAGAATAGGTGCATGAGAGTTTTGTCACATGAATTTAGTGTGTGTAATGCTTTATTTTATTAACTTAATGTTTTTCAAATGTTTTTTATTTAGAAATATTAGTTTCTGCAATCCTTTGCAATATAAACTTTAAAAAGGGGTACGAAGTTTTCCCCTCACGTATTAATATAAAGATTTTTTTTATAAAAGAGGGGACAAACGAGCAGGAGGTGCACCTGATGGTAAGTGATCACCGCCGCCCATGGACATCCACAATACTAGAGGTCTTGCAGTTGCGTTGCCGGAGATGTATATTACTGTTTTCCTTCGGTATTTATTTATATGCAATGGTTTATTTTTTCATCAGGAAAGCCTTCTGCTTGTTTGCTTACTAGAAATATAAAGAAATAGCTGTATTGTTTAAGTTAGAACTGTACGACCCTTTCCGTCGTCAAAAAAAACCTTATATAACGATAAGTACGAAGACTAATTTTTTAAGCATGCACTTTTGAATTTTCCAAATTAATTTTATTTTTATAAAAATGATTAATTTCATTTTTTATAATGTTATCTACTTACCCATATGCCACTTTCGTATCGGACTACTAAGTAAAGATCACCATACGTAGGTCACACTATAAGTTTTGCGTAACTTAAAAAAACAACATGTTATAACCAAAATATTATGTTTATTGCTTTTCGAAATAATCTCCTTTACATTTTAAACATTTTTTCATACAATCGAACCATTTTTTAAAACAGGAGGACCACAGATCTGAACGCATGTTTTCTACGTGCTGATTAAACGCTATCACTGCCTCTTCGGAGTTGGTAAAAGTAAAACCTCTCATCAAATCTTTGATTTTGGGGAAAATACAGAAGTCACAGGGTGCTAGGTCGGGGCTATACGCAGGGTAAGTGACGAGATGTACTTTTTCGGAAGCTAAAAATGACTTTGTTTTGTTGGCCGTGTGTGAAGAAGCGTTATCATGGTGTAGGAGAATGCGGCTTTTGGGTCGTCTTTCGCGAACTTTTTTTAACACCCTGGGTAAACAAATGCTAGAATACCACTCGGCATTAACACTCTTTTGATTTTCAAGTGGAACTGTACAGATGGGACCCGTAGCTGAGAAAAAAAACGCGACCATTTTTTTACCAACGTTTCTCGCCTGTCTCACTTTTGTTGGCCTGTTCTCATTTTCAAACACCCATTCACACTGTTTTTTTCTGACTGCTGTTTTTTTTCGAGTTCAAAACGATAAATCAACGTTTCGTCTCCTATGGCAATGTCATAAAAAAGCATTAGAATGTCCATGGTCGTACTTCAGTAGCATCTGTGAGCACCATTCCACGCGAGCCCGCTTCTGCTCCGCTGTCAGTTCATGAGGGATCCAACGACAACAAAGTTTCCGAACTTTCAATTCTTCGTGTAAAATTTTCTTAATTTGGCTCATACCAATCCCCAATAGTCCTCGAATTGTCTCTTAGGTAATCCGGGTATTTCTTTAATTAACCGCTTAACAGTAGCCACATTATTTTCGTTGACGGCAGTTGAAGGCCGCCCTTGACGAAATTCGTCATGTAAAGAAACTCGACCTCTCTCAAATTCAGCAAACCATCGCCTCACGGTGCCCAAACAAGGTGCTTCTCTCCCAAAAGCATTTTGAAGACGAGCGGTACAGTCTTGTGGAGAAAGAGAACTTTTAAAATCATAAAAAATTATCGCTCTGAAATCTTTTCGACTTAATTCCATTTTCGTTACGTACGTAGAACTTTGATGTGTAATAAAAAAAGAATTAACAAATCATTTCCCGCCAATTGTTTTTTTTATTACTAAAAAGTGTTGCAACGTTTTAAAAATATAACATTCGAAATTCAAATAGATCCGATTAGCTAGAAGTGCAAAACTTTTAGTGTGTCCCATGTATTATCGGGCGCTTATATACCAAAAATTCTTTTCACGAAAGATCCTTTCTGAATAAAATATAAGTAATCCCGTGTACCGGGATTAAACAATTTTGTAAAAACGACTATAACAAACTTAATGAAATTAAAGCAGTGTTTTTTTTTATTTAGTATCATTATTTTATTCAAATCAAATGAAATATCAATAAAAATATGTGCAGAACAATTTGGGCAATTTATAAGCCGTTAATGAATAATAATATCGTATTCCATCTAGTCAGGCAAAATTTCACCTCATTATTTCCGTTTTTGTATTCTTCGACTTTATTAAGGATTTACATCTACGTTTAATAAATGTGGCGCATCGCCGAGCAGAAACGACCCGCTGTAATCCTTTCAGAATTTAAGTAAGTATGAAGCAAACATTTTATTTGATATACAAAGGAAATGTAAAATTATAGTACTTATGATGATATCAGCCCATGGACCTAATCATTATTTCTATATGAACATAATTTAAATAATGTAGTGCACGTTCAAGCTCACAGAGACGGGCGGAAAAGGGTCGGGCCGCATTGTAAAAATCCCCTCAGATAGCTTTCATACTTTTACCAATTATTACCAATGAGGAAAATCTACGATGAGTCGATACAAAAATGCATGCTTTTATAAACCATCAAGCAGAAGAATGTTTTCTATCTTGAACAACTCTTGAGGAATTCGAGATATGGACTCTAGTAATTAATTAAGATGGGAAAAGTTATTGGAAAAGGGGAAGCCGCTCATGGAAAGAAATTTTGATTGCGAAAAGAAATAAGAGTGTGGACAGCAATAATGATTGCTGAACAACTCTTCCGCCTCGCAAGAGTTTAGGTCGCCTAGGTTAGGCACTCTAAGAAGATAAAGAATATCGTACACTACGGCGGGGCGCATCGGGGCAAATTTTTTTTTGGTGGATTTCGGTGAATACAATGCGATCCACACGACCCGATGCGCCACGTCACCAGTGTACTATGGTAAGCAGAATTGTGCGCACATGTTCCTCTGTGTTTTAAATATTAACTTCTGAAATCACGTAATTATGGATGTAGAACGATTAATAATAAAATTTTAATTCAAGGCTACAAAGAGCCATATGATTTGCAAGATCCATGTTAAGATGATCAACACGGGAGAATTATATTTGGAAATAAATGCGGAAATGCGTTGCCCTGCATTGCGATGCGGCCCATCTTATGTGCTATGTAAGATTTTTTCGCTGCGATGCCCCGTGCGTTGTCCCGTCACGTAGCCCGTGAGTTCGATCCTTAAACGTGCATGTTTTAACAAATGCGACGGATAAGGCCGGTTTCCGAAACGCAAATAAATTTTAACAAGTAATTAATCTGTGTTTAACAGACTATTTGCTTGTAAAAAGTATGGTAAACACAGACTAATTGCTTGTTAAATTAATTTGTGTTTCGGAAACCGGACGATAATGTGGTAAAAATAGGGGACATTGTAAAGAACATTAAATACACTCATTTTAACAAAACATCACGGTCTAAACGTTCCAAAAAGTTTTCCTCGACTGACGAACGTGTGAGAAATACGGATATGTGAGCCTACACAGTGATCTATTAATATTTAATAGATAGCTATTATCCTAACTTTTCTATTTATAACATGACACTGAATTTACGGCTTAATTCCTACTCATACGTGAATTTCAAGCCTTCATAGTGAACAACAGTTTACATCTATTTAAGTTAAATTATTTTTAAATATCGCTCGATAAACTAAACAAATTGACCTATCCCTGAAGTAAACAAATTATTTGCTTGTGATATGGATGTTGACTAACGTCAACGATACTAATACACAGAAAATATAAACCCAAAAACCCAAGCATCTATGCTCACCAAGTAAGTATTTGTCCCTATTGGGAATTGAATTCGAACTACTCGAACTGCAAGAATATTATTTTTTTGGTCCGTTGCCTAACTGTTCATCCGGATCATGACTGTGTCAGCAATTTCTACATTTCTTAAAAGTAAAAAAATTGGCCAAAATTATTTTGGAATATATTAGAAACATTTGTATTGGACTATATCAGCAGAAGCTCCTTAAAACAAAATAATATTTCTTAGATAAATCTAAAAAACGGTGTTCGTGTGAGGTTTTAAAGAAACCTGTGGACTGTATACTGTATATTAATTTTTAATTACTGTAAAACTACCCCAAAAATCACTTTTTTGAAAATATCTCAAAAACGTGAAAAGATATAAAAAAAGGTCCAAACAAAAAATGTAGGGAATAAAATTTCCTATAAAAACGTCCTGAATCACTTTTAACGTTTTTGCAATAGAAACCGAGATATTTGCAATAAACAATCGAAATTTATTGCTCAGCCGGGTGGCATATTAAAAATTTACAAAAAATAAAAAATGATTTTTTTAATTTTTTTAATTTACATCTACAAAGCTTAACAAATAATCTGAGAGATTTTTTTTAAAGTTATAAACAATTGTATTTTTTAACGTATTTTTTTAATTGAAAATTTAAAAAAAAAAATTAATGTACATTATTTTAACATTTTTATCAAAGACTCGATATTTATATCCTCATAAAAGTATACATTTACCTGAGATTTTACCTATTCTGTTCATCTATTGAAAAATAAATTGCCCCTGATTTTATACCTCTGGGTCGCCCGGTAGAAAGCGAGAGAAATATATGTAGCTTGTCCTTGTTACTCTTATACTCTGAGCAACCAGCATGCGCATGATCCAAACCAACGCGCGTAGTCTTCTCACACCTCTTCATCTGATGGGTGGGTAGATTGTTTCGGAGATGGTTGCTACCGCTGTCCGTGAATACGGCCAGGTCTTTGGGTTGATTCCGGATGAATCCTTCCTCTTGGTGTGTCTTCTATGGAAAGCTAGGGTATCTGTGTTATATGGTGTATGTGGCATTCTCCCTCACCCCGAATTTTTCACGCCACCGCAAGCGGTCGGCCCCACCGAATGAGACCCGTTGGGGAAGCCCAGCGGAGACCGTCTAGCGATCGCGGCGGCGACTCTGGCGCGGGAGGGAGAAGTTGTTTATAAGTGAAGTAAGTTTCCAGGGTATGGCTTGGCGTCAAGGGGACGCGCGTGCCATGGAGCTATATTTTTAAGATGTACATGTTGGAATGTGTCGGCGCGCTGATACATCCTCTCCGCGAGTCTTCGGATAAATTCCTCTATCGTCTCCATCTTCAGGTCCCTCTTGATTACGTCATTGGTGACGTACCCGGGTGTGTCCACGATCTTGCGTAATGCGACGTTTTGGCGTTGTTGTAAGTTAACCTTGAGTCCCTGTGCTATCAAGTTGTACCACACGGCGGCTGCATAAGTGATCCTGGGTCTAATGTAGGTTTTGTAGACGTTTAATTTTATTTTGATCGGTAATTTCGATTTCAAAACAGGATGTAGTGCCGCCAATGCTACTCTTGTCTGGTTTGCAATATTCTTTACGTGGCTTCTCATATTGGGGTTGGTGTCTATGGTGACACACAGGTACTTCACCGTTCTGGACCAGTTGATGGTATCATTGTTAAATTTCAGCAGTGGTGCTGTGTTGCCCAGACCTGATCTTGGAAGAAGGGCCTGAGTTTTCCCGACATTCACAGACAGCCGCCATTTATTCAGCCAGTCGGTAAGCAGGTCAAGTGTTGCTTGCATTTTCCGTGCTGCATGTTTGGCAGATATTGAGGTTGTCGTGAATGCCGCGTCATGAGCGAAGAGGGCTAGGGAGCAGTTGTCTCCCACCGGGATGTCAACAGTGTAGAGCAGGTAGAGTCTGGGCGAGAGACAACTGCCCTGGGGTACTCCTGCCGTTATTTTTCGTTCGGTGGATATGGCGTCTTCTACTTTTACTCTAAATGTCCTCTTCTTTAAAAATAAAGCGATGATCTTCACCAGTCTTCTGGGTGTCTCTGTTTTCGCCAGCTTGTAGAGTAGTCCGTCGTGCCAGACGAGGTCCGCTTTTACCTCTGCTGACAGTCTATTCAGTTGGTGTTTAAGGATAGGGCATCGTGTCCTTTGCCACATGCGGCGAAGTCTTCTCTTTTTAGTTATTTTCTCACGGATATAGCCTGGTAGGGCTGGAAGTAATAGATTTGAAGAAGAAGAGCTTGATTCATGATGATTCGCATGACTTCCTGGATGCAAGATGTTAATTTATCTGTTAGGTCGTCCTGATTACTTAAACTTATTAGATAAAAGGTAAATTTATTAAATATGGGTACTTATCTTACTCTCATTCTGTACTCTCTTAATCATTACTCATTAGCGATCGCCATAATTGTACGACTTTCTTTGATCATAGACTAAACCATAAAATCTCTATTAAGTTTGACAACAGCTGTAAAGAAAATAGTATACATATATGTATATTATTATGTATGACACATGAATGTAGTGCGTGAAATATATACAAAAATATTAGCTTTCTGCATTCCCTTAGCATGTAAACTTAAGCTACACAAGGATAGCAACTATGTACTATAATGTTACACTTTTTTGTATTTAAGTAACTGCATGTGGAATAAATGTATGTGAGATTAATAATGTACTTAGAAATTAGTTGTTAAAACTGTTGAACCTTAAAGAAGGATCTAACCTCTATAACACGGGTTATCCTAGTATAGAGGTTAGAGCTCCACAATGATTATTTCATGTACTGTATAATAAATAAATAAATAAATGAAATGAAATAAGCTGCCAATTCTAATATTTCTCCATTCTCGTAATTGTCGTTTTAAGGGATACAACAAGTTTTCTTAACGTATTAACATTTCATCATATTTATATCTTTGATATTAAAAGACTTAATGCAATCACAATAATTTATAAATCACTATAATAAATGTTTACCGATAATACTAATGGTACGGGTACGTTAACGGTACGTTTTTAACAATTACTAAAGGAGATTGATGAGATCCGCCTAAAAGGGCTACAAGAACATAGCGTCAGCGGAAATTATCAAATTAATTTTATTTACAACAAGTCAATATTAGAATTAAACAGACACTTTATAACAGTAGTTAATTTTAAATTTAGTTGGAAAGTCATGAAACTAATCAAACTTGTACGATTTTTCTTATTTCTAAATCAAGCAAAGGCATAACGTTAACACTTTTTTATTTATGACCAACCAAACAACTTATAAAAATATCGTATAGGTAAGACGCAAAATGTTAAGCAACCTATTGCATAAAATGCAACAAAAATAAAAATATTGTTACTGTGGTCTAAACTTACAACATAGAAGGCTGTATAAACAAGTTACACTAGTATCATCCTAAAGAAACAAAAAAAAAACAATTGTCATCTATTTAAACTGTGAACGAGTAAGAAATATTTTAATGTAAAGAAAAGTTGTTCATCTTTTAACATTTAAGTGGTTAAAACCAAATATTCCTCATGATGAGAGATACAAAAACATATTATATTAATATCTAAATTGACGATATATTCCGACGTGAATTGCTTAAAATATAATGTAATAATTGTGAGTCCAAGTAATATGTAACTTTTCGTGAATTTTAGCATCATAAAAAGTGTCCATGATACAATTTACATTTCAGAAGAAATTACTAATGTATTACAATACGATAAGAAGCTATTATTATTTGTTGCGTTTGAGGTCAAATTTGTATGGATCCTCATCATTCTTATTTACTACCTACGTGTGAGTTACGCTCTTTGACAAGAGACAAGAAATTAAAGACTTATCTTTCGATAAGGCATTAATTTCCATAAACAATCAAAATTATAAAATTGCATGCATTCCAACGCTGAACAAATAAAAATGGCTTTTCTCTGTCTAACAAGTTAGAATTTTCATAATAGACTAAGCTACAAAAATTTTGTCAGTGTTCTGATTTAAAATAATTTAAGAAAATTGACGTCACCTTAAACAGTTTGCGGCCAAAACACCATTAGTAAAATACGCTGTCAATGTCGGTAAGTTTAATTTACCGTTTAATTAATTTCTATTTTCTTTTTTTTCTACATATAATTCTTAATTTAACGTCAAATAACCCTTTGATTATTAAATATTAAATTTCGTTTATTTGTATTTTTCTATAATTTTAGTGTGTACCTTAAATCTAAAACAAAAACTAATTGTTAAAATAACATGCTCAATTGCAATATAATTTATCAATTGTTATGTAGGCAGTAAACAGCTGTTTTTAAGTTCGCCATTGTTAGAGACCAAATGACACGGTTTTCCCTTGGTTATTTCATATCTAGTAGTAGATTCCTTCGTCTAAAGTTAAGCCGAAAAATATAAGTCAAATGTGTGACATACGTTATCAACTCTACGAAGAAAAAATAGACGTGTACTACTTCCTATGTTTTTTTTTACAATGAAACAATAAACAAACGGATGGATTTCCTGATGGAAAGATACAATCTTATTGTTTTAATGGTGCATTTTTATGCAATAGGGATATGACAACAAATAAATTTATTCATAGGCGTATATAAAGGAGGGGGTAGGAGGTCTGGATCCACTGAGACGAAACTGCTTCCCCCCTTAGCGAAAAATTTTACATGGGATATCCGTGTTTATGTATAAATTTAAATTAAATGATTTGTTGCACCATATAGAAGTTTAGGGCACAACTAACTAATTAACTTTTAAAACTAACTTTAGAACACTTAACTTTAAAAACTAATTTTAGAACTCTTGTACATTTGTGTATTTCCAACACAAAGGTTTATTTACGCTCACCTTACGTTTACCTTCACGTTTACCACTAGGTGGCGCTGTACAAATCACATACAAATTCCTAGTAAACTCGAAACGCGCTGACGATCTAATGCGAAAAGTAAAACTCACACTTAGCACTCTGATCCAAAAAATGACTGTTACAAGCACTAACGTTATTGTAACAAGAATACGCGGTGGTTCTAAGTAGGCGGTGACACTAATCACGGACATCATATGGTGCCCTTTACTATTGAACTTTACCATCTAGTAGTTAGATACAATGCGAGTGTTACTATTCGCTCGCCTTTTATGAACTAGGTACCTCACAAGAAGGCAAGTATTCAATTGTTCGAAAGAACTCGGACTAATAAGGGGAAACTTAGGTTAGGTTTTTATACTTGCATTTATTACTAAGAAAAACCTGATACCTATCTTTTTTGTATCTGTTCTTTAAAATATCCTCATTTTTATAATAATAACAGGAATAGTTTTTAAGTAAGTAAACAATAAAAATTTTTTTTTTCTTGTAATTATTATTCATTGATATGATTTGTATCGTTTTAAGCAGACAGTATTTAGGTAGCAATCATTCTCTCTTTTTTTTTTGTTGTTTCAATTTATTGCGATCTCTTTTATTTTTTATTTTATTTTGTTTTATAATTTTTGTTTGCATATTTAATGAATACTTTTTTGCCAGTTTGTGTTGATTTAAATTAAGTACATTTCATTTTTGTTTTGTTATTGAATTTATAGTAGTAAAAGATTAAATTTAGTAAGACATTGTTAAAATTGTTAATGGATGCTAACAATATCATTGGAGATGGATATTTCACTTGTTCTTCAGATGAGGAGTACTTCAGTGCTGACAGTGATATTTCTTCTGAATTATCCTTGAAGGACAAACTGACAAATGTTTTTTTACCCTTTTCCAGGCATTTTAATGTGGTCCATGTTAATGCTCAAAGTGTTCCGGCGCACCATTTAGATTTTCTGACTTCTTTTGATCGTAATACTGTTGACGCAATACTTATTTCTGAATCTTTTCTTAAACTTAGCTTACCTTCAAATTTATTTTCTCTCCCTGGTTTTCATTTAATACGTAATGATCGAACTGGTAAAGGCGGGGGTGGAGTTGCCATTTTTCTTCGGAATGACTTATCTTACAAAATCATCGAAACTTCTCCTAGCCAATATAGTGAGTCAGCGGAATATTTATTTATTGAAGTAATTTTCAATTTTACTAAAATCTTATTAGCTGTATTTTATTGCCCTTCACTTCACATTTGCTACTTTCCCACTCTAGAAACTCTCCTAGATAAATATTGTCCGATTTACCAACATATATTACTGCTCGGTGATTTTAATACATGCCTGCTTAAGAAAGATTCTCGCGCAAATAAATTGATTTCAATTTTATCCTCTTCTAACCTTAATTATCTTTCTCTTTCTGCTACACATCACTTTCCTAATACTAATCCATCTCTTTTAGATCTAATTATTGTTTCCCGTTAAGAATGTGTTAATACGTATGGCCAACTCCATTCATCCTTTTCTTATCATGATCTTCTCTATCTTTCATATAAAATTCATGTTCCTAAAGTAAAAGCTTCGTACGTCTTTAGACGTTCTTTTAATAATATTGATGTGGAGGGCTTAAGAAACGATTTCAGTGCTATTGATTGGACTCCAATATTTGAAGGCGAACATGTTGATTATATGGTTAAATTTTTAAATGATTCCTTGTTAAATTTATTTGATCACCATGCTCCTATCAAGAGAATTAAAATTAAGCATAAACCTGCTCCTTGGTTAAACCGTGACATAAAAATCGAAATGTCAAAGCGAGATAAGGCTAAAAGCATATTCAATAGAATTCCATCTGACAGTAATCTTTCTCGGTATAAGATGTTACGAAATCACTGCAACCGTTTATGCCGTATTGCCAAGCGAATTTACTTTCATGAGTCCATAACCAATGCTGGTTCAGATAAAGTTTGGAGATTTCTTAAATCTTTCGGTATTGGTAAAGTTTCTTCTTCTTGTACTAATGATATTGACGTCAATGCCCTCAATTCTTATTTTTCCACTGCTCCTTTAGTTCTAGACAGTTCAGTTAAACTCACTACAATTTCTAAGATAGCTTCTTCCAATTTTCCGCCATGTTCTCTGCTCTCTTTACAACCAGTCACTGATGATGAGGCATAGGGTCAAAAGGCATATTTCTTCCATTTCCTCTTTGGCTATGGGTAGTGATAATGTGTGTGCTAGGATGATTGGATTGCTTGTACCTGATATTCTCCCTATTCTTACACATATATTTAACTTCTCTTTTTCGTCTTGTGTTTTTCCTTCTGTTTGAAAATTAGGCCATATTATTCCATTCCCTAAAGTACCACATCCAGTATCTCTGACTCAGTATCGGCCTATATCAATTTTGCCATATTTGTCCAAAGTTATAGAACACATCGTCCACAAGCAATTAGTAGAACACATTGCAAGTAATAAACTTTTGTGTCCTTATCAGTCTGCCTATCGTTCAGGCCACAGTACTGTTACTTCTTTAATTCGCGTTACTGAGGATATACGATTGGCCATGGACAATGGGCAACTGACTATTATAGTTTTTTTAGACTTCAGTAATGCCTTTAATTCAACTGATTATGATATTCTTTTGGAAATACTCAGATCTTTAAACATTGGTTCACTAGATTGGTTTAGATCTTACCTTTCTGGTCGTTCGCAGAGGACTTGCTATAATAACTTACGTTCTGATTGGAATAATCTATTGGCAGGGGTTCCTCAGGGTGGGATTCTATCCCCCCTTCTGTTTTCTTTCTTTATTAACACTGTCACTACAGTAATCTCATCTAAATTTCATCTTTATGCTGATGATCTTCAGCTTTATCGCCATTGTACTGTTGCTGATGTAGCAAATACCGTAAATGAAATTAATTCAGATTTGCAAAAAATTAATACCTGGGCACAATCCTTTGGTCTCATGGTCAACCCTTCCAAATCTCAGGCAATGATTATTGGAAGTCGTTATATGCGTAGTCGTTTAACCAATGTACCAACTATTTCGTATAATAACACTCCAATTGCGCTTTCACACACAGTAAAGAATTTGGGTCTGGTCTTTAGTGCTGATTTTTCTTGGGAATCTCACGTTAGCAGTATTAGTAAGAAAGTTAATCATGCACTTCATTCTCTTAAATCTTTTCAAAATTTTCTACCCTTACAGACTAAAATATCTCTTATGGTTTCTCTTATACTTCCACTTATTGACTATGCAGACTAATGCTATCCTGATATCACTGAGGAATTATTAAATAAGTTGGAGCGAATACAAAATCTATGTATTCGATATATTTTTGGCCTGCGGAAATATGACCGGGTCTCTCAATATAGAACCCAATTAAAATGGCTCCCAATACGGCTGCGAAGGAACACACATATACTCTGTCTCCTTTATAACATTATTTACAATCCTTCAACGCTGAACTATTTAAAAGAAGATTTCCAATTTCTTCATCCACCTGGCTCTTCGTGTTGTCTCTCGGTTTCTGCTCTATTACGTATGCCTTCACACAATTCTAGTTTCTTTTCTCACTCTTTCACAGTATCTGCAATAAGACTTTGGAACTCACTCCCATATCACATCCGCAATAGTTCTTCTCTGTGCACTTTTAAAAAGCAATTAAAATTATACTATTTATCTATTATAAGTTCTTTGATACCTAAAATCTAATTATATATTTTAGCATCTGTTATACTTTGCACTTGATATTTATATTCAATTAAGAGTTAATTCGTATTGTACACTGTCTACCTTATTTTTCATTGTATTGAATTTTCTCTGTCTTGGGTTATAGTGCGCGCGGAACTAGTTGGCCGCGCCATACGTATTACGTATTACGTATGGCGCGGCCAACTAGTTCCGCGCGCACTATAGCTGTAAGACATCTCTTTTTAGTGATAAGCTCGCCTTTTGTATTTTTTTTACCTGTTATTTCCTTTTTTTTTATTAATTTAAAAAAAAAAAAAAAGTATCTTCACGCCCATATCCCCGAAGGGGTAGGCAGAGGTACAACAAGTGCACCCACGGTTAGCCGAAGATACTTGGTCCCACAAATGTGATAGGTGGCAAGCCTATCGCCAACCGGGCACTTTCCAATCCCGGGCAACTTTGTGTTTCTCAGAAAACTGAAAAAACACTTTTTTTTTTTAAAGTGCCCGACCCGGGAATCGAACCCGGGACCTCATGTGGTCAACGCCAACACTGGACCACTAGACCACAGAGGCGATCAATTTTATGTGTACAATAAAGTGTTAAATAAATAAATAAATAAATAAAATACCTAAACGTTTGGCAATCTTCGAAACAAACAGTAGGTAACAATCTTAATCTTTGTGAACAAACGGACAAAGGGTCGAAAGCAATAATGGAATAAAATAACGTTAAAGTTTAGATATTTAAGATGTATCAATGTTTCAGAAGTAATATCCATCCGCTTGGCAAGCGAAATGTTCGAATGTGAGCCAAATGGGACATTGATCTGAACATTAAAGAAACTAGCAACTCTAGTGAGAGACTTATCGACTAACGCGACTGCCAATGTGCTAGTAACTACCACGCGATAAGGATGGATTTCTTCATTAAATTTAAATATGTATAATCGATATTACATACATACATATCTTCACGCCAGATCCCTTGCGGGGTAGGCGGAGAGTACTGAGTATCATACATCACGATTATTGCAAGCTTGTCTTGCTTCCTCCACATTCATTACTCTCTACTTAAACACACGCCGGTTGCGAAGACTCTTGACACCATCTTCGGACAGTACTCGATCAATCTGATAATGGAACATCAGTCTTGGTCTTCCCCGGTACATACATCCTTCCACATTCGCATAGTATATCTGTTTCGTTAACATTTCATCTACCGTTCTTTCTACATGTCCGAACCGATCGTGTAGTCCTCTCGCACCTCTCGTCAGAGGGGTGGGGAAATTGTTTCGGGGCTGGCTGCTCTCTGACAATGGTTTCTTGCGCTGGCCGTAAATACGGCCAGGTCGTTGGTATGGGAAAGGGCGGACCCCATGTCCCTGTAGTTTTAGCATTAGGTATTGGTTTGCTTTTGGGTTAAAAATAGATCAAAGAGGATGTGGGAGAGCCCCCCCCCCTTTGTGTAACGCACTTCCGCGTGCAATCCGCCCCGCAGGTTCCGGGCAAGTTCGCCGTGTTGGTCCCGGCCTCCTTTGTAGAATAGGCCAACTGCCGTTCTGCCAGGCAGGTCGTAAAAGGCGACCGATTGGCTATCAAGTCACTACCATCGTGGCTACTAGGTGGTAGAGTTCTGCATTGTCTCGCCCGGGTCTGGTACCACCGCCTTACTTATTCCTGCCGCAATAGCGTCAGTGCTTGTCGCTGTCGTGTTCCGGTTTGGAGGGTAAGGTAGCCGGTAAACTTATGCATGTGACACTAGACCTCGCCACAAGATAGCAACGCACCATTAACATCTTTGGTGTCTATAGGCGATGGTTGATTCTTTCCATCAGGAGACCCATTTGCTTGTTTGCTATCTTATGATATAAAAAAAAAAAAGGTCGAGTCCCCGCGGGGGATTACACGCGGTGGCAATTTGGGCTGAAGGGGGGGGGGTAGGATTTGATGGGGTCTATTGGTTAGGTAGGATGTCCCTAGAATAAGGCTTGACGTCAGGGGACGCACATGTCATGGTGCTATGTTTTGTAAATGGAAGTGTCGTGATGCATCAGCGCGCTGGTACATCCTTTCTGCGAGTCTTCGGATGAACTCTTCGATCGACTCGATCTTCAGGTCCCTTGTGATTACTTTATTGGTAACGTACCTGGGTGCGTCTAGGATCTTTCTCAAGGCTGCGTTCTGTTTTTGCTGTAGGTTTTTCCTGAGTCCTTTTGCTGTTAGGTTGTACCATACAGCGACAGCGTAGGTGATTCTAGGTCTAATGTATGTTTTGTAGAGGCATGTTTTGATTTTAATGGACAATTTGGATTGCAGGACAGGACGAAGCACAGCCATTGCTGCTCTGGACTGATGCATGACGTTCTTGACATGTTCCCTCATGTTGAGATTGGTGTCTATCGTGACACCCAGGTACTTTACCGTTTTGAACCACTTGATGGTTTCATTATTTAGTTTTAATTTAAGCGATGGGTTCATCCTGTGTAAGCCCGATCTGGGGAGGAGAGCTTGTGTTTTGTCCACGTTTACGGACAACCGCCATTTGTTTAGCCAGTCGGGAAGCATGTCCAGTGTTTCTTGCATTTTCTTTACGCGTGCTTTGCAAACATTGAGGTGGATGTGAATGCTGCATCGGCGGCGAAGAGGGCTAATGAGCAGTTGTCTCCCACCGGGATATCGTCGGTATAACACAAGTAGAGTTTGGGCGAGAGACAACTGCCCTGGGGTACTCCAGCTGTTATTTTGTGTTCAGTGGATGTGGCGTCTTCTACGAGTACTCTGAACGTTCTCTGGTTCAAAAATGAGGCTATGATCTTCACTAGTCTCCTATGTGTTCCTGACTTCGCTAATTTGTAAAGCAGTCCGTCGTGCCAGACACGGTCAAAAGCTTTCTCCATATCGAGTAGAACGGCTATCGCTTGCTCGTTCTTACTCCGTGCTGCGATGAGCGTGTGCATCACTCGTGATTATTGGAGAATGGTTCCATGTTCAGCCCGGAATCCGAATTGTTTAGCCCGGGATGTTATGTGGGGTTCTAGTTGTTGTAGAAGAAGTTTCTCGAAGACTTTGGATACGGTGGGAAGTAGGGTTATGGTCCTATAGCTGCAGGGTTTGAGCATGTTTTTGCCTTGTTTGGGTAGCATGATGATTAGGCCGGTTTTCCAGATTTTGTGTGGTGGTCATCTGATGTTAGTACCGGAGTCAGGTACTCTTTGAGAAACTCCTCTACTTCTGTTGTTAGGTTGGGATCGTGGAAGGTGTTCGGGCTGAACTGGTTTTCCAAGTGTCTCGCGAAGATCTCCGACCGGTCCGGCGCACGGTAGCGTGGTGTTCCGTCTTCGTGGAGCAGTGGACGAACTGGGGTAGGCGTATTGGTTAGTTGTCTACATAATTTATGTAGTGACGCCCAGTCTTCTTCAGTTTCATTCAGGTGGGTCTCCCAACTCTCTATTGCGTTGAGTTCGATATCCTCCTTTACCTCTGCTGTGAGCCTGTTTAGTTGGTTTTTCAGAATCGGGCGTCGTGAACTTTGCCACATGCGGCGGATTCTCCTTTTTTTGTTGATTTTCTCCCGTATGAATCCGGGCAGAGGTGGTAGTAATGTAGTGGCAGTGGCCGTTCTAGATGCTTGACTCATGGCTTCCTGGATGCAGCATGTGCGTTTCTCTGCTAGGTCATTGACGTCATCAGCAGAGGTAACGGGTTGGTTCGGGGTGGTGTTTTCCATAATCTCCTTTAACCTATCCCAGTTGATAATTTGGCGCGGTTTCAGTGGGGCCACTCTGGTGGGAATGTCGTGAAGGATGGCGATGACTGGGGCTGGTCTGACCCCATGTCTTCTGGGATCACCTCTAGTATGACTTGCTGTTGTAAGTTTTTGTGCACTACCAGGTCAATCACATCGGGGCTATGGGTGTCATTCGTTGGGTACCGTGTCGGAGCGTCCGGTCCACTAGCAGTTAGATCGTTCTGTTCCACTATGTTGAGTAATCGTCTACCAGCCGTATTAGTGATGGTGGAGTTCCAGAAGACATTTTTACTGTTTGAGTCACCAGCTACGAGTGTGGGTTGATCAGTATTAAAGATTTCAGTTAAGTCAGTAGCTGATATGATTTCATTTGATGGTTTATAGGTGGAAAAGATTTTGATTGGCTTGCCGGCGACTAGAATCTCGACTCCTAGTGCTTGCATGGAGGACAGGTGCAATTGCGGCATTGGGCCTGGTGGACGATTCTTCTGTGAACCAGCACGGCTAGCCCACGATAGACTCTTGTATCGGAGTGCTCGTCGAGTCTATAGGTCCGAAACAATGAACCCTTTCTCATCTTTACACCAACACTTTCTTTCAAGCCTAACCTCTCTCTCAATTCCACACAAACCTAACTAACTCTCACTTCCATACTTTCCATTTCGCGTTGGGATAATCACATAACTATGCAAGGCTAGTCGGGCATCCTGACTTAAAACTATACTATTATGTAATCTCCCTAACGTTCCATTCACTCTGTTCCCTGCACACACTCTTCTTTGAAACACACGTTAACCTAGTTCAGGCAGCATAAATATATTTTGATTTTGATTTTTTTATTTGATTTTGACGTCAGTGGGATACCTTCTATCTCAGCTAAAATCACATCCAAGATATATAAACTCATCCGCTTGTTCCAGCACTACATCATCGATCACAACCCTTATATCCTTTCTGATTGCTTCTCCTTGAAATACTAGAACTTTTCTTCGCATTCAAATTGTATTTTTGTATGTTTTTAACGATACTAAAAAGAACAAAACTAGGTAGTAGAGTTCTGCATCGGCTCGACCGGGTCTGGTACCACCGCCTTACCTATTCCTGCCGCAATAGCGTCAGTGCTGGTCACTGTAGTGTTCCGGTTTGGAGGGTAAGGTAGCCGGTAAACTTATGCATGTAGCATTAGACCTCGTCACAAAATGGCAACGCACCATTAACATCTTTGGTGTCTAAAGGCGATGGTTGACTCTTTCCATCAGGAGACCCATCTGCTTGTTTGCTATCTTATGATATAAAAAAAAATTGATATAAGTATATTGACAAATGCGAATTATAGGATACATTTCAAATGTTTGTGTGGAATACTTTACAATCTTACATGGCTGCTTAAATTAAAATAAATAAATTGCAATTACCGTCTTCTCACACAAATGAAAATACTGCTTATCAAGTTGTATTCGTTCTAAATTAAAGAATCGTAAATATCATAAGGACCTGTAAAGTTCCTGCATAGGCAGAATGAACTAAACGTCCAAATCTGCTTCAAATAACCAGTTTACCGAATTGCGAGATCGATTTACATCGAAAGCCACATTTCCAGACATTGACAACTAGCGCTTGTTACCGCAGTTATTTAGAACCGACAGTATTACGGGCTTTCCCGCGGCACACACACCACAAGTATTCGGGCTGTTTAGTTTTCTGAAAAAGAACTAATAACCCGTAACCTCACCCGGGAACTAAGCCGGTATCTCACGATCTGGACCAAACAAGCTTAACACTAGACGAATCAACCAATCTGTATTGTGTGATTTTCTAAAACACACAGCGTTGATATGAAGAAGCTGATGTGAATATGCCCACAAAAGTAATTGTTTATGGATAAACTTACCACTTTAGTCTCTGATTTCTACTTATCTTTATCTGTCACCAGCAGGCAACCTCTTCTGTTAAGGGTGCTGTCATATTTGTCGATTCATAGCCTTTGTGAATTTTGCCGCGAAAACGTATCAATATTTTTAAAGTGTTGAATTTATTAAATTTTAATTGTTAATATTCTAAAACAGCGTTTTATAAACACACAGTATCTTTTTTCATATTTGTTTTCTAGTATAAATACGTAAGTATTAAAAATGAGTGCTGAAAATACAGAGTTTGAAAATAGAGATGCAATAAACTCGAAGGTTGATGCTTCGGAGGAAGATCAACCTTCAGTTACATCAGTTCCGGATGAAACTTCATCTTCTTCATCTTCGGAAGATGAAGAGGGTATTACTTCACCTCCGCCAAATAAGAGACGTAAAGTATCATCTCGTAAGTATAAACATAATATTCAGACAAGTTCCGACCCACGAGTTGATCATTTAATTCAACAGGTAGGTTATATATCCCAATACTTAACGCAATTATCTCCATTACCATGTGTTAGTCAGAATATTTCTGAGCAAGAAACTTATAGCTCCATTCCATCTACATCCAATTTTTTGACGAACCCTACAAGTTCGCACAAGCTTTCATTGGGTGAGTTAGGTACAGAATTTGATGAAAAAAACAATTATTCCACCAGCAAACACAGAACGATTAATAGAAATAAATCACCTTCAGAAATTTGACACACCTGCTTGGAAAGGAATTCGTTACAAAAAAAGCCTTGCAAACTTGTCTCGCTATCCCAGGGTTTGTGGGCCTTAAACTTAATGAAGAATTGTGTCATTTTAATAAAATCAAAGATTATTTAGCTTCCACTGAACAATTATTAACTGGCTTATCTAACAATATGTTAGAACAAAGACATTTATTAAAAACAGGGTTACAGGCATTGCTCGACTTGGTTTCAGCAAATCCAAATAATTTAAATATCAACACATTATTTGATAAAATCACCAATACATTTGGACCAGGTTCAGCTTCTTACAAAAAGTCCGAAATTGCTATGCAATTTATTTGTGGTAAAAGAGCAGCGTGTATTGAGGTCAGACGTGATCGCCTTCTGAAGGAGATTGGAAGTACCAATTTACGAACAACACTGCAAAATATTCCTCCTAGTCAAGAATATCTTTTTAGCCGTGATGCTTTACAACCAGTGATAGCATCATTAGGTGGATCTCAAATGTGGCTTAATACACCAGCTTATATTAAGGATAGAAGACCAGCAAACACTTCACATTTCAATTCTAAAAAATCATACAGACCACATAGTAAGGACTACAAACCCTACAATAAAACACAAAATAAAGAAAACAAATCTGTTAGAAAGCAAAATCCCAAATATAGAAACAATCAGCCCTTTCGTAAGAATTACTCAACAAATTCCAATAGCACCATCAGCAAACAAAACTGACAGATTATTCAAGGGGGGTTGTCTGAAGGATTATGCACATCTGTGGGAGCAAAAAAGTGCCAACAGCTATATTGTAAAATTAATAACTGGTGGTCGCATTCCTTTTTTAAAGAAACCTCCCCTACAATATCCAAACAACCATGTTGTAAAACGATTTGCCACCACTCCAACTCCAGATATGACAAACATGATTATTCAGTTAAAACAGGAGAAAATATTAGAAACACATCCATAATAAATCCAGGTTTCCTTTGTCGAATGTTTCTTGTAATGAAGGCAGATGGAGGACTGCGGCCTATTTTCGACCTCAGAGGTCTGAATTCCTATGTAGCAGTAAAACATTTTCAACTAATTTCTCAGACCAATGTTGCAGAATTTTTACAGATGAACGATTGGTTAGTGAAAATCGATATTCACCAAGCTTACTTTCATTTACCAATCTCAGAGGCGCATAGGAGATTCCTCAGAGTAGTTTACAACAAAGAAATACTACAGTTAACTGTACTACCTTTTGGCCTGTCAGCAGCCCCAAGAATGTTTGCCACATAAACAGATTGGATCGCGGAGATCCTACGAGCAAAAGGTTTCCGTTTATTAGTGTATTTGGACGATTATCTCCTTGTGAATCAAGACCGAACTACACTTATTTCTCAAGTTGCGGAAACTTTGAGAACATTGGAAACCCTTGGATGAAACATAAATTACAAAAAATCCATCCTGGAGCCATCTCAGGAAATAGAATATCTTGGTCTTGCGTGAAACTCCCAACAGAATCAGATAAAGCTCCCTGCAAAAAAGGTAATAATATAAAATCTATAATAACCAAGATGTTGAACTGTGGAAACAGTTCTCTGAAAGAAGTGCAGAGTTTATTAGGTTTGTTCAATTTTGCAAATTACACAGTTTCCAAAGGACGGCTTCACTGCCGCAAAACACAGGTATTTTTAAAACAGTTCAATCAAGGCAGACAAAAAGAAAGAAAAATTCTACCTTTGACCGTTCGATAAGACCTGAGATGGTGGTTAGAAGTTGTAGATCAGGATTCCACACCAATAATAAAAAATAATGTCACTCATTTCCTGACATCAGATGCAGCGGATGCAGGTTGGGGGGCCCAGTTAAACAATAGTTTTTATTAATTTTTAATTTTTTAATTAATTAATTAAACGGAATTGCAGATCACTTGTCAAGAGGTCGCAAACTACCAGAGTGGCATCTACTACCCCAGGCTACAGAAGCCATTTTCGAAAAGTGGGGTATCCCAGACGTAGACCTGTTTGCTTCCAAAGATTCCGCTGTGGTTCCAAAGTACGTCACTTTAGATTCCAGAGATGGTACTGCAATTTTTTGCGACGCTTTCAGTCAACAATGGGACTTTCACCTGGGTTGGGTATTTCCCCCACCCAGCTTAATACCACGAGTTCTAGCCCACTTGAACAATGCAAAAGGGACTTACATTCTAATAGCACCAGAGTGGACCAAGTGCTTCTGGTTACCAGACCTGAAAATGCGAGCAAAAGCAGTGCCACTACCAATAATGAATTTGCGGAAAGTTCTAATAGACCTAACCACAGGGATTTGCCCTCCTCAAGTGGACAATTTATCTCTTCTAGCATGGAAACTTACGGCTGGGCCGACAAGATTACCCACTGGTCTTTAGATGAACAAGATTTACTAAAGAGTAGTTGGAGAAAATCCACTTTAATGACATACAACGCCCCCATTAAAAGATGGTTGTTATGGTGTAACCAACACAATGTTAATCCAAAAGCACCTAAAGATCAAGAAGTAGCTAGATTTTTAGCAAGATCATATTTAGAAGATAAGTTAGCATACAGAACCATACTCTTACACAAATCAGCTATTTCAACATTCTGTGCATCAGGGATAGATTTTTCAAATAGATTCTTTACCAAACAAGTTTTGAAAGCAATTTCTCTTGCAAAGCCAGATATACAAAAGTCACCAGTATGGGATACAGGAATTTTATTTGATTGGTTAAAGAATTCAATAAATTCTAGATCATTGTTTGAAATTTCTAGACGGACAGCCTTAATACTTCTACTAGCATCAGGTCGTCGGATAAGTTTGTGGCCCAAGTTTGGCTCCAAAACAGATTCAAGTACTCACAGACAGTCAGGTTGGTTGTTGCGGAAACATCCAGACTACAGAGTTTGTCCTGTTTCACACATTAATGAGCTTATAAATAAGTCTGAAAATAGACGACGTGCAGATAAAAATGTCACTAACCTTTTTATATCACTATCTGGTAATTTAAGACCTGCATCACGAACAATGATTGCAGGATGGATTCGGAGCATTTTTAAAGATGCTAACATTGATGCCCCACCAGGCAGTATCAGGTCAGCTGTAGCCTCTAGAAGTTGGTTAGAAAATAGACCTGTCCAGGAGATATTAAATAGAGGAAATTGGAAAAGCATTAAGACATTTAGAAAATATTACTGTCGTCCAGTAAATAATACAGATAATACATGTTCTAGTGTTGATTTGTTATGTAACAACTTTTCTAATATATAATCACTTTATCCTTTAGCAATTCTAATACTAAAGAATAGTTTATAGTAGGTATATGTTCCTTGTTAATTTGATCTCTTATAATTTAGTACATTTAAATTATTTCTGTTGTTGATTTTATGATTTTATTTTAGAATTTTAAGAATTGTTATATTTTTATTGTTTTTTGAGAAGTGAATAATAAAATTATTTTAATATATTAAAATATAAGCTTAATAAGTATTACATTTTATGTTCAACATAGCCTTTGTGTTAACACCAGCAGATACCAAACAAGTCTTCATATCAACGCTGTGTGTTTTAGAAAATCACATAATATGACTGTTTTGAATTCCAACAAAACAGGTATTATGTGTTGAATAAAACACACAGCGTTGCAGCAATGCTCTTGCTGGTGGTCTAAAGACTCTATGAATTGACAAATATGACAGCACCCTTAACAGAAGAGGTTGCCTGCTGGTGACAGATAAAGATAAGTAGAAATCAGAGACTAAAGTGGTAAGTTTATCCATAAACAATTACTTTTGTGGGCATATTCACATCAGCTTCTTCATATCAACGCTGTGTGTTTTATTCAACACATAATACCTGTTTTTTTGGAATTCAAAACAGTCATATTGTTAACTTGTTAATAAACAACTAGCTGTTACTTGCTTCTTCATTCGCGTGATCATAAATTATTACTTCCTTTTGCTCGGGTAAAAAGTAGCTTACACCACTCCCGGATAATGTAATTTTTTAATGGTAAAATATTTTTATAAGACCAGCCCAATAATTTTTAATTTTATTGGTTACAAACATACAAAAATAAAAATGTTTTCTATATTATTAGTATAGATAAAATTTAATGTAAGCTTTTCCATAAAATATCTTGTTAGCTGTTTTAGTTTATATCTGTGCATTATCCGTTGTCACTACAACATGAAAAATGAATGATTTTAAACTGTTTGTTAGTTAGAAAAAGATATTTAATTGTCGCTCTTTTTTATAGTAGAGAGGGCAAACGAGCAGATGGTGCACCTGATGGTAAGTGATCACTGCCGCCCATGGACATCCATGATACCGGGGGTATTGCAGCTGCGTTTCCGGCCTTTTAAGAATGAATAAGCTCGTTTCTTGAAGGTCCCTAAGTCGTATCCATTTGGAAACACCCCCGAGGGTAATTGATTCCACAAAGGAGTAGTGCGAGGCAAAAAGTGTCGACAAAAGCGTCAAAGTTTATTTTGATAACATCACAATTTAACAAAAAACTTGCACAATTACATTACACTATTGTTGTAATTAAAACTGTTATAATTATTGATAATGTTATTTAAAAAAAGATTTAAACTTTTTTACTTCACGCCGGCCCATCACTTATAACTTCATAAGGCTTTGCCGGCCTCATATGGAGTACTGCTCTCTTGTGGGCGGGGGCTCCTCAGTACCAGCTCCTTCCTTGTGACCACATTCAACGTAGAGCGACTCGAATCGTCAATAACAGGACTATTATTTTCTGTTCGGCTTGATTCTTTGGCATTGCGTAGAGATGTAGTTCTGCATCTTCTATCGGATCTATCATGAGGAGTGTTCCGAGGAACTGTTTGGATTAATTCCTGCCGCAGAATTTCACCATCGGACATCGCGATAAAATCCAAAATTTCATCCTCACCATCTCGATGTCTGGAAATCCACAACTGTGCGATTCTCGGGGCACTTTTCCCCCCGCACTATTCCTCTGTGGAACCAGTTACCGGCATGGGTTTTTCCAAGCGGATACGACTTAGAGACCTTCAAGACCTTTTTTTAATTAACTTACGTAAATAAATAGGTACCTACTTTATGTATCGCACACCGTACAATGGCATTCCTTACGTTTACCAACATGGTCGTGTGTCAGGATACATCCTGACTATGTTGGTAAACGCATGCCTTCCGTCATAATTTTTATAATTTCTGGCAATAGCCATATGAATAAAAAACGCCAAACATATTTAAGATTAGTGTTATTAAATAATGAAATGAAAACTAAACTAGTATTAAGCACAAATAAAATTAAAAGACATTCAATTTATCATTTGCTATATCGATTTAATTTGACTGAAATTTTATGTTGATTTGACAGTCATTTTAGTAACTTTATTTTTAAACTAGCTGTGCCCACGACTTCGTCCGTGTGATTTTTTTTTTAAAAGTAGCCTAAGTTACTCATTACATCGGCTATCTACCAGTGAAAGTCCCGTCAAAATCGGTCCAGCCGTTCCAGAGATAAGTCGGAAAAAAAAGACAGACAGACAAAAATCGTAAAAGATGTATTTTGGTATGTATGTGTACCGTGTATACATCCATATGCATTTAGTTAAAACCGATTATTTTAATATTACAAACAGACACTTCAATTTTATTTATTTGTATAGATGTATAGATTTATAATTTACTCTTATTTAATACACAGTTAAACACTAAGTAAAATTGTTTCTTTTTGATACATAATATTAATTTTACCCTGATCCAATGATGCCTTTATTGAAGAACTGACTTTTTGTCATTCTGTCCAGCAGGTCGATTAGCCAAACATGTCAATCGGTGGTAGAGTTTCGCAACGTCTCACCTGGGTTTAGTACCACCACTTTAGGTATTCTTGCCACTGTAACGCCTATATTTGTCACTGTTCCGGTTACCGCCCGGCTACGAGAACCGGCGACGACGGCGCGACGGGCGAGGCAAAAATTCGCGCGGCGCAGATTCACAGGCCACGAGGAGTAGCATTCATCGCCGCGATCAGATAGTCCGAGAGCGAAATGTCTTTTTCAACTTTATCTCGATATTGCTTGGAGGAGAGTAGTTATGTACTTCAAAACTTACTTTTTTGGAAGAAAATGGGTAATACATGATTTAAATAAGAATCGGGGTATAGTAAAGACGTTGAATTTCATATAGTATAGACATACATTTTTAGAATGAGTGTCGAAACCTTTGGTTTATAGTCTTGCTGCTTGATAGTCCATTATCGATAGGTTTTATCATCTCAGTAAGTACAATACTATCATTAAACACCAATAGAATCGATAACAATGATAGTATTCATGATATAAAAATAAACTGTCGAAAGTATCAATATAGTATCAATCGTTGAAGATATACAAAGTTGTTTATCTTCAACGATTGCTACTATCGATAGTATTGACTTTACAATCGATATTATGGCGTTTCTAGATTAAAACTATGGAGTTTTTGGCAACACTACTATAATTATATTCTTATCAATATTCAACATTGTAGGAAGAAATAAAAATTGTATCTTTGGACTTTGTTTATATTTACAATGTGGTGACTATATTTCCAAACTGTTGTCCTAGTAACTATTTTAAAATTAAAGTTACAATGTTCATAGTGCATTTCTCGGCAACTACAACTAAACATTCTGGTTCCTAGACTTCGCCAAGGCCGCCCCACGCCACCGCTATGCGCTGTGCTGATTCATACATTTGTTCCACTCGCTCGCGGCTCGCCGCATCCTCCGTCGCGCGCGCTATTCGTTCGCCAAAATTCGTCCGTCACCCCGCCAGTCGCCCCCCGCGTGGCATGCTTAATACTTTCCCATACATTTGTTTTAGACGCTAGACGCTTAGCTTTGCCGTTCGTGAGCGCGAAAAATCGTGGACACGAATTTTTCGTGATTAGGAGGGTAAAATAATCGATAAACTATGCAAGAGGCATTGCTATCCCGCCACACGACTATACCATTAACATCCTAGGTGTCTTTAGGCGATTGTTGTCTCTTTCCATTGGATAAACTATTTGCTTGTTTGCTATTCCATTTCTTTCTTATGAATAAATAAAGTAATAATAATTATTATAGTCCGAGATTATATTCTAGGGGGGAGACATAAATGCGTCAGAATCTAAATGTATGTTATTCAATTACTCTAAAATTTTGAATTTACCCTACATCCACGACTGTAATACTTTCAATTTCAAAGACCTTCATCGCTCATCTCTACCATAGAAATGTGCTGATTTCATATAAAAGTGTGTCAAGTGCTGAAGTTGAAATATATAAATGTCATCGATTAAGTCAGTCCCGCTTTTTAATTAAAATGCCATTAGCACCACTATCGACGCTCCCCCAGAGTGATTAAATACGTTCGTAGTTTGTTCCATTATATCTCAACTTAAATTTCATACTTCATAATACGAACGACAATGATAAAATCTTTACTTGATATAATCTTTTTAACTTCCTGCTATGTGCGTAGATAAGAAAGTTGCTGATTTTGTCCCGATTTTCGAAAATGTCACTCACACACACAATTCACCAGAGTGCTAAGTGTGAGTTTTTCTTTCCGCATTCGATCGTGAGCGCGTTTCGAGTTTACTATGATTTTGTATGTGATTTGTACAGTGCCACCTAGTGGTAAACTGGTTTCTCACGTTTACCACTAGGTGGCGCTGTACAAATCACATACAAATTCCTAGTAAACTCCAAATGCGCTCACGATCGAATGCGAAAAGAAAAACTCACACTTAGTACTCAGATCTCCACGTTTTGAGGACTTAGGAACTATTTCCGACTATTTTCACGATGAAATCATTATGTCTGTCTGTATGTAAGTATGTGTTTTTGCTTTTTTTATATCCCAAATTAAGCCAATTATTTGTTTGTGTTATGCGTGTTAGTCAACAATACTAATAAATACTGATACATACATAATAAACACCCAAACTCAGAAATACAGATATCCATGCTCATCACACAAATTATTGTCCCTGTCGGGAATTGAACCCGAGCCCCGTCGATTCGTGATTAGTTTCACTAACCACTCGACCAACTGAGCCATTGCCCTTTAAAATGTATGAATTAATAATATAAGCATGATTTTGTTGAGCTTACAAATTTCGACCTTACTTGTGATTGGAGATCCGCTAAGGTTGCTTCGTGTTCCTTTAAAGAAGCCGTGAGCTCATGTACGCGACTAGCACTTGCTTCCTTATTTCGCCGGATAACAATCGCCTGCTGCCGGAATGGAGCGAGCTTATCTTCTAAAGGGTTTGAAGCTGCAAGCCGACGCTGCACCAGCTCTTCCACTTCTTTATTAACAGCTGATATCTATGTAAAATAATTATAATTGTAATTAAAGCAATACCCTGTCACATTGAAGAGTGCTAGACTGTCTTGTCAAATTATGGTAATATCTACTTATCACAATCTGTCGTATTTTTATTTTTGTTATGTCATACGTTAGCAAACAAGCAGATGGCTAAGATCGCCTATAGAAATTAAAGATTTTAATGACACGTTGCTAGCAGTATGGTGAGGTGTTAATGCCACTTACATAAGTTTGTAAATGGCATTAGCACAAATCTACGTAATCCTTACCTATAGTACTTAAAACTTACTTATAAAATTACGAGTAAACTAAACAAAACATAAATATTTATTACATTTCAGAATATTTTGGTAAAGTAAAAAACGAAAACTTTGCATCCTTCTGTTTATTGCGACAACCAACCACACATCAATTGTTTTATATTACGATTTTATAAGAGTACCTACAGTAATAAACCTTACGTTGCGACGATGATCGGTAGGCCGTCGTATAATATTATATTATATAATATATAATATACATGAATAGGTACGCGTGTACTCATAAGCACGGGACGGCCCCGACTGATTTGTAAAGCCGAGTTGTCGCGCGATGTAGGTGCTTATCTCGGTAGGTATAGGAGAGTGTCATAGGCCTGCCATTGATATAAAAGAGGAGGATACGTTACCTAGTCACAGCGCCTGGTCCTAAAAACTAGGTCCGTGAGCACAGTGACAATCACGTGCAGGGCATCGTATTATAACGCTTATACTTTCCGACTGTTTTTACCATTAAACACGCATCAAAATACTTTCTTGTGTATAACCAACCAGTGTTATAATCAGGAAAACTCAAGAAAAAAAAGAAGATACACGGGGCTACTTTCCAATCGTAAGTACGGCTAAAACAACTTCTTTGAAAATATGATTGGTGTTGGTGTTCGCCGTGTTGGTCCCGGCCTCCTTTGTAGAATAGGCCAACTGCCGTACTGCCAGGCAGGTCGTAAAAGGCGACCGATTGGCTATCGAGTCACTGCCATCGTGGCTACTAGGTGGTAGAGTTCTGCATTGTCTCGCCCGGGTCTGGTACCACCGCCTTACCTATTCCTGCCGCAATAGCGTCAGTGCTTGTCGCTGTCGTGTTCCAGTTTGGAGGGTAAGGTAGCCGGTAAACTTATGCATGTGGCATTAGACCTCGCCACAAGATAGCAACGCACCATTAACATCTTTGGTGTCTATAGGTGATGGTTGACTCTTTCCATCAGGAGACCCATCTGCTTGTTTGCTATCTTATGACATAAAAAAAAAAAGATTAAATTATTGTTTGGTTCGCCATGTTTGTGAGAGTGAGACAGTACAATACAAAAGTGAGAGAAACATAGTCTGCTACGTTCGTCGCGTCACTTTGCGCTCGGCAGCATCGGCTCGGCATCGCAATCGCTGAACCTAAGCTCGGTGCTTAAGTTCAACGATTGCGATGTTAGAGCGTAAGTTACGCTGCGTAACGTATCTTTCCTTTTTAATATATCAATGATTCATACGTATAGTTTTGTATCTGAACATTATTAAACTTATAACGCAAGTAAATTGCCTAGTTTGTGGTTAGATTAATTCATATAATTTTTACTTTCCGATTAAGCTTTAAAATTATTTTTGTGTTATAGCACTCACCCCGTGCTTGGGAATCTGGAAAAACCTTAAAAACTGCGAGTAAGACTCGCCCACCGAGGTTTTCCTAATATTTGTAGATATTATAAATAGTTCAGTTTTCGGCTCGCAGTTTTATCCGAGCTTTTCGTAAAATTCAGTTCCCAAAGCCAAAGTACTTTAAATGAAAACAATATATATATATATATATATATATATATATAATATATATATATATATATATATATATAATATATATATATATATATATATATATATAGTATAATATAATATATACGAGCCAAATTTCGTAATTCTAGGTCAAGTTACCCTATAAGTTTTGATTCTCTTGGAAATGTCGAAATATGGATATCTTTGCAGCCTAGATAGCCATATCTTTTTTACGTTAATTTAAAAGATTGATTTTTTCACAACTTCAAGAGGTAAACTTTAATTTGTGGTTTTAATTTCAACTCGATACTTCCACGCGTTCTCAAGATAAAGGGTCTTAACAGATAAACGGAAAACAAAGTGATCTAACAAGGGTCCTGTTTTTTCCCCTTTTGAGGTAAGGAACTCTAAAAAACGAGATTTTGCTTCGAAAATGCAAATTTGACGTTCGGATTGTTTAGAGTTTAAAATTTTGTTAAAGTTTAAAAACAAGCAGTGATTGAATGTAGTTTTAAATAATGATTCGAGCACATATTAATTGAACGTAGGTCTACTGACCTCCTGCTCCGCTCCCCTCTGCCCCGAACACATAACTAATTTATTAAATAATATTTAATTATTTTTCGAACAGAAATATATTTTATAATTACGCTCTTTAATGATATAAAAACTGATAATTAACAAACAAAATTCCGATAACGAAGCCTACCGCAAAACTTAATTTCGCAATTTAGCATAGTAAAGTTGCTAAATTTGTTAAACAAAACATGCAAATTCACAAATAAGAGGGCACAAAAATCGAAGAAACAATTTTCACAGATTTTGTAGTTATATAAGAATAAATAACTAGTATTTATTGACAATATTATTGTAATTCAGTCAGTACCTAAGACAAAGATGACACAGCGCCTTAAGCAAGTTAGAGTTTTACTGGGAACATTAATCTTTTTTTCTTAAGTACAATACGATGCCTTATATTCCGTTCTGGTATATTTTTATGCTGTTTTTGTATCTAATGCTGTTGCTTCTTCCTTACCGCTTAGCGATTTTTAGGCCGTGACTGCGTCGTGTGGAATTAGGAATCACTATTTTCGAAAATCCGGGCAATATTAAATTTAGAACATTTCGAATAAGACATTTTTCTGCATTTAAATGATGTCTTTATTTTGAGTTAGACCTCTAGCAATAGGTACATCGGTGAAAACTGCACTCCATTCCATGAAGTTTTTGCGCGGTGCGCGTGCAAACAAACCCACAGGCAGTTAGACAAACAAAATTTCTAAACGTTATTGTTATGGCTTCTGTTGCTCTTATAATGACCCCATATTGATCACATTTTTACTTTTTTACATATTACTTCCCTATATTAGTTTTCCTTGTATATTTACAATGAACCAACATCGACCTGTTACAATTTTGTTATATGTATAGAATATATCAATAGATATTAAAATGTGGTATATATACTCTCCCGTAATTAGAATAACATGCAAAGTCAATCCCGGTAATGTATATAATTAAAGGTAGTGGCTAATGCGGTGATGATGATGTAGGTATCTCACGAGGAAATAAAGTAGTGAATTAGAGAACCTGTTTTGTTTTTAAATTGTTTAGCTGACTACAAGGATAGTATCCAACAAGCAAGCCGGCGTGATATTATCTATTAATTTGATTTGTTTAATTAATTATTTATATCAAATTAGATGATGTAACGCGACTTTATTTAGAAAGTCGGTGGCTTAACTCTAGATCGGAAATAATCAAAAGCGACGTGCAACGTTTCAATCAATTTAAACTTGTATAACTTTGTGCGGCCGCCATTAAAGATCGATTAAATCAACCCTTCTCATCTCCCATTCAGTTAGTTCATTTTACCTTAATAATATATTTTTTATAAATATTTTATACTTTTTTCGTTCTTATTGTATACTAAAATGGTAGAACTATCTTAAGCCTATTTTATCTCATTTCTATTCTAGTTATAGTGCAAGCAAAGCGAAACAATATAACATCACGCCAGTATTTGCGAGGTAGGTAAAGTAATCCGTTGGCGAAATGGGTGGGGATTTCATCGACCTAATAACGATTATTTGTAACAACAAGCATGTCGATGATGTCTTACAATAACCGGGTTCAACAGCTTTGCAGCTCGACACGAAAACAGAACCCGGAACCTTAGGAGCCGCGTCAAATAAATTAGCAAATGTCATCGCTACTATACGATACGAAGTATTATTCAAATTTAACAAATTTCCGAGTTTATAACACACCCATTCAACCTAATTACTTGCGTTAATATACATGACATGTGACACGAAATGAACGTATAAAAATAAAGGTATTCGGTCACTACAAAACGATAACATCATTTCGTATTTATTTAAAAAATATCAAACCTATGATATTTAAAATATACGGGTACCTATATTATTTTATATAAGATAGCAAACAAGCAGACGAGTCTTCTGACGGAAAGAGGCAACCATCGCCTATAGACACAAAGATATTAATGGTGCGTTGCTATCTCGTGGCGAGATTTAATGCCACATGCTTAAGTTTACCGGCCACGTTGATTCTATTTTCATGCCCTTCTTGACATACCCAACTCTGACTTCCATACAATACGTTGCGATAAGCACATAATTATAAAAACTTATTTTTTGAAAAATTAACAAAATATCATCTCTTTGATTTCAAAACAGGTACAGATATTTTTTTTGGATTTTTAAAATTTTCATTAATTTATTAAGTATCCAGATTTTTAATTTTCTTAAAAAGTTTGACTTGGGATACAAAGTTTAAAAATGAAGATAAATAATAAAAAAAACATACCATATACCTATTTATTTTTGACCTATATAAAACCTAAAGATGGTATTTTTTAGATTTTTAGATATTTAGAATTTTTTTAAATTAATTTATTCAATATCTTGATTTTTTGTTTTTTCTTCAATTTATTATTATTATTACCACAGTTCACCGAAAAACCAGTAAATCGTGGTGAATCGAAATTCTATAGAAATTCGGCTTATTCAAAAGAAGGGCGTGATGCTATATTTATTAATTTTTTTTCTTTAATTTTCATGTCAAATTTAGCCAAATTCTCTACTTAGCCAAAACTAAAAAAGGAAGATATTTAATAGATTAATTAACATTTTCAAAATCTAAAAAATACCATCTTTAGATTTTTCAAAAAGAAACATATGGCATGTTTTTAATTTTTCTTCATTTTTGAAAAATCCGGATTTTTAATAAATTAATGAAAAAATTCAAAGTCCAAAAAATACCATCTTTAGATGTTTCAAAAATAAATATATAGTATTTTTTTAAATTATTTATCTTTATTTTAGAAATTTGTCTCCCAAGTCAATTAAAAAAAATCAAAATATTCAGATATTTAATAAATTGAGGAACATTTTCAAAATCGAAAAAATATCATCATCTTTAGATTTTTTAAAAACAAAGAGATGATATTTTTTTAATTTTCCAAAAAAATTGTTTTGGAGTAGTTACGAGCTCCAGATATTTTTAAGTAAAAAAAAATGTAAACCATGTTTTTGAAACTAAAAAATGAGTTCAATTACAAAATTTGATAAATTTCTATTGATTGGCGGCTTGGTTGAAGCTTCCCAAAATGTTATCATTGATTTTTTTTAAAAATTCAGTGTAAAAAATATTCCATTTATTACCATATGCAGGTAATTTGACGGCAAATAATTTTCTGTTTGGTAATGTTATAAAAACGCTTCAATGCAGAGATACCCCTAATCAATTTTTTTCTGGTAGCTGGCTACCACTTTCAGGATCATACATTTTTTGGTTTGGAAGGGTATACTTTCCGTGCAGTTCCATTTATATTTGGTGAAAATCTGATACCAAGTTCTGATGTAGAGATACAGGAAATGAGATGTCAGTTGCTGCAGTTTGACTGCGTATCAATTATTATATATAAATTCGTACGTCGTTGTATACAATTAATAAATGACAGACATACGCCTTCTTTAAGGTTTATAATATTAGCAGGACTTACAAAAAATAACCTCGATACTGTATGACATAAATATTGAGCCAGCAAGGCAAGTCTAATAAGATCGTGATGTTGATGTAGCACTCGAGCCTCACTGTCTACCACGTAAGGGAATCCCTTCTGTGGCCTGAATAATCTTGAATGAACGATATAAACAAAAAAATTATTAACAATGAGAAAATTACCTTATCTTGCACAGCAGTAATGTCGGATCGCGTTGGATGCTGCTCCATTGCTATAGCCTGCATGATGTTTAATTCCTTTTGTAAGCTTGTCATTTCTTGGGGCAATTTTTCTTTCATCAAATAGTTGTTTAACTAAGCAAAAATAACAAAAATCAATACAAAAACTATCATCTTTTTTTATACACCAGGGGGCTTAGATACCATATCTAAATTCAAGATCATCTCTGAGATAACAAAAACAATTTTGTAGCCAATGTGACATTATTGTCGCGATCGTTGAGTCTAATTGTTTTTTCCTTAAGAATGTGACTGTCAACCGAAACCTAGACTATGAAAATATGTGTTCGAACAATTCGTTAATTAATGGTTTCGTTACGAATTATAACATTGTCAACCAACTTGCAATAATGATAACGTTGACCACGTGATTTTAATTGTTATATCACGGTTATGTCAATCCTATTCATTTTATCCTTTTCCTTACTGCGTTTTCATTTTTTTTTGTTACTTTGTCTAAGCCCTATTACAGAAAGCCTTAGTATGTACTAGATACAGGGGCAATGACAGAAATGTGATGTATAAACCACGAACAAGATCATTATGGTTAAGATTTATTAAGCGATATTTCAACATTTTGATTACCCTTTCTTACTTTCCTTCCTACTGGCAGTTCGTATAAGGTGAATGAATCGTCACACATACACATCAAGCTATAATTACGTGGTAGACTTTTTGGACATCTCACCAGAAATTGCTCAATTTGGTTTCTTACGTTTTGTTGCATCTTGGCATTATAGGCACTACCGAGCTCCAAGTCGTCAACACTATCGGCCGGTTTAATAGGTAAGATAGCCGGTGAATTTTGCATTTGGCATCACATTCTTGTCACAAGGATGACAACGCAATATTTACATCTATGGTAACTATACGCTATGATTATCTTTTTCCATTAGAAGGGCTATCTGGTTGTTTTTCTTTTGGTATTAAAAGACATTATCTACTACTTTAAGAACCATAACTTATGTTTGTTTTTATATATTTTCATTCGGAGGGTATCGTAGCCAGTAAACTTATGCATGAGGCATGGATGGTAACGTACCAATGACATCTTTGGTGTCTATGATAGTTGTCTCTTTTCATCATAAGAACCATCTGCTTATTTCCTATCTTATAAAAATATAAAAAAAACTTATGATTGGTCTGGTAATGAAGTTGTCATACAATCACGCGTGCCACGAACAGTTACCTTATAAAGTCGTAAATTAACTAGCGTTCCATCTGGTATTAAACAGAAAAGATATGTCTTGCGTATCGCACCTAAAAGATTTTTTTATGTCAAAACAGCAGCAAGGTTAATTATATATTTGTTACTCGTTAAAATTTATTTATACCGCAGAAAACCAAGACAAGTTGTATGACAAGATTTATGGTGATTGTTTCTTGTAGCTGGTATCAAAAGTCTCCGAATCCAAATGAAGAATGAAATGCGTAATTTTTGAAACTCAGTTCTCTACCTACGCTGAGAGATTTATATGTATTTAAGTAAAGGTATATCTACATGTGATAACTTAAAAAATATGATTTCTTTGGATCATACCTGGATTTCTTCTTGTAAATGTTTAATGACATCGTTCGCTGTTTTCGGAGAAGCGCTCTGACCATGAATAACATTCAAATATCTTTTTAACTGATCCGCACATATTTTTAACTGTGATTGTTGCATGTTGTACTGCAAATGAATTATTTTATTATTGTAAAAGATAGAAGAAGAAAAGATAGATCATTAATATACAGGCTTTAAAAATTGACAAGAGCAGGGGTCGACCATAAATGAAAATCTGTATATATTAAAAACCTTAACCAACTAAGCCCAGCTAAGACTCTTGGAACCAGGAATTTGAAAATTTCGACAGGGGTCCTTTTTATAACGTAGACTGGGAGGACTTTCTGAGAGAAAATTCTGAAAAATCAACCTTAAAAAGCGGCTTTAAGTTTATGTTCGTTAATCTTTAATTTTTTCTATTTACCTATTTACTGAGACCATTTCTATTTATTTATTTATTTTATTTATTTATTTACTTTATCTTAGGGAAATTAACAGCTAATGTTAAACAATCATGAACTTAAGTCTAGATAATATAAGCTAATAAAAATTTCCACTTTTAAAAAATAAAATGAACTAAGTAGTAAACGAGTTATTTCTTCAAGTTATGATAAATTATTGCTTAGTAGACAATCGCTGTGTATACAATCACATTAATTAAAGAATTCAGTACTCAACAACCTTCTCATATTGTTAGGTTTAGTTTCAAACAAATCGAATCCATGCTTAAAAACTAATTTATTAAAATTGTTACAAGATCTCCAAAGATAGGAGTTTTGGTTATACACTGATCCAGTCAGTTCCAAATTGAAAGTTTTGGTGTAGCGTTTTGACTTAGATGGTATATATGACTATGACCTTACTATTAATTCTTTTTATTGTTTTTATTATTTTTATATAAGTAAAGTATGTATATAAAAACAAGCGAGATGAGAAAATAGATATCCGCATTCAGAATGCATTGCGTCATAGCGCCGCTCTGCATAATGTGTTGGTGTTCGAGCTTCTCAGTAGAAACACAAAACTTCCCATATATAAAACGGTCATAAGACCCATTCTAATGTATGGATGTGAGACTTGGCACTGCGCTTAAAGAAGAAGACAAGCTCCTAGTGACGGAAAGGAAAACCTTCCGGAAAATTCTTGGCCCACGACAAAGAGAGGATGGAAGCTGGAGGATGCTAAAAAATGCTGAAATTGAAAATCTGGTGGCAGAACTCAATACAATTGAAAAGACAAAAGCCCACAAACTCCGCTAACTCAGTCACTTAGAGCGAATGGAACAGGATCGCAATGTGAAAAAAGCCTACAAGCGTCAACCGTCAGGCAAGTGCCCGGTCGGTCGTCCCAGATATATTGGGGCAAGCGACTGGAAGCGTACTACACAAGACCGGAAACAATGGCGTATTCTCATTTCGGGGCCAAGACTCACTTTGAGTCGCTGAGCCATCGGAGTAAGTAAGTATTGTTTTTATTATCCATATTACATTATCTTGCAACATTGTCAGCACGTACCACCGACGTGCTGACCTAAGCGTAGTCTCCATGACAGCATTTCTTGACTGCAACAAAATTTAGACCAGTTTAGACCAAATTTAGACCAGACTGCAACAATATTTTGAAATATATTGTTATTGTGGAAAATATAAAATTTGAACTGGAGCCAAAATCTAACATTGTAAAACTCGAGACAATCTCTAATAAACCATCGACTAAGAAGGTAAAAGGGAATGTGGTACTGCCGGCCCTAGGGTAGAGTGAAATGAGCTAGCTCTAAACACTAGGTGTTAAGAGACGCTAAATTCCCAAATCTAAAAAACAAACTAAGAGTAAATAATAAATTTTTTTAGCGTCTTAAGAGTAGTGCTAAGCTTCATATGGGTATATGCGGCGAAGTATACGAGTACGTACATTGTTTGTAACTGGAGAAAACGTTGAACAAAGGGCAATGAACGATAATCTTGCTCTACCCTAATCAAGGGCTAAGTCCGGTGCTGAACGTAATTACTTGGACGATTTATAAAGTCTTCTAAATGTTTACATGAACGGACAAGCATTTTGTAATTTGTTTTAAGCATCCTCGCTAAGAAAATTCATAGATACCTACATGCACATATTTATACAAAGGTCACACGTTTGGCAGATCTGACTTAACACTGATATCAAATTTTGTTTCACCTCATGGAACTAAATACAGACACTATGCTTGCATATTCATAAAATAACTTTAATAACATTGTAAGATATTTATGTACGACTATTAAAATTACAAATAGAATTTAGAAAAAGGCCTTTAAATATCTACCTATACCTTTACATATCTTAAATATCTTACCTGATTTTCCAATTCTTTAGCTTTTTCCTGTTGGACTCTTAGCAGTTTACTTAGGTTTAACAATTCTTCCTTATTTCTTACATCTACAAGGTGTACTTGAACGTTTTCCAATCTTTTTATCACTAAAATAAAAATACGTGGTATAATAAAAGTCAGGTTGGTAGTGATACACACCACTTAAAAATTATTATTAAAACACGCGTAACCTTATTATGTACGCTAACTCCGAACTATTAACGGTTACAGTATCGAATGCTATATTGTAGGTTCTGATGTATGAAGGACTGGTGCCCGATTCCTTTACAAGTGAAACTTTGTAAGAAAAAAAATGGTCCTACAAATGTCCAAACAGCTTGTGGGACGCCATGATTAGATTGGTTTCTAATGGTTAATGCTATGAACGACGGATCGTTGAATATAGGAACTTGGCATTAGAAGTGAACAGTTGAAAATAGTATGACACTAAGACGTGTAGTATGTTTTTTCAATATATATTTGGTTTCTAATGGTTAATGCTACATCAGACGGATTGTTGATTATAAGAACTTGACATTAGAAGTGCACAGTCGAAAACATTATGACAGTAAGACGTATTTTTTTTAAATCGTAGAGAGTCACAGAAAAGAAGCAGGACAGACCAGCACCTGTAATATTACTACAGCTAAACAGAATACTACAAGACAAGCTGAGGAAGTACTATATGTATACTCGTTCTACTAAACTATTGACGTAGGTACATTTGCTAAGTTTGCGAGATCCACAACGAAACTTAAGAGTCAGGACATACATCAAAGTAGAAGTTGATGGTATATTAAATATGTTGAACGAGGTTTTATCATGTTTGACGACCATTTATAAACACTCAGAAAGGCGAGAATCACGATACTGTCTTATTACTTTCACGTACATGGCGGCGTAAAATTCTGCTTATCAGGCCTTACATGGCCTTAATTACAATTTAAGGCCCTGTAGGGCCTGATAAGTATCCATTACAATTGATAGAAAGAAGAGAAGGAATCTCAATAGACCTTTCACATGGAAACTAAACTAAAAAACTAGGTAGAAGAATACCTTACTTATTCCTGCCGTAATAACGTCGAAGCTGATGATGTGTTCAAGTTTGGAAGTTAGGTACGGCAGCTGATAAAATTATGTATATGTATTACACACACCCACACGGGTTGCAACGCCTTATTAATATCTATAGTGTTAGTTTGGGTTATATTTTTCCATCAAAAAGTCTTTCTCTGCTATCTAATGATATAAAAAAAAAGTTAAAACGCTGGCAACGCATCCGTAATATTACTAGTGTTGTAGATCTCTACGACACTTGTGGTCGAGAAATCTTACGATCACAAGAGTAATCCTCACAAGTACCTTTACGCCCACACCTTAAAATAAATGTAAACATAATATGGTATAAAAAATACCGTCATGTCCTTATCTCCAACGATATCCAAATGGTAGTAAGTGACATCATGTTACAGGTGACTAATATATCAAGAATATATCCAGTTTCGGTTTATGTAAGTTTATTATAAAAACGAAAAATATGCTTAAAACTTATTAAACAAAGTCCAGGGCCTCATTGATTTTTACCGAAGCTGGTATAATTGCATGAAATTTTTTATATTATTTTTTTAGTTACGGTAGGGAAGCGCTTGACCACGATCTCACCTGATGGTAAGCTAAGATGTGGCTTAAGATGGAAGGTATGAGATTTTTTTATATAATAGGATAACAAGCATGCTAATGATTCTCCTGATAAAAACAGATAATCACCAAAGATGTAAATAGTGCGTTGCTATCCATATGACAGAGATGTAATGTCAAAGCATAAGCATAATATCATTTCCGGCTTTTTTATACTCCAAACCGGCACACTACAGTAACAAGCACCGATACTATTGCTTAAGGAATAGGTAAGATGGTGTTACCAAGACCGGTCGAGACTCGAGACGTCGCAGAACTCTACCACCTAGTTAGTACCTCCAATTTTAATATTAGCTTTTTCTCGCTTTTTACGAACAGTAAGGCCGTTGATCTTTTCTTCAAAAGAGGCCCGGATCAATACGAAAAGTATACACACGAGAAGTATACACAAGATCTACATGTATACAACTACGATATTATAAAAACATTTTCTAATTGTACAAAATTCGTAACCGTATAATAAACTTGATAAGCAGCATTTATAGAAAAGCCTCTGAACTCAAGTGGCATCAATTTTCCCAATTTAACTAAATAGAATTACATTTATTTATCCTTGGATGATTGTTACCAGATCCTTTTATATGGAACAGGAAAACATTTTCCCTTTTGCTTGTGGGTTCCATTGTTATTTTTGTAGCTTAACTTCAGAACTCAGTTTTGTTTGTAGCTAAATATTTATTAGGAAAATATACTAGTAAAGAATATTTTCATTCGATATTTAAGGATTTAATAATAGAATGTTAAAGTATGATAAACATTTGTTGTTCCATGTTAGGGATCATTATGTAAATTGTAAATCGTAATCGGTAACAAACAAGCAAGAACATTTTCACCAGATAACTACAGCTTAGTGGATAAAAGCACTCTTTCTCCTTTGTTGGTAAGAAAATCGTTCTCGTTGAAATCAAAAGTGGGCCATCTAGTGTCGCATTTTGTATTTTTGTATGTGGTTTTTCTTGTCACAGTGCCAAAAATTGCTCTTCTAATTTCAAGTTACTTGAGGCTATAGTTTAGCAACATTACACACGATACAATAATGTTTATTTCATAGGATAGCAAACAAGCAGAGAGTTCTCCTGTGGGAAAGAGATAACTTTCGCCTATAGACACTAAAGATGTTAATGGTGCGTTGCTATTCAAGTGGGAGGGTTGTAATGTCACTTGCGTAATTTTATCGGCTACCTTACTCTCCAAACCGAAACACAACAGCGTCAAGCACCGAGGCTATTGTTTGTAAATGATTAATTGCACCAACTAGAATATTCTAGTTGAAAAATGAAAACTACGAACATAATAATAATACCGGTAGACAAATTACACGAACTGATTTAACGCCAAAGTAAACAAAGTATTTGCTTGATATGGGTGTCAGTAGACGATATTAATCTATATTTAAATACGTGAAGAAAAAACTTTGAACCCCTTTTTAAGACAATTGCGCGAACGGTGAAGTATGAAATTTGGCACAGTTAAAGTTTAAATTACAGAGAACTGCAGAATATTTTTTAAATAAAATACATTAGAAATATATTAAATTAATAAAAATAAAAGTCTATGTGTGCTATGCTCGAATATTACTTGTACGTAACATTGACTTCTGTTAGTATCTAAGTATTCTGTGGCTTAACTGAGGCATAGATTAAGTTTCGTCTTTCTCTTTGTTTTGTTTTAATTTTTTATGTATATATTATTTTATTATAATGATAGTTTTAAGATATAACGCACTTGTACACTGTGTTTTACTTATGTTTGTGCATTCTCGCTTCTCGGGTCTGCTGGAAGACATCTCTTTCAGAGATAAGCTCGCCCTTTGTACATGTTTTATATAATCAGTTTATTTTAAAAAATTTTAATTTGTGTACAATGAAGTATTAAATAAGTAAATAAATAATAAATAAACATTATACACACTACGTTCATATAACATACATGATAATATAAACACGTTTACGTATTTTTTTTACGGATAAAATCAGTTGTCAAACATATTAAACTACTCAAACTACAATCAAGAGATTTTATTGTTTAAACTATGGTTGAATTTCGGCCCCAGGCGATCAGTAGTCCATAGAAATATTAACATATTAATACTAAAATATATTTAAAGAATATAAATACAAACATCTCACGTAGTCGGGATCGCTGCTGCATCAACTGACTTCTAATCTCCTGTATCTTTAGAATAAATACTGCATCAGATCTTCACCAAATTAATATGGAATCAAATGGGAAGTGTACCCTCCGAAACAAGTGTAACATTTTCTAAATCGATCAAGACGTATTTGAGTAATCAGGGAAACTACGCAAAAAAGATTACGATAAATTAAACACCTCCTCATTTTTGAAGTCGGTTAAAAGGGGTGACTTTTAACATTTTAATTAAGAGAGCCTCAAGAAACAGCTAGACTTAAACAAATGTGCTAGATTAAGTGTAAAGTATTAGTTAATGAAAGTTTAACGGAAAGTTCGACGAGCGGTGGGAACTTTAATTCGTGACCCATTTCAAGGAAAGTTTCTTTGAACGCTCATTTAGAATAAATGCCGGAGTTCCAATTGCAATACATTATCCCCAAGACTTAATTGATGCGGGTAGGAAATAAATGACTAGTTATAGTGAGACTAGTATAATATCAAGTGAACCTCTTGCGGCGTAGGCAGAGAGAAACGAAAATCCATTTATCCATCATACAGCAGTTTCCTTGCTGTGAAATGGGTTATGGCCAATTCATTTGCAAATTTTAACTACTATCATTTCTTATTTACGATAACTAGACCCAACGTCATTACGTGTTTTTTTAGTTACGAGGATGATAACTAAACCCCGTTATCTAGTACGTTGCATATTGGTGGTAACTGATTTTAGGAAAGGGATAATTATAATTAAATAAATCTCTGTTTCCTTTTTTTATTTACATAACAAAATAAATAATTACAATAATATATTATTTAGATTGATTTTAATTATAAAAATTTTGCCAGTGACGTCGGTAGAAGTTCAAAGATGGTTTTCTTGCCTCAAATGGATATTTTCGTGTAAGAAACAAAGCTGTACTTTTGTTAATATGGGGACGTATCCAAGTCATTTACTACGTTTGTCACATACTAAACAAATGTCAATTTCAATAATATTTTATTGTAATCATTTATTTTGTTATGTAAATAAAAAAGGAAACAGAGATTTATTTAATTATAATTACCCGATCCCTAAAATCAGTTGCCACCAATATGCTTCATAGATAACGGGGTATAATGATAACACACTAGAATCCGGTCTACTAGACTACTAATACTACTACTAAGATTCTCCTAAAACCAAGAAAACCTTACTCGATTCAAGAATTGATCCTGGAACTGGATTAGAGACCGGATTATATGCATTCCCATATTTGCTTATGCATTTGCATATTTAAGTCATCCTCAGCGGTAGTAGCATATTTTACTTATAGATCTATTCATGAAGCATATTATCGGTACATCTATACAAATAAATAAAACTAGAGTGTCTGTTTGTAACATTAAAATAACCGCTTTTTACAAAATGCATATGGTATGGTATCATACACGGTACATATACCAAAATAATTACTATATATATAATAATACCAAAATAATTAATATACCAAAATTTTTTACAATTGTTGTCTGTCTGTCTATCTGTTTGTTCCGGCTAATCTCGTAAACGGCTGGACCGATTTTGACGGGACTTTCACTGGCAGATAGCTGATGTGACAGGGAGTAACTTAGGCTACTTTTTTCGAAATTTTTCCACGCGGACGAAGTCGCGGGCGCAGCTAGTTTACGATATTTTTGATCGCAGCGATCGAACGCAGCGCATACAAACATTTCGAACAATAGCCCAGGCTTAGAACGTTTGTGTCAAATTTATAGTTTTATTAAGGGGTCAGCAGAACTTTTGCCAGAAGCTATAAGTGCTAACCACAGACCACATGTGGTGCTAACATAGCATCAAAATTGAAATTTTGAACAGTTACCTCAGTGGATGTGGCACGATCCCTTTCCACTTATATATTTTGAATGATCGAATAACAATATTACTACTGAACATTTGGAACAATACTTGATTGTTTACGTTTACAAAAATATAAAAAAATTGTAATGTAATATTAAGCTATGTTACTTCATCTGTCGGGGGATAATTTACTAATTGTGTGCTGATTTTAAAACAAAAAAATTAAAATCCAATTAAAACCATTTTTTTAAGTTCCTAAAACTTATGATATAATTTTGCATATTTCATGAATATTTCAAGCATTTTTCATGCATATAACAAGCTTTTTATATTACATATAATGCGGTCCTTACTTATGATATAATTTCATTAGATTTAGGAGGCATTTTTTATGAAGAATGAGATAGTATATAAATAGACGGTTCTTTTGACGTCAAGAGTCAAACGTCGCCTATAGACACCTACAAGTTAACAATGCATTCGCATCTGTGATAGGGATGACACCATCCTCCATACGGATGTAAAACCACGCAGAAGTATGGGTGGTAAAATCTTATGCGCAATTTACTGTATATTCTCTCAATTAAAAATTCACAATGCAAACAAGCACTGGCGTTATAACTAGGGTTGCTGAGGATTCCTCTTCCGCTTCCTCAAAATGCGGAAGTTCCGCAATATTTTGGGTTCCTCAACCGTTACCGCATCCTCATAAATAAAAATAAAAAAATCCTCTTCCGCTATCGCTTCCTCAAAATTTAAGAGGAATTTCACTGTTTTAATATTATTTTATTTTATATTACACCAAATTGATTTTTATAAAAAATAACCTTCCTATAATTTTGATTAACAATATTCGACTTTACTTCTTCTTCGATTTTGTGACGTTATAACTTATAACGTCACAAATCGAAAGAGTGGTGATACTACATTATAACATAATGACACAAGTAGCATTCTTTTTTAGTTTAGTGGAAAATTACATATAAAAAACTCATCATACCAATATCTCTCTCCACTGCCATTTCCTTTATATCATTAATGATTTCCGATGAATTTTCCTTTTCTAAGATTCTTGTCCTCTTATGCACATCTTTGAATTCCTCAATCAAGTTTTGATAAAGATCCAATAAATCTTGAATAGTATTATTTCTAGCTACATCGGCTGGAATATCTGGGATTTTCAAGTATCTGTAGACAAAACAAACAAATAATATCTTCTTTTAGTATCCACTAGTTAACCTATAGGCAAACAGAAAGTAGGTATGCGGTGCCTCCAATAAGATATGTTACATAACGTTGTAGCTCTAAATAAATTAAAAAAATTAGCTACATACATAATATATACACAGGTTGACTGGTAAAAGACCATATGGATACGATAGTAAATGTCATCAGACCCCAACAAAAATATAATAAGAAAAACTATGTAGTCTTAGTATATGTCAACTAAATTAGTGTAGTGTGTAGTTCAAAAAGATAGTCACGCGCGCGGATGATAGCGGCCCGCTAAAGAGTCGAGTTATGACTTCGACAAATTGCTATCAGTAGACAACAGACAGTTTAATGTACTACGTACTAGAGAAGCTAATCTCAGTAGAAGTCGTGTTCCATTTCGTTAACACTTACTGCGGCGCTGTAAATCGTCCAACGAAAGTCAAAATTAAGCAGCGCTGCAACATATAATAGAGTATAATTACACACATTCGCGACCAAAATGTCTCAACCGCCGTGAATTTCACGGCACTTACGCATTACATTCAACAAACTCTGACGTAAGTGTGGTCCGTGGACAGCACTTTAGTGGAGTACATGTGACGTGACGCATGCCTTGTCTAGTACGTTAGTACATTAAAGTCTTTGGTAGGCAGTGAAATTTTATATTGATGCGCGGTGGTTTAGAAATTATTTTTATATTTTTATTGGATAACTAGCTGTTGCCCACGACTTCGTCCGCGCGAACTTCGTTTACTCCGCACAGCTCCTCCCCCTTTGGTGATAACGTGATAATATGTAGCCTATATGTAGATCCGACCTGTTAGTAATATTCATGCAAAATTTGAAGTAAATCCATGCAGTACTTTTTGAGTTTACCCCGGACATACATACAGAAAAACAGACAAAAATTCTACAAACTATATTTTTGGCTTCAATATCGATTGTAGATCACGCCCCGAGTATTCTTTTTAAAAAAATATTCGATGTACAGTTTTGACTTTCCTACGATTTTATTAATGTATAGATAAGTTCAAAACTTATGTACCTATTTTTTTACATATTCGGTATAAGAATTAAGTACAGAACTCCCTCCTTCAATATGTACAGCCTTTTACCAGACTTTTACTAGTCTTTTTTCAAAATAAGTGATCATATTTTATACAAGTCTAACCAAAGACATCAATAAAAAATAAAATTTAACATCGCCAAATATTTAAAAAGAACCTTAGACAGGACCTTAACCCTAACAGTCAGCATCCCTAATGAAAGCTTGTAGGAGACAAACGAAAGCTGTCATTGTCATCAATGTCAACCACTTAGTATCTAATTATTTTTTTTGTAGTTTTTTTTGTACTGTCTAAAATCAAAAGCTTCATTTTTCGACAGTACAAAAAGTAATTTCAAGTTAGTAAAGAGCCATACAGTAATATCGGTACAAGATTACTTTCTACATCAATGTTTTATTTAAGGAGAAATTATGGTATTTAATTTGCAAATTTTCCGCGAAATGTTATATGGAACTGCTGTGATGCAACAGAAATGAAAGATAATGTAAGGAATAGGGCAAACTTATCTAAAGTCTGAAATTATAGAAGACCACAACGGCACAATAGTCCACCCACTTCCACGGCACTTTCTTCCACGTCAGAAGCAAAGGCACAACACACACAAGTAACACACAAGTTATGTACTCAAGGCATGTTTCACTTCGCAACCGAAGCATCTTCAGGAGAGTCGAATAACACTTCACTCTATGAAAGGTGAAGCATTAAACTATTTTTAAATACGAATAGGTACCTACTTAGCAAGGTATGCAGTATTTTTCACTTGTTCCTTGTTGGACAGAACCCAGTGAAGTATATGATGGATAGTTCTTGATTCACCAGCGATCAGTTGTGATCTAAACACTGCAGGATCGACACCAGCAGGGGGACGATATTTGATATTACCCAGCATTTCCAGGAGTCGAACTGTTACCGTTTCAGGATCATCTTCACGAACATTCAACTGGTAAATGTATAAAAATCTCGTAAATTATTTAATACTGCCCCAATAACAATTGTGCTTATCGTTGTCGTTTAATTTTGAAAGAAGCTGGTAAACTTAGGTGAATGAATCTACAGCTATACCCTGCTCTTTGACACTACTACTAAAATAGGTTCACTTACCCTATAAATGAGTCTTTTTTTATAGTAAAAGATAACAAACAAGCAAATGGTTTCCTTGGTGGTAAGAGTCAATGTTATAATCTGTATAGCATGAATGTAAAATCGCAAGAGTAAGTTTTGCGGGAGGCAATATTAATTTCAATTTCTTTTGTGGTGTCTATGGGTAATTTTTTACCATTGGGCAAAGATCGCTTGCTTAGAATCCTTTACAACTTAAACTAATGCTAAGCTTGTTAAGTTTGGCCTTTCTCGCCGCCCCGTTAGAAAAATTAATGGAAAACCAAAAACATCTAAATAACATTCGAATCCATTTGGCCAAAAAATCAGCTTGAAGTTATTAACTGGGCGATAGAGTTTTATGAAATCTCGTCTGGATTTGGTACAAATGCTTTTATATATCATAAGACAGCAAACAAGCAGATGGCTCACCTGATGCAAAGAGACAACCATCGCTACCTAAGATACTATGATAAGTTGCTCTTCTTGTGGCGGGATTTTAATGCCACATGCATAAGCTTACCCGCTACATAACCTTCGAAACCAGAACACGACAGTGATAAGTACTGACGCTATTGCGGCAGGAATAGTTGAGGCGGTGGCACCAGAGCCGGCCGAGACGATGCAGAACTTACCACCTAGCAGCCACGATTGTAGTGACTCGTCTATGCGAGCCAATCATTCGCCTCTTACGAATCGCCTGGCAGAACGGCAAAGGGACCCCGGACCAACACACAGAAGAAAATGCTTGACACTTTTGTGGGCCGATTTGGAGAATAAAATAGTCGATAAATTTATAACTGCATCACATCCCTGTCCGATGGACACCAATGTACTCTAACTTATGTGGTGTATGTAGACGATAGTTGCATCTTTCGATCAGTTAACCATTGGTTCGTTTATATCGTGCTATGTTAATAAAAATAATGCATTTATTTTATTTACGCCATCATCATCATCATTTTGTTTATAGCCATATTTTTTTATATTACAAGATAGCAAACAAGCAGATGGATCTCCTGATGGAAAGAGTCAACCATCGCCTATAGACACCAAAGATGTTAATTGTGCGTTGCTATCTTGTGGCAAGATCTAATGCCACATGCATAAGTTTACCGCCTACCTTACCCTCGAAACCGGAAAACGACAGCGACAAGCATTGACGCTATTGCGGCAGGAATACGTAAGGCGGTGATACCAGACCCGAACGAGACAATGCAGAACTCTACCACTCAGTAGCCACGATGATAGTGACTCGCATAGCCAATCGGTCGCCTTTTACGACCTGCCTGGCAGAACGACAGTTGATCTATTCTTCAATGAAGCCTGGAATCAACACAGGGAAAATCAACACGGGGACTTTACGCGTATTCAACCATCTGCATCAGATGGCTTAATACGCGTAAAGTCAAAAACGTCAAATCAATTTAGATTCTTATAATAAGATTCTTCTTTGTAACATTTTACATCAGAATAATATTTAAGATTTATTTGAAGAAATTATTAAAATTTGTTTGAGGCTTGAGCTATATTTTTGTATAATTTTACCAAAAGCCATTGTATAATTTTTGTAAGATTTAGTAAATATATATATATATATATATATATATATATATATATATATATATATATTTTTTTTTTTGTGATAGACTTAAAAATATTTATCTATTCATCGTTACAATTATTCGCGTTTTTCTAGTCAACTGATTATTTTGTAACTTTAATATCCGACATTTTTACTACATTTACCCAAGTTTTTACTTTAACTTCTCAAATTTCAAACGTTCGGAAAACAATTAGAACCTACCTAACTTTGTAAGAATGATTGAGCCTTTCCATAAAGTATTTATGTAGTCAAGTCGTACTTTTGATGAATTACACTTCTCAAACATTGCTAAAAGGAAATCTCCGGAAATAAAATGTAAGAAGTTAAGGAATGTATTTTCTACGGCTATAGACTTGTGAAATTTTATCTCAGTTCGTTGATATAATTATTATTAAGTAGATTACGTCGTTAGGTACGGATTTGGAGTTATATTCATGCACAGACTAAAACAGGTTATTTATTTTTAATAACAAGCAAATGGCTCCTACGATGGAAATAAATAGTTATAGCGAAAAGACAACAAAAATGATAATGGTACCTAACTGTGAACAATTCGCATACGTGTAGCTATAAATATAGGATAGGATGACGTATTACCATATGTACAAGTTTTATGGCTACCTTGCAGAGGGTCGGATTGAATAATGGTAGATGGATGTATGAACGAAATATCGGATTTAGTTTTTACTTTTAGCTCACAAAAGCTGGGACCTAGCCTACGTTGACCTTCTGGCTTCTGTCCTATCTACTAACCGTAAGACCAGTGGGGGATCGCATAGGCTAGAGCTCGGCTAAAACGATTTCGATGAAATTAGGGATGGAAATAGTTGTAGGTCCGATGTCCTCTCCTCCCTCGGAATTTGCTGACCTCTGTACGATCTACTGTAGTAAATAATAATATAATAAGATAAACATATAGTCTTAAAATGTTACGGTCCCCCCCCCCCCCCCACCGGCGCAAACCTGGGTACGCCTATGCTGAAAAACTACATTTTGTTTTAATAAGATATACTCATTTAAAATTACCTTGTCTCCAGCACTGAATGTAACAAGAAGATCTATTAATAACTGAAGCAGTTGCTTTTCATCCAAAGCATCAAATTTTATCAAGTCATAATTTCTATTAAGAGATGCGTTTAATTCTTGAACCAAAAATTTCATTTGTTCGGTCATTATTCACAATAATAATATTTATTTTAATTTAATCACTTACGTAATAAATAGTACGTAATATATAAATTGTTACTACACGAGTCGGAATAATACCACAATATTTGTTAGTTAGTTAGTTACCATGACAACTACGAACCATAACAACTATACCATTATAATATATAAGAGTGTCTGTGACTGTCTGTGACTATAGAGAGTCTGTAGAGTCTGTGACTATACAAAACATAAATATCATTATATTGTCTTACGTAGTATTGTATAATACTCTTTGAGTATTGTATACTCTTTGATAAATATAGAGGTTTATATACTCAAAGCGTATAGATTGGCACCATTGACGTGTATCAATGATTGGCACGGACATAAATATATTATACGTCTACTGGTCTACTCAAAGGGCACGGAATTATTATAAAGGCACCGACCACATAGGCTGTGTGGTCGGTATATAAAGGTGATTGCTTTGAGTGTAGTATAACTATGGGTGATTGTATACTCCTGTAGCATACTCTAAGATGAAGGAAAATACTACGTATAGCCCATAATATATACCTTGTATAAAAAACGAACTGCAAAATTCATCTGTATTTAAAATTCTTGATGAATAATTATTAAGACATTCCGAATGATCAGTGTGTGTCATATTTAAAAGTGTTCTTTGAAAACAATAATTAATCAATACAATCACAATATTTACGAAAATTTAACCTCTGTTAGTTGCAACGTTGCTCAAAGGAAACTCCGACGTAAACAAATTAACAACACAGTTCATTCCGTTATCTTATATCATTAACTCCATATTGATTGATTTATTTATTTATTTATTTATTTTATTTAAATACTTTATTGCACATAATGGTACAAAGGCGTAACTTATTTATTTATGTTTTAATTCATAATATGGTTTCGTAAATCCACCACTACTTTCATATATATCAAGCGTACCTACTACGTGTTCATATGCCTTTTATATCGCTGGACACACTAATGGACCACAAAATTCTGAAATATGAATGATGAATCTGAACATATGAAATTCTGACTTTCAATGTGTTCGTTATATAGAGCTGATACGTAGGTCACACTATAAGTTTTGCGTAACTTAAAAAAACAACATGTTAAAACCAAAATATTATGTTTATTGCTTTTCAAAATATTCTCCTTTACATGTTAAACATTTTTTCATGCGATCGAACCATTTTTTAAAACAGGAGGACCACAGATCTGAAGGCATGTTTTCTACGTGCTGATTGAACGCTATCACTGTCTCTTCGGAGTTGGTAAAAGTAAAACCTCTCATTAAATCTTTGATTTTGGGGAAAATACAGAAATCACAGGGTGCTAGGTCGGGGCTATGCGCAGGATAAGTGACGAGATGTACTTTTTCGGAAGCTAAAAATGACTTGTGTGAAGAAGCGTTACCATGGTGTAGGAGAATACGGCTTTTGGGTCGTCTTTCGCCAACTTTTTCTAATACCCTGGGTAAACAAATGGTAGAACACCACTCGGCATTAACACTCTTTTGATCTTCAAGTGGAATTGTACAGATGGGACCCGTAGCTGAGAAAAAAAACGCGATAATTTTTTTTTACCAACGTTTCTCGCCTGTCTCACTGTTGTATCACATTTTCAAACACCCAACCACAAGATTGCTGTTTTTTTTTTTCGGTTTCAAAACAATAAATCCACGTTTCGTCTCCTATGACAATGTCATAAACAGCATTAATGTCCGTGGTCGTACTTCAGATGCTATCTGTGAGCACCATTCCACGCGAGCCCGCTTCTGCACGCTGTCAGTTCATGAGGGATCCAACGACAACAAAGTTTCCGAACTTTCAATTCTTCGTGTAAAATTTTCTGAATTCGGCTCATACCAATCCCCAATAGTCCTCAAATTGTCTCATAGGTAATCCAGGGGTTTTCTTCAATTAACCTCTTAACAGTAGCCACATTACTTACGTTGACGGCACTTCAAGGCCGCCCTTCACAAAATTCGTCATGTAAAGAAACTCGACCTCTCTCAAATTCAGCAAACCATCGCCTCACGGTGCTCAAACGGGTCCGTAATTTAATTTCGAGAGTCAAGTGTTCGATTAACGGAAAGTCGACTGAACAATTGTTCGAATATAATTTATTTCGAAACAACCTTTTATCGCCAAACGCTATTTTTATTGAACGTTTCATCGAATATTTATTAAACGAAAAAGAACAATCTTCTTTCGAAATATAGTTTCATAATTGAAATAGAATTTACAAAAAAAAAAGATTTTTCGTCACATATTATTTCATATATAATCAAGAAAATCAAACACGTTTAAGATATCGTACGTTCTTCCTGTAGATTTAGAAACATGAAATTTGGTGAATAGGAATATAATAAAACACAAATGAAGAAAAAACTTTTATTATAAAAAACACATTTACTTTACGATTATTAACTTATAGGCTATAGCTATATATATGCATACCTCTTTGCAAATCCGCTTTGTTGATATGCTTCCAAATCAATCAAAAGGAACAAATGGGCAGGCTAGATTTTATGAGCTCGATGCCTTACATTTGCAACATTAAAAAGAAAACAACGTTTATAGTTTATTATTTAATGTTTTTGGATTATTATTAGTGGAGTTTTTTTTTTATATCATAACATAGCAAACAAGCAGATGGGTCTCCTGATGGAGAGTCAACCATCGCCTATAGACGCCAAAGATGTTAATGCTGCGTTGCTATCTTGTGGCGAGGTCTAATGCCACATGCATAAGTATACCGGCTTAAGATAGCCCTCCAAACCGGAATACGACAGCGACAAGCACTGATGCTATGGCGGCAGGAATAGGTAAAGCGGTGGTACCAGACCCGGGCGAGACAATGCAGAACTCTACCACCTAGTAGCCACGATGGTAGTGACTCGATAGCCAATCGGTTGCCTTTTACGGCAGAACGGCAGTTGGCCTATTCTTCAAAGGAGGCCGGGACCAACACGGCGAAGGAGTTACAGTAGTAACGATGTAACTCTAAACTAAAGAAAGTTTCTGGCTACCTTAATTTTGTGCGAAAATCGTAAAGTAAATTGGTTATTTTTATAATAAATATTTTCCCTTCATTTTTACTTTATTGTCTTCCTTTTCACTAAATTTCATGGTTCTGACTCTACGGGAAGAACGAACGATATCTTAAACGTGTTTAATTTTCTTGATTATATATGAAATAATATGTGACGAAAAATCTTTTTTATTATATATAATCTTTTTTAATTATGAAACTATATTTCGAAAGAAGACTGTTCTTTTTCGTTTAATAAATATTCGATGAAACGTTCAATCGAAATAGCGTTTGGCGATAAAAGGTTGTTTCGAAATAAATTCCATTCGAACAATTGTTCAGTCGACTTTCCGTTAATCGAACACTTGACTCTCGAAATTAAATTACGGACCCGCTCAAACAAGGTGCTTCTCTCCCAAAACCATTTTGAAGACGAGCGGCACAGTCTTGCGGAGAAAGAGAACTTTTAAAATCATAAAAAATCATCGCTCTAAATCTTTTCGACTTAATTCCATTTTCGTTGCGTACGTAGAACTTTGATGTGTGATAAAAAACAATTAACAAATCATTGGTTCAAAGGTTGCAACGTTTTAAAAATATAACATTCGAAATTCAAATAGTTCCGATTAGCTAGAAGTGCAAAACTTTTCGTGTGCCCCATGTATGTCCCTTTAAATGTTGGAAACTATAGAAGATGGGTAGATGTATGAATAAAAAACTATGCATTATATCCATTTATTGTTAAACTGCACCATGAAGTATTAGGTATAGGTGGAGCTAGCACTCGTGTTAATCAATTGAAACAAATATTTACGTTATATCTCTGTCTATGAGGTCTCCTCATCTCTTTTTATACAGCTGTGTTAGAAAAAGAGGGTAAGACCTCAGAAGATGACAGCAGTATCTAAAATTTGATTTCAAGTAGGAATTAGAAATGCAGCCTCCAGATATAATACAGCTTCATGAACTGCACAAAACTACTGTGATGCAAATACACTCATAATTTAAAGCTATACTTTTATAATATTGTTACGTCATCGGGTTCGTACTTGTAAGAAAACACCACTTATATTAAATCCGTATTTACGATACACACAATACACAAGAAAACACAATGTAATACTAAAATACACTCTACTTGCTAGTCACTCACTATACTATTACTGAACTACACAATAAAACACTTCTCAATTCGCACTGTTCACTTTGAGTATCGCTCTCGATCGCTTGATAAAAACTGCCTTGTGTTTGTCAACACCGTTGTATCTATAGGCAGGGTAAAGTCCTAGCTGGATCCAGAAAAATCTAAATGTATCGGGAAACAATGAATCACTTCTTATCGTAAACATGTTATGAGTCATAAATCCTAGTACACGCTACTTTCAACCTTATGCCATATTCCACAAAGTCCATTATGGCATAGCCCAGGTCAACTATTTGTTTGTCAATAGGAGTAGCTATCTCTTTCTTTTATTTCTAGATAGTTAGCGCGCGCGCGCTCCAACTCTACACGCTTCTAGATTATTCGTAACAATATTAACAGTTTTTAATTGTATGAAAACGTTGGTCCATTTTACCAGGCAATCTGCAAAAGACGAACGACGATCGATTATACAAGTCACTACCATCGTGACTACTAGGTGATAGAGTTCTGCAACGTCTCGCCCGGGTCTGGTATCACCACCTTACCTATTCCTGCCGCAATAGCATTAATGCTTGTTACTGTCGTGTTCCAGTTTTAAGTGTAAGGTAGTCGTTAAACTTATGCATACCTCGCCACACGAATAGCAGAACACCATTAATATTTTTGGTGTCTGTAGGCGATGTTTGTCTTTTTCCAATAGAAGAGTCACCAGCTTGTTTGCTATCTATATATGTAGACATTTTATTTTAATCGCCGCGCCGCGCTGGTTCGTCTCTTGCGCGCTTATGTTTAAGCTCAGAATCGAACACTGAGTAGGTACTCTCCTTCAACAGGTGCCTTTTACATAAAAACAGTATGAATATTTTGCCATAAGTAGAGACTTGAAACAACTCTTTAGTACATAACATTAAGGTAACGGTATCGAAGCAAGCAGAGGCAAGAGCGGTGGCGGTCAACTCACCTACGATAAGAAAACGATCAGCGCGGCGCCCGGACTGCTTGAACACCGCTCGCGATGGCCGCTACCTGCGAACGGTTCTATCTCATTGCGACATGATGCTTCCTTGCCAACACCGCTGTCACCCTGGAGACGTCGGACTATGCGACTATGCGACGTCGACTATACTACAAATGTACTTTTGTGATTTGTGAGTCAATTTCAGACATAGAAATTGTTTTATGGTATACGATAACAAAAGTAGCACACAGCTAGCTCTTTGGATAGAAAAAGATGACCGTTGTGTATAGACCATGAAGCTGTATTATATCTGGAGGCAGCACTTCTAATACCTAGGTACTTGAAACCAAATTTTAAATACTCCTGTCATCTTACTCAACTTACGTACTTACTTACTTACTTACTTACTTAGTATCAACTAGTGTAGAGGTCAGCGGTCAACCTAAAATAAGTAAATGTTGGAACAATAAAGATTATTATTATTATTATCTTTTGAGGTCTTACCCTCTCTTTCTAACACAGCTGTTTAAAAAGAGTTGGCAAGACCTAATAGAAAGATATAACGTAAATATTTGTTTCAAATTAATACGAGTACTAGCTCCACCTTTACCTAATACTTCATGGTATACACAACAAATATGTTAATAGTGCGTTACCATACATCTAATCCGTAAAAAATACCGGTTACTGGAAGTATTGAGTGATTTTTATAAAAGTTTTCACTCGGAGCTTATCTGAGATAAGAGCGCTTCTACAACCTATATAAACCAGTTTAAGCAAAAACCATGGAATTGTACATCACGCACAGTGCGGAAAAAAGTTGGAAGCGGCTAACATCAAAGAATATTTATAGAAACCTCTAAAGGCCACTTTAATAATTCCTTATGATTTTGCTCTATAAGGAAACCGGTATTTTTGAGGCAAAGAGAGAGCTAAACCTTTACAAAACGCTCAAGTACCTTCGCTGATTTAGATTTAAAAATTAACCGTGTTAACCGGGTAAGCCCTGCAAAACCATATATTTTATCAGTTACCTTGCTCACCAAACACGAATCCGTGATCGGTTTGTAATGCAGTTTCTCCTCCACACTATACAGTTCGAACACTATTTTTTGGAAGAGCAAGGTATGAGACGTAGGTATATAATTATGACGGTACGTCAAATCCAAAAGCAATGGTTTAGAACTCCACCCCATGGTATTCATATTACGATGGGAGTGACACTTTTAGCCTCCACTGTACATATTATTATAATATGTAAATGTAAAAGTATTTAAACGGTTTGGTGCAAGCGGACCTAAATATAAAAAGAATTTAATAGTTATACATTTTCCTTTCCGTTATCCCATCGTCGTATTTGTCAGCACGAACTGACGCTAGTTGAATGCGATAGTCGAGACTTACAGCTTTACATGTACTCCTAGGTGAGGCTTTCCCAAATTCGGGAAAATTGTCCGACTCGAAAATCGAATCAGGACAATTTTATGAGTTCAACAGACGTAGACAGTGGTCCGCCCAGCGAACTCAATACTTTGGGTTCGCCCAGCGAACCCAAAGTATTGAGTTCGCTGGCCGGACCACCAAATTATCGAGACAATAAAAATAAAATAAATTTAAGTACCTATCATTAGGTTGCTATGCAAGTTAGGAAAATATGCTTCGTTCACCACGATTCGGCGAATAGCCGTCTGGCGAGAAGGGTGAAAGATGGGCGATGAGCCGCTTTTTATGAGCCTTATTAATGTCTAAAATTACAAATAAATATGATATACTTAATAAGATAATTAGTAAAAACTGAGACCGACAGTTTTACTTTTGCGTTCCAGGTAAGCTAATGTTTTAAAATACCACCGTTAGATGCTCGCCAAAATAAGCTACATCAAATGCGTCAGTAGGAGTCTCACCAGTAGTCACCAGTAGTAGATAGCATGTCTCACCAGTCGAGAATACGCTGCATCATGTTGAAGCGACATGTCTACAGATTGTTTTATTGCACCCAAGGAATAATGTCATCACGTCGTGAAATTATTTAGTTAAAATTAAATTCATAAATTCACGCCGGTTTCTTTGCCGTGTAGACACCTTATAGCAAAAATCAGGAGACGAATTAGAGACGTCAACACGGATTAGAAAGATAGGTGATAACGTCAAGTATCACGGTACCAGATGATTTCCAGGGTCTATTAATGAAACAGGAAGGTCGTGGGAACTTTGGGTTGAGCAACGCCACTGATTTTGAGCTTGTTCGATTCGTTCTTTTAATAACTTTGGGGCAGAATGGTGATGTATCTGATGGTAGAGCTAGAAGAAGTCCATAAGAACTTTTAAGCTAAACCAAATAAACCCATCGAGCTAATTAGATTCGTTTCTGCTTACATTTTGGTGTAGGCATGTCGATCTGAAATCGATTAATCGAAAATCAATTATTTTTAAGTAATATAATCGATTTTTCAGATCGATTTGGTATCACAGATCACATTTATAATACTTGATTTGGAATGCTACATCGATCGATGTATCGATAAATCGATGCATGAGCCCCTCGAATCGGACGAATTTAATTCAAGAACTAGCAATAAAATTTCTAAATTGACTGCGATATTTTAGTTTTTTAATATTTTGGCCTTGTCGGACGCATTGATAATTTGAACGCATAAAATAAATATTTATGAACGCATTCGAATGTCAGTGTAGAAGATGGTGTCACTTACTAATAAAAATAACTTTTTCATTAGTAAGGTTAGACTACAGACAGACTGCCTGATCGGTCTCCTATAATACTTGTATTAACGGTAAATTATCATCAATAATGCTCTGTATCAATATAAGACATGTTTGAATCGACATGCCTACTTTGGTGCTGGATGATTTCTAGGGTCTTATGATGAAGGAGGAAAGAAGTTATGGGAACTTTGGATTAAAATTGAGAAACACCATCGATTTTGCGTTCGTTCAATTGATTTTTTAAGAACTATGGAGCATATTTTACCGACCTGACAACTATAACTTGTTTCAGGCGTTAACTGATACCTGCAGATTTACATGCTTATATGAGACACGGGAGAAACACCAGACTGGTCCTACTGTTACTACTATGTAGAGTTCCGCAATGTCTTGCCCAAGTTTGGTACCACCGATTTACCTATTTCAACCATAATAGCGTCAAAATTTGACACAGGTATTCCAGTTGTAAGTCACACGGATAGCAACTATATAATCTTTAGTATTTATAAGCAATGTTTGTTTCTTTCCATCAACATCTTGTTTGCTATAAAAACATGAAAGGGTATAAAAGAAATAAAAATAATAGATGTTGGGATAAATTGTATTTCTATCATAATACAATTATTATTTATCTTTTATTCGTCAAATCTCAACAACTTGTCTTACGCTTTAAGTTTGTGCCGGACTCTCAAATCAATTTCGATTGAAACATATATTTCAAATTAGATCTCCTCACAGCCTTCCTGAACTACCGTCTTCATCAAATTTTACTATAACGTTCAAATTAAAGCCTAAAAAATCATTAATACTCCAAGTTCTCTACTTACTCATAGAGTTTTTAGAGTAGCGCCACATTTTGCAAATACAGCACTGATAGTATCATATTTTCTCATATCAAAATCGTTGTTAAAATTATATATTTTATACGTATTTTTTAATATTGATTCAAATTATGATTACGAATCAGTTTCTATTTCAACATTTTTTTTGTTTAATCACTGTTGCAGTAGTAATATCGAAAATTAATAATAATGAAATCATTATGAACAACGATGGGCCGATATTTAATTTTACATTTAAATTTAAATAGTAACTTGGCCTCAGATTATTTTTCGTATCAAATTCAGGATGGATTTTTAACAATAAAATACTTGTATAAATGAAATAATTGAATATTGTTTGCCTTGAATAAAATGATATGGAATTTAACCTGTTACATTTATCAATTACCTATTTTTAACCATTAAAATTAACTGATCCTATTTCCACTAAAACACTGGCACAAGGTGGCGCTACATTGAAAGAAGCGAGATATGCTTTAATAAGAAACGAAAAGACTTCACTGGCATAATTACTACTTAGCACCAATAGGGTTGGAGAAGTTGATGTTGGCAAAACTTTCATTAAGACAGCAAATTTGTTCCACAGTATAATTATATTAAACTATATAACATTACTACAATTCTCTAATTCAGAAAAATTCAATTTAATCGAAAATTAAGAATATAAACATTGGCATATAGCAAATCATACAATTAAATGTATTTTCATTAAATTTAATAAATTCTTTAAAGCTTCTCCTTCCCATTTCAACTAAACTATAAATAAATAATAAAGCTATAAAAGGACAGTACGACTAAATAAAGTTCAGTTTATCATACATTCGTATGAAGGAACAATTTCCATTGAAAAAAACTCTACTTAAACTACAGCATGCACCACTTTAAACTTATAAACAAAATATAAAAGGTTCTACATTCTAATATGATTCAAAGATGAATGAAATGAAATAGGATTGTATTGTAAAATTAATGATATACTACTATCCATTATTGCTAGCCGTTAAACATAAATAATTTGTACTCTTCTAAATAAATGGAATTAAAATATTTACAATGATATACAGCAAATTTAAGAATGTCACTAATGTTTGTTTTACAAATCATATATTCGTATCAATAGAAATTATTACAACCACGAATTAAGTGCACCTAAAATCTAAAGCCCCTCGTGTACAATAATAAAAGATATATTTACATAAATTACAAAAGTTTAGTAACATATAAACGATACAAAAACAAATACAAACAAATAATATTATATATAAGTATAATATGTAGAAAATACTTTAAGACCTCTGTTCATTTAAAGATGTTTTAATTTGGTCTTTATTTTTCTCTCTCCTCACAGTTGGAAATTAAATAGAGGAATGTTTACGAGAGAAGATAAAAATACACTTGACGTTATTTCTAATAGAAGGAACGTTGGCTGACTACACGTAAAATATTGCCAGTCATTACATATAAATGCGAAATCAAAAATTAACCAATCAACGTCAGAACATATAAAATATTATTTCAAAACAAATAGTAAAACTTCTATTATTACAAAATATTTTAACCGTAACTTCTTTAAAGTTAGGTATCTCACACAGTATACCAACAATTATCAATTCTAAGTCTAAATCACATGTACCAAAATCATTTTGTAATATCGCTTCAGATATCGCGGCTGGGTCACTGTCAGCGCTTCTGAGCGAAAATTACAATTGATATAGTCTAACCCTCAACACTATACACACTTTTAGCATCTAAGATCGGCTTTTTGGAAGCTACATGTAGCACCTAGAGTTGCATTTTGTCAATGGATTTACTACAAAGTTTATCCTTTGTGACTGAGAATACTGAACTCTAAAACATAACACCACCCGTAGACTAACAACTTTGTGACTTTCTCCAGCATTACACCAAAATACATTTCGGATATGAGTCACTTTTATATAAATAAAGGCTCACAAGACTATGACGCCAACTGTAATATAAGAGCTTAACTATGAACCATCGTCTTTAAGAAATATATAGAATGGAGTCATATTATATATAATATTGATTATGTTTAGGAATAACTTCGATACAGTATCATAGTATTAACACAGAATACTGGAAACTAAACAGAAGTCAATGTACATATAAGAAATATTCGAGCAACGCACACATAGACACCTCTCATGAACGCGATATCTCGGAATGGTTCGGGACAGTTAATTTGACGGAACAAACTGTCCCAAACCATTGCAAGATAACGCGTCCGCGCGAGGTGTCTACGTGTGCGTTGCTCGAATATTACTTATATGTACATTGACTTCTATTAGTCTCTAGTATTCTGTGGTACTAACTATTACTACTCATTTCAACTAAGAGCTAATCTTTGACGCTAAAGGTGTGATGCCTTCAGAGGGCATATCGTTAACATAATAACGTTAACATAAGTTAACACGAGCATCGCTTAAGTACCGTTATCATCACGGCTTTGACTATTAAAGTAATCCACCTTTCCGTCCAAAGAGAAAGGTGCTAAGCGTGCCTAGTGGTGAAGGGTTCGCCACCGGGGCGGGGGTATTCCCAACTGTCCCCAGATCAGTTCTCGGCCTCGGCGCTCTCGTTCGCGCTTTCCTACTGGTAGTCGGGGTTTCATCTAACGCTCCTTGTCCTGGGTGCGCCGGTACACCCAACGGAGCATCGGTTACTTCAGGTTGTGATATTGCAACTGGCGATCGTAGGTTTCGTTTAAGACACGTCAATTGTTCCATTGGGCTTCGATGGAACAGGCCCATGTATAGTGATCCCGGTGTTTGTAACGCGAGTGGTGTGACTGAGTCTGCGGCGGGCGAGGTTAGGTGTCGCCGCCGTAGGATGGAGGTACCGGTGGCTATGAGTGCGTGTAAGGATGGCGTCTGACCTGGTCGAGGAGTGGACGGTGGTGAGGCGTCGGGCGAGCCGAGGAGGGGTGAGTTGGCGGGCGTGGCGGGGGGTGAGTAGTGCCGCTCGGGGCACACGGAGGGGCGGCGAGAGTGTGTGGGCGAGCCGGCGGCGGAGGCTCGCCGCGAGCTCCACGCGGAACCTAGCACGCTGCTCGCCAGGCTGCTCATGCCACTGCTACACACGCTGCTCACGCTGCTACTCGCTAAGCTGCCGTCGTTCGGGTGTAATACCGTACTGCGAAAGATTGCAATTATCCGATCAAAGCCAAACTTACAAAGAAAATTTATATTATTTCTCCCTTAAAAAATATTTTTTCCCCTTTTGATCCAATCCTCTTAGCAAGAACGGACTATCAGTATAAGTGTCTGATAACTTATAAGAGATAAGAAAAGGCTTTTAACATAATATTATGTAAATCAGGTCTTAGATTAGGGGCCATCTATAAATTACGTCACACGTTAAGGGGGAGGGAGGGGGTCGAACAAGTGTGACATTGTTGTGACAAGGGGTAGGGAGGGATCCCAAATTTTGTGACATCTTTCAAATTTTTTTTTTCAAACATTTGTTCAAAATATACCAGTATATATAAAAATAATCGAAGATAATGTTTCCAATGTAAAATTGTAAAATATGTGACTTCACACTAGGTAGGAGGGTGGTCTCACAAATGTGACCAGATGAGACAAGGACGGGGGAGAGGTCAAAAAATCACGAAATTCGTGTGACGTTATTTATGGAACGCCCCTTACGTGTATGCCAAAATTTATCAAAATCGGTCCAGTCTATCTATGATATCATTTACATTGTAGAGTGTAGACATACATTGTTGATTCAATATTTTTCTAGCTTACGGCGCTAGTAGCCATATATTAATATGGCATCAATGGTTTAAAATACAGACGACAAATCTAAACATAAATTAAAATTTTGTGTTACATATTAAATCTAGGGGTTAGAGAATTTTTACGTAACATGTAACTTGGTTTTCTTAGCTCATTAATTATTATTGTTAAAGGGATTACAAATAATACTGTTGCCATAAATAATATACTTAACAACGTACTAGTAAATTTCGAACTAGTAATAAGATAATAGTAATTTTCGAGCAGTGGTCGAAACGATTATACGGTTCCGATAAATTAGCCATTCAGAAATTAAAAAAACTACGTTCTGGGCGTAAAAACATTTAAAGCGACAATCTTACTAAATTATAAAGAACTTAAGTTTTCAAATGAACAGTAAGAACACATAACTTTGAATACATACCTATTAGTAAAAGTGTATATATGACTTGAATAAGGTAGTCTAGGCATGTCATCATCTTCCTCTACATCTGACAACCGGTACATTCGCATCCCTAATCCCTGAGCAGATCGATTCCCTCGCACTCCAACACCTTCTTGCTCTTCTAGTAAACCTGGAAACATAATAATTAAATAATTAAAACAATACAAATAATAAATAAAAGTTCATAAAATTATAAAATGATATGAAATGACAGTTTCACTACATTTAAATATTGACAGCAAAATCTTGGTATGCTACGCTTAATTATATTTAGTACTTACCAAACGTTCCACCTATACGTTTGGTAAGTACTAAATATAATTAAGCGTAGCATACATTGATATAAAAAAAAAACCCAAGATGCACAGTCTCGAACAAAACTGACACTCCGAACTGTCCCTAATTTCACATAAGTAGTTATTGATATGGCAAAAACATATGTTTTTGCATATCCAACCTTAAGCGCAAGTTTTATGATTGTTTTTAAAAGCAATGTACAAAAAGTAATAAATTTGACAGTATCGCGATCGACGCGATTCTATTTGAAATGAGCGCACAATTTAAAATTGTGCGCTCATTTTTAGAGGACGTTTTTGAGACACTGATTGTGCACCTTGGGTTTTTTTATATCAATGGTAGCATACCAAGATTTTGCTCTGTAAAATGAACGACGTATCTATTCGCTATGATATAAAACAAATTTACATGTAGTTAGAGCCCATTTGTAATGATCGGTTTAGCGAGTTATAGCCAGTGTAAACATGACTGCTCGAACTGTTAGATGACTAGTAATGCTGGTGTCTGATAGCTAGGCCCTAGGTATTAATTTTATTTATTTATTTTTATTTTATTTATTAAGCTCGATTTTTGTACAAATTTATTTTTAAGGTGTTACGGTAAAGCTAAATAAATAAACAGCATGTAGTGAGGACTGACCCGACATGGTGGGCTTGGCGAGCTGCGCCCAGGTGTGCAGCGTGAGCGAGCCCTCGAGCGGCTTGACGATCTGCAGCTTGTGCGGCGCGCGGAACCGCGCCAGCCCGCCGCCCGCGCCGCTGCCCCACACCGCGCTCTCCACGCTCACCTCGCGATCTGGAAACGTACCATATCCATTTAAAGCATAAGATAACATTCATCCTGTGCTACTAGTGTTTTATTTATATCACAAGATAGCAAACAAGTAGATGGGTCAAAGAAGCAAAGAGTCAACCATCACCTATAGACTCCAAAGATGTTGATGGTACATTGATATCTTGTGGCGAGGTCTAATCTACATGCATAAGTTTACCGGCTACCTTACCCTCCAAACCGGAACACGACAGCGACAAGGACTGACGCTATTGCGGCAGGTAAGGCAGTAGTACCTGAGGCAAAACTCTACCACCTAGTAAAAAAGCGTTGCGAGAAACTTAAGTCCTTCAGTCTTAAATTCGAGACTCGAGTAATTTTGCACGACTCGAGACTATTAATTAGTCTCGCGAGTCATAAGTATTTTGAGTCTTATCAGTTCTTTAAGACTTTTTTAGTCTTTTGAGACTTTTCAATATTTTGAGTCCCATACTGAAAATTGTTTTATTTTTAAAATACCTTGAGGGTAAACAATAGATCCATATGTGTTTTGCAGTACAAATGAGCCCCCCAATTCACGTAATTGAGTCGATACGCTTAACACACGACATAAGCACGATAGAACATCGCATCGCGCTACGACGCGGGCTATGTAAGAAAATGTGTAAAAGTATTAAATGCAATGACTCAATCCGCGTTTTGTTACGTGAATTAGGCCCCTGGAAGATACCCGATCATTATATGTGGCAGAATTTAGTTTTTATGTTTTTACGGTATTTATGGTTTTTTTTCTGTAGGAATGAAAAGGAATAGGAATTAATTAAAAGATGGAATAATAAATTGCGTCCTTTTCTTATTTAGCATTAATTAAGTTTTGTCAATGTCCGAATCGGCAGCATTTTGTTTGACTTGATTACAGCAAAAAATCAGAGGACTCTGTCCTGAGTTCTTCGCAGTCGCAGGTTCTCAAAGTCAAGATTCAAACTTGAACTGAGTCTAACTAACTCTAACTTTAAAAAGAGCTGAGACTTCAAAAACAACTCAAGTCCCATTATCTTCAGGCAAGCAAAGATTTCAGGACTCAAGTTTCTGACAACATTATATATGACATGTAAGTCAAACTGATAATAATGGAGCCTAAGGAGGCAATTTGGACTTTACTCGAGCGCGGCAGAATAACATAGGCGGGATACGGAGTTGAGGCTCTCCATCAAGTTAAGCTAATCCAATAACTTCGACTTGTGGAAATTATCTCACTAATCTAACATATCGCGCTGCGTGATTAGTGTTAAAGATGGGCGATTGTTACTAATTCCAATAATCGAATAGTTTGATTCTACCTACTAATAACTATATTCGAATGCAAAAACAATCGATCGCTAGTTTGCAAATTCGAATAAAACCGCTAGTTCATTCATTTGCTTTTCCATACAAAACTGGTCTGTATTCACTTACAATAAAGTCTACTTTTGTTTGATATTCGTAGTAATAATTAAGTACTTAGCTACTGATTTGCGAACCGCTAGTTTACTCAGTTTGCCATACCAAATTAACCGTCTTTTTCGTACTACTATAAAGATTACTTTCAAGTTTTATTTGATAACACCTATTAGTTAAGTTAGTTTTTACAATCAAAATATTTTTATATGGGTGCAATAAAAACTACGATATTCGAATAAAAACTAGTAGTTATCGCTAATTTCGATTATTCAATTTACCACACGAAACTGGGTGCTTTTTTACAGTACATAGAGTTTACTTTTAGATGAGGTTACGAATATTCGATTATATAATGAAATTTCAATCGAAAGAATGAGACGATACAATAGATACGTATTTACACCTCGCTTCTTTTCAAATTCGAAAGAGTTATAAGCTTATTCGAATAATTTGAATGATTTCTACAATCGAATTATTCGAATAATGTCATTTACAATCGCCCATCTTTAGTTAGAGTGGTGTTCTTCATTTTAGCCGTTGTTTTCGATTAGTTCAAACGTATGCGGATGTTTGCGTAAAACGGAGTGGAAAGATGAAAGGGTCCATACGGGATCCAAAAAATGTGAATCACAAAAAAAAATATTTTAGCAATTAATTGTTAGCAGCACTCATGTAGAAGTAAAGACAGTCGTCGTCCATAGTTACATATTTGAAAATGATTTCAGCCATCTTGGATTATTGCACGATAGATCATGCAAAATATCGTTGCTGCTCAAATCGTACAAAGCTTCGGGCATATTATACAAGTACGACACCAGTATCAATTAAAACATATAAGTTAAATGTATAAAACGCACAACACTTCGCATAAAAATATCCATATATACAAATGGCGTAGTCAGACTACAAAGATAAATACGTTTTAGATAATCCATTACGTGGAATGAAAAATGTCGTCATTATATTGCATGAAATTTACCGCCACCGTTAACAAATTGTCGCGGCAATTTGATTAAATTACTTGTTATGTAAATGGGTAACATATTTAGATCTAGGGCCCGATCCGGCTTCTTACATTAAAAATAAGTAATCAGAAATCAGAAGAACTTTATTCAATAAAACTTTTTACAAGTTATTTTGACACGTCAACATTTTTTAAAACTAAAATTACTACCGGATCGGAAACGCGGCCACAGTAGGCACACAGTAGGTTTGTTAGGTTGCCTTTAAGTTCCACACCAGGAAAGAAGAAGCCCCATAGCTTAGCAGCTTAGTGGAACTCCATCGACTGTCACGTCGGCGTAATCGGAGTTGAAATTGACGCAATTTATGTTATTAACAATTTGACTTTGGTAATTTGCATTGAAATTTGAAACTAACTTAAGTACAATATACCTGAACTATAGACCACCAGGCCCGCCCTAACGAAAATCGGTACATATAATAAGGGACCGTTCAAATGTTAAAGAAAGTGTGACATGTATAAATAAAAAATAAAATAAAAAAATAAATATTTACGGGACCACATGAGGTCCCGGGTTCGATTCCCGGGTCGGACACATAAAAAAGTGTTTTTTCAGTTTTCTGAAAAACACAAATGTGCCCGGGATTGGAAATGCCCGGTTGGGAGATAGGCTTGTCACCTATCACATTGTGGGACCAAGTATCTTCGGCTAATCGTGGGTGCACTTGTTGTACCTCTACCTACCCCTTCGGGGATATGGGCGTGAAGATACTTTTTACGGGAAAAATTACACTTACTGATCTAACCCCAAAGTAAACAAATTATTCGATCGTCAACGATAATAATACATAGAAATACATATTATATAAATACTAGAATATATTTAATAAACACCCGAACCCGGAAATACAAACATTTATGCTCATCACACAAATGCTTGTCCCCGTCTGGGATCGAACCCGAGCCCCGTCGATTGCATAGTCAGGGTCGCCAACGGGGGTGGTAATGTATGTATAGAGAGCGCGCGTACCTGTCCGTCGTCGGTCACGGAGCGCGTGCGCGGCGGCGAGCGAGGCGCGGCGCGAGTCAATCTCGCGCGGGGTCAGCCGCCGCAGCGCCGCCGCCAGCTCCGCCGCGCCCGGCGCGCCCGGCACGCCCACGCCCGCGCCGCCGCTACACACACACACACACCGTACAACACATCCCCACAGACACACAAAACAAATAGTAGCAGGAGCTTTTCCCCGTGTTAGTTCCAAGCTCTTTTAAGGAATAAAACAAATGCCGTTCTGCTAGGCAGGTCGTAAAAGGCGACCGATTGGCTATGCGAGTCACTGCCATCGTGACTACTAGGTGGTAGAGTTCTGCATTGTCTGGCCCGGGTCTGGTACCACCGCCTTACCTATTTCTGCCGCAATAGTGTCAGTGCCTTTTACTGTCGGTTTACGGTTTGAAGGGTAAGGTAGCCGGTAAACTTATACATGTGACAGAAGACCTCGCCACTAGAAAGCAACGCACCATTAACATCTTTGGTGCCTATAGGCGATGATCACCTCTTTCCATCCATTTGCTTGTTTGCTATCTTATAAAAAAAGGAGAGCCCAAAATGCTAAATGAGTAGTTACTCGAGCGTCATAGGGACCTATTGGATTTTGTAGATTAAATTATAAAAAACATAAAAGGTTATAATATTTTTCATTTCAACGGTGGGAAAAAAATCTATATACAAAGGACGTTCGAGCAGCACACACACACACACCCTTCGACCGCACCTGCGTGTATCATCCCGAAGATATTAGCGCACTAAAACCTTTTAACGCACCGCCAACCGCGCGATAACGCACGCGCAGTCCGAATGTTTGCGACGCTAGCCGATAATAGCCGGTCATATCTACATGTATCGCGTCATTGCGCGAAGCTTTTTGACGATAGAAGAAAGTGCGGCCGCAGCATTAGACTCCTCTATGGACACCATTTCATGAATTAGTCGCGCATTTAATTAAAACCATATGGATAAACGATTTCTTATCATTGATCTGATCAAAGAACATCATGATGTGGTCAATACACAGTGAAAAATTTCATGAAATGCCACTGTTTCATGAAATTCTCGAGCATTTCATGATATGGGCATTTCTGCGATCTGTCTACGACATATACACCGTACCGAACGAAAACATACAGGATACTCACGGGTATAAATCCTCTGACTCAGTATCTGAGGTATCTTCTAAAAAGGAGTCGGAAGATATTTTTGATGGCGGTTTGTAGGCGGGAATAACAGGCGCTGGTGCGTCGGCCGTGTCGGAGCCCGATATGGACGCGCCCGACCAGCGAGACGCGCATTGCACTGTCTCGAACACTTTTTGCATACTCGATCTGGAAATAATAATGAAAAATCCATAAAAATGAAACTGAAATTTTAGATTGAGTATAATAATATATTCAACTTAAAAACCGTGTGGTGTCATGGGACACCAGCTGATAGGAACGAAGTTTCTATTATAAAAATATTGATTTCAAGCTCTGTTCGTTGTATAAAGAAAAGAATTATTCAGGTATACATTTTTTATTATTATTTATTATCGATAAAAATTTATTTTATTTACTATGATTTTTAAAAATATACAGCCCGTTAGGTAAGTCGACCTAAACCTTGAAGGGAGTAATAAGGTATCTGATTCTCTTTTCCAAAAAAAATAGGCAGTATTTGCATAACCACCTATTTATCTATACCCGTTACTTGCGCGAATGTATTAGTGCGAATGAATTATGAATTTATTGGATAACTAGCTGTTGCCAGCGACTTCTTCCGCGCGGACCTCGTTTACTCCGCACAGCTTATCCCCAATAGGTGATAGCGTGATGATATATAGCCTGTAAGATGACCCGACCTGTTAGTAATATTCACGCAAAATTTGAAGTAAATCCATGCAGTACTTTTTGAGTTTACCCCGGACATACATGCAGACAAACAGACAAAAATTTTAAAAACTATATTTTTGGCTTCGATATCGATTGTAGATCACCACACTATTAGTATTCTTACCACCCCAAGTATTCTTTTAAAAAAATATATTCAATGTACAGTTTTGACTTTGCTACGATTTTATTATAGTATAGATTGGGTTAAAATTTGAGGATATGTTTTTTTAATTTATTGGGAATGAGAATCAGAAAATTAAATATTCGGGGGGGAGGGGGGGGATATTATCCCCCTCAAGATTTAGGTCGATATACCTAACAGGCTATATAATAATAATAGCAAACTGCAATAGTAATAACAGTCATGACGTAGGCTATTATACATCTTACGCTTTTATTTAACGTTACGGACATTTTTTGCCGGCCAGGGTACGCCCCTCCGCAACACCCCATAAGGAACTTCGTTACCATAATAAATTTAGGGGAAAAATTACAAGTTTCGATTCGAGTCGACAAGGTTTGGAACGAACTGCCTGCGTCTATTTTTCCTGACAAATATAGTCATGGAACAATTAAGAGTAGAGTGAATAGGTTTCTTTTGGATGGGCGTGTACCAACTTGGTCTTCATCGACACTTTCACAAAATAAAAATCACTGATGATCTTGGCCCCAAAGTAAGAAAAGTATTTGCTTTTGGTACAGGTGTTAGTCGACGATACTAACACATAGAAATACACTTACAAATAGTGGAATATATATAATAAACACCCAAATCCAAAAATACAAACATTTATGCTCATCACACGAATGCCCGTGAGCCCCGCCCACTTCACTAACCACTCGACCAACGTGGGGCACATATGAAAATGTCATTAAATATTTACACATATAATAGAAGTACCGGTTTTGGTCATCTTAGTACCATTTTCGGTCACTTGAAATTTGAATCAATGCACCAATATTATAAAATCAACGTTTTATTAAATTTTCAAACTTTCGCACTTAAATTAATCAAATTTATAATCTCTCTGTGGTCTAGTGGTCCAGCGTTGGCGTTGACCACATGAGGTCCCGGGTTCGATTCCCGATCGTTCGATGAAAAGTGTTTTTTCAGTTTTCTGAGAAACACAAAGTTGCTTGGGATTGGAAAGTGCCCGGTTGGCGATAAGCTTGCCACCTATCACATTTGTGGGGCCAAGTATCTTCGGCTAATCGTGGGTGCACTTGTTGTACCTCTGCCTACACCTTCGGGGATACGGGCGTGAAGATACTTTAAATTTATAATGATATTGTATTATCCCTAAATAGTTAAAAAAGTCAGTTAAAAATAAGTCCTCAGACAAAAAATGATGTGGTGTCGTGGGTCACCAGGTAGGAACGAAGTTCCTTCGGCTAAACGGCACTACTCGCTTGTGTATGCGACTGTCGCGCCTGCGCACGTCTCATTTAACGGTTTTATTCCACGCAATTTTTTCCACGGATTTTTTCTCACGGTTTTACTATCACATTTTTTCAGTTCGGTCGCGCAGCAAAATCCCTATCCCCTCAAAGCCTGCCGTAAGGAACTTCGTTCCAAAAGCTGTGTTTCTTTTGCATGATGGGAAAAAACACTGACAGACACAAGTGCAACTGATGACCTCGTACGATTCGTTGGAAAAGCCTCATAAAATTGTAGTGTATCAGATGACCAATACTTACTGCGCAAGTGGGTCCCCGATGCCAGAGTCGAGGCTGAGTTCGGAGTACACCGACGAGTGCATCTCCCGGTGTAGACTGGCGGGCAGCAGACCAGCTGCCGCCGCCACACTTGGCATGAGGCCGCGCGCCGCCTCACCACGCTTTCGCAGGTTACGGAGCTGCTCCTGCGCTTCCGCCAAGTGTGACGCCACCTCGGCATACCGCTCCTGAATATTTACAGCATATTTAGATACATAATATTATTATAGATTCAAAGATACACTAAATACGATGTTACCAAGGGCGGGTGGTTTATCAATGATGATAAAATGCAAATTGATGAAAAATATTTACATAAATTCGTCTCTTAAAAGTTTTTATAAAGGTAAAGCAATTTTTTTATACATATATTATAAATAAGATTATAAAGAAAAAACATTTGTGATTTTTGTATGTTTGTAACGAATAAATAAATAAATGTCCTTAATCGGTTTAAACCGAACCTAAGCACGAAAACTACTGGTCCAGTCTTAAAAATTATTTTACGATTAGAAAACTACACTACCCTGGTGTGACATAGGCTACTTTTTACCCGACTAGACAAAAGAAAGTAATAAATAAATAAATAAATATTCACGGTACAAATTACACTTAATGATCTAACTCCAAAATAAGCAAATTATTTGCTTGTGTTATGGGTGTTAGTCAACGATACTAATACATATATAAATACTGGAATATATTTAATAAACACCCAACCCCGGAAATACAAACATTTATGCTCATCACACAAATGCTTGTCCCCGTCGGGGATCGAATGATTATAAGATAAAGTAATGATTATAAGATACGCCAAATTTCACAAAAAGCCTGGCTCAAATACACCTGAATCTACTTTTGTGAATAGGCTTCTGGTGGTCAGATGTTTTTCTATTCGTTTAAATCTATTGATTTACTACAGCTACTTTTTTGAAGCTATGCTAAAACATTTAAAATAAATAAATATTGGATTGCAGAGTGAATCAAACATCAATATCCGTTCCGGTTAACCGCTATTCACCTGTTTATCGGTTAGCGAGCCAGGTAGTAATCATTATCGCCTTTTTATTAACTTTACCCATTATCACTTATTATTGACAACCAGTATCAATTGTTTTACGTACTTTCTGGGTTAAAGGGAACATCCCTTTAACACAGTACTAATTTAAGAATAAAAATTATGTAATCTGATTTTACTAAGTGGTTTACTATTTTCAATATAAGTATATTTACTTAAATAAACAAATAAAACGTTAGGCTCTGAAAAATCAGGGACAATTTTTGTATTTAAAAATATAAGGGCAAGTATCTAAGCAAGTTTATGTGAAACGTAGGTGTTTTTTTTTTTATTGTGTACCTGTATATCAGGTGATTTATTTGCTCAGCTGTACATTTTCGAATTATTAAACATAATAATAATACTGGACATTGCGTGTGTGGTAATAACAGGAGGGAAAAAGATTTTAATAGGGAGTGTGTATCGTGTCAAAGTATATTTAATCAAAGGGTGTGGGCGTGATGTTTACTTAAATGTATGAAATATTTATTTAATGTAATTGAAGATTTGTAACAAATGGTAATATTTGGTTTGAGCTAAATGTTTATAGTAATTTGAATTATTATTCCTACTTTAAGACGATTTTTGTAGCAATCCTTTTGCTTTAAGTACATAAAAAGTAGTTTTATAATTCTTCTCCAAAACCATATTCACTTTTCAAAATATCGAATTTTATTCGATCAACGAGTCAGAAAGTAAATATAATTTACGAATACAAAACTGATTTGTGCCCATCATACAAATCATATCGTCATTTCGTAACGCTTGACTACACTATAAAAACAACCATTGAAATGAAAAGACACAATAGTTTAATTGTACTGCTATTATCTAGCTATACATACTATAAATATTGGAAAGAAAAAGACAACAGACATTTTGTAAAAGAGATAATTACATAAATGCAAGATTTTATATTATTTACACAAATAATGATATATTTGACTGAAAATATGATTTTTTTTTCACATAACAGTACTAGATAACAAAAAAAGAAAACTTTTCATTTATAACATCAGATAGGAAACAAACAAACAACTCTGCAGATGAAAAAAGAAAAAAGAAAGTTAATGGAGTGTTGCTGTCCGTATGGCGGGATGGCTATGCCATAGTCTACCGTCTATCTCACACTCCAAACCGTGACACGTCAATTTATCATTGTTGGACGCTATTGCGACAGGAATAGGTAAGGCAGTGGTAACATATACCTAGCGAGACGTTGCGGAACTCTACCATTTAGTAATCACAGTGGTAGTGATACGTCTAGCCAATCGTTCTGTTTTTTAGTCCTGGTCGATAGAATGGCTGATAGTCTATTCTTAAAAGGGCCCGGACCATCGCGTTATGTTTACGACATAAGACACTATTTTTGCAAAAAAATGTCTATAGTATAGATCAAAGAACAAGAAAAATTTCCTAATAATAAAAGACAAACGTCATAAGTACGTATATAATATTTTTAAAACGCAAAAAAAAATGCCCATATCGCTCTCCAGTCTTTGAGCTAAGTAAAAGTTCGTTCTAATTTAATATTTTAATTTAAATGGAAGGATAAGTAAAAATTGTATTTCACATTTACAATTTAACGTGAAATGCATAAAAGCTGTCTATTTATTTCGTGGATACGATCAGGCTTTTTTTGTTGCTATGTAGGTATGTAATGGCACTGTCAGTATAATTTAAACTCGCTTCGTAGGCGCATCTACAATAAGTCAACGGAATTACGCCACTACAAAATTGAAATAATAAAAAAAATGTTTTTCAAAAATAATAACCAAAACGCCCTACCGAGAAATCTAACATATGATATTGCGACCACTACACTAACAATGAAATTAAAAAAAGGAATAAAAAAAATACCTTCGCATCTGCCAATTCCGCTGCAAGGGCATTTTGGTTTTCTCTTGTTATTTCTAAAATTCGTAGCGTGTGATCGTGCTCTGTAGTTAGCTAAAAAAATAAAAAACAATACATTTTTAAAAAACATGCGACCGGATGACTACGAACTCCACCTACACGCTTGTCAACGTGTTGGATGACAAACCCGCTTGTATTTTTGGAACTAGAGGGAAATAACTCGCTAATGAAGTTAAAATATCTAAATAGGTAGGGATTTTATTTTAAGACATATTTATGGACATCGTGTCTATTACTGGTGACAAAATAAAAAAAGAATGCCGACAAAAAAAAACATTTTCGAGACTTTGAGTTGTATACGGCTCATCCGGGTAACGGCCATACAACTTCATATGTACAGTTACAATCTTGTTATACTCTTCACTCTACAATTGGTAAAATTCCTGAATTATTGCTTGAAATAAAATATAGGGCTTGATTACCGATTAATTTTTTAACATAAGTCAGCTTTAATACCTAAAGGAGCGTTTTGTTAGGGTTTGACTCTGCCTAAACTTCGAAAATGACGGTCCTATTATGAATTATCGCCTCTGTGGTGTAGTGATCCGGTGTCGGAGTTAACCACAGAGGTCCCGGGTTCGATTTCTGGGTCGGGACATTCAGAAATGTTTTTTTTTTCAATTTTCTGATAAAAACAACATTGCCCGGGATCGGAAAGTACCCGGTTTGCGATAGGCTTGCCACCTATCACATTGTGGGACCAAGTATATTCTGCTAATCGTGGGTGCACTTGTTGTACCTCTGCCTACCCTTTCGGGAAAACGGACGTGAAGATACTATTATGAAGAAAAATTATAAGTGCTATCACCACGGATCCGCTTGAGCGAAATCTTTTTACACAAACCACCAAAAACCTGTATTAACAGGTTTTTTAAACCGGTTTTAGATCCTGATTAAATCTATGTTTTATCTATGTTTTATATTTATTATTATATAAATAGTCCACCAGTTTCGTGTTTTACTGAATAATAAAGGCTATAACTGAAATTAGCAACACAAAATTCATAACAGTAAACATATATTATTATTATAAAATTCAAACGGTGGATAGATACAAATATTGAAAGAGATATAAAAATGTTGGCAGCAACTTTGTTTCATAGTCTGTTTACACTTTGATGTGTTTTCCGTTTGAACATTGGTTTTAATTAATAAGAACTGAGAAAATAAATACTACATAAGAAATAAGTATCTGATGTGTTCAGACATTTATTTCTTACGACAACCTTATTTCTTACAACAACAACTTTAAATTAGCCAAAAAAAATTATTCTATGTGAAATTCGAGGCCTGATGGTATTTACGTAAACAGGATTTAGTTCGTGCTTTGTTTTCATCCAAAGAATATATAAACCGGGAGCTTAATTTTTCAGTGTTGGCAATATCAATTAAAGACAATTAAAAACATGATTTTAAATAAAAATGTATAAAACCTTTTAATTATTTACCTTTTAATTAATGCGTGAAATCATTTTTCAAAATACCACGGATCAGAAAATTGAGAAATCATTTTGAACCATAAAATTAATAATGGTGATATATAGTTAGTGGTAGCTAATTGTGAACCATTTTAAAATTCAACTTAAAAATATCAGAACAGGGCTCTTAATTGTTTGAGGGTCAAATCAAAGAATAGCTTTTTTAAGCCCCTAGGGGTATTCGGATGTCCCTCGTAAATTAAAACAACAGATAACTCCAGCTTTTACGCTTTAGCTAAAAAATTTAAAATCAGGAATTATTTACTTTAAAATTTGATCGATTGTACCTGTTGTAGATTTCTTTCAGTGATAGCTAGCCTAGCGTTAGTACTGTCGAGTTGTTGCTGCAAATCCGCAGACCTCTGTCTTTCTTCAGACAACTCTGTACCCAACACGTTCGCCTCACAGTTCGCGCTAGCTGCAAACAAAAAATTTTATATTACTTTCATTTCACTGAAACTTTTCTTTCTCTACTATTTATTAAGCACCTATAAGTTAATATTACTATTATTTCGTATATTATTTTAAAATTATAAAAAGATTACAAATATTGCTACATGTTTACAACATTTGTTTATACAATAAAGCCAAAAAGTAACACGTAGATAAATCTTCAATTCTTCTCTTCGCTACTAGTTGTGATGATAGGAGACTGGTAAAAACAAGTATGGTCTGACAGGGTGCAAACGTTTGAGAAAACACGCTGCTAGGCCACCTTGCTCCAACCAGCCAAACATTCTTCTTGGTTTTTCTTTACTACTTTCTTGAATAATTAATATTGAGCTTAACATTTACAGGTAAATTATAAATAGCATTTATATTAAACATACATAATGTTGCAATAGAATAGAATTACTCCGATTTAATAATAATAAAAACGACCTATCAGTACCTATAAATATACACGTTTGTCTCAATTGCCTCAAGTAACAAGCGATTATCGTTACAGGTTGGAAACGCAACGATAAGAATAGCAGTATTGTCGTCCATATTGCCAACCGACAAACCGATAAGTCATGTTAAAAAAAAGTGCCTTTTGACGTTGGGTTAGCCGTGATAAGTGAAAATCTAACCGCGCAAGAAAATCAACGCGCTGACAATAGATGTGATTACCTATAATTGTAAGAACAGTTAAAAAGTTTCAACAAATATACACTTCATTGAGGATTATACATATATACTGTGTGATTATCTTATGTTGGTGATCCTCTAAACAAATTAATAACTGTTTATGCAAATGTATGAATACGGGCAAATAGTACACAAAATCTTTGTTCACTTTCGTAAAAAAATATCAATCCTATCGCATCCAGATATTCATATTTATTTACATCATAGAAGCAGATGACTCTCCTAACGCAAAAACGAGAAACCATCGTGTGTGCCGTGTTTGGATTGCCACTTGCATAACTTTACTGGCTACCTTAGCCTTCAAACCGGAACACGACAGTGACAAACACTGCCACTATTGCGGTAGGAATAAGTAAGTAAGGTGGTACCAGACTAGGGCGAGACGTTGCGGTACTCTACCATCTAATAGTCACTGTGACTAATAGAGACACGTATAGCCAATCGTCCGCCTTTTACGAACTGCCTGGCAAGTTAAGTTTAATAATAATTCACCAACTTAGCAATTGAACAGTAAGTGTTGAAGATAGATGTATAAAAGTAAGGATACGGTTATATTTAAGAAAACTCACATCAAACACCTAAAGCAACGCCATTGAACAACGCAAAGTAAATTTAGTACATTGTAGAGTAAAGCAAATGTATAAATTAATTGGGTGTTGTCTGAGGGTGGAGTTGTCCTTGAAACTAGTATGTTTAAATAGGAACGAATGCGTTGAAAGCAAATTTATCGAATTTTATAGCTCAATTTAACTTGTTACACAATAATTAACGACACATTATACAAGCCTATGGACATAGTCAAAATAAAACGGCCATGAATCGTTACTACGCTAGAGTAACTTCGCAAAACCCATTATGGTGATGACGAGTGTCGTGATAATTCATACTAATTTAATTCTCTTATTTATTCCGTAAATCATCTTACTATTTATAGTAATAGTGTAATAATAATTGTAATAGTAAGTTTGATTCTAATGAATAAAATTAATAACAAATGCTATCACATTTCAACATAACATTCAATACTGGTAGTACTATCAGAACTAAAAAATTCCTAATCCGAAAAATAAATTATATTTTTATTACATTAAATTTTCCCTGTGGAAAGAGCTGTTTTCTGAGCATTATTTAGTTGATAAATTACGTAAATAAAAGGTAATATACAAAGTGTTGAAATATGCAGATTACAGACGATTGATGTAAACGTGAAATCAAGATTAGTACGATCAGTACCGATTAATAATGCGTGGTACCAATATTTTTCATATTTTTCCCTGTAACATAAAAAGGTTACGATATCCTTTCTACCTTGGATTGCAATCACATCATTTCATCCGTTTATTTATTGCCAGGTATATATTTTTTCTGTTTTTACTGAGGCTCATCGAGCGTCCGCGACACCTCAGGGACCTACACCTACACTTTGAAAACGCTGGCGTAATATGCCGAATGACACTCTTCCAACCTTGTAGTATACCCGCCTAATTTGCAGTATAAATACAAAATCATTTCGTTCACTTATTTATTAGCAGATATATATATATATATATATATATATATATATATATATATATATATATATATATATATATATATATATATATATATATATATATATATATTTGTTTTTACTGACGCTCATCGAGCGTCCGCGACCTCTTTGTAGAGGCCTTGCGATACCCCAGGGACACTCCTCCTACCTTGAAGTATACCCGACTAAATTGTAGTATAAATACATCATCATTTCATTTTTTCTGCTTTTACTGACGATATAGTGTTGTACTTGTGAAATTGTGAAAACATCGTTGAAATCTGAATTCGAAGAGTATTCATTACTAACCAAATCGTTCAAGTGAGCAAGGTATTCGTTATTACACCTTCTGATATCAGCTATCATATCGTAATATGTGTCATAAATAATAACTCATAAGCATAAATACCATGTACCTTTACAATTCAATACTTTTTAGTTTCAACGCGCACGGTTATTTGTTATATCTGCATTACCTATATACCAAGAAAAAACTCGTATTTATCTCCTTATCCCATATACTTGAACGTATTACAACTATGAATTTTTGCGATAGACGTAATGAGGTTAAATGCAAAGATACTACATAAAACACACATTATGCATACAAATATATGAAAGATAAATTAGTAGCACAGATTACTGAATTGACGTACAACGGCACAATAAAGCAAATAATGCCCTACATCGAAGTGTACGTAAAAATATCTGTAACTATTTTGCGTAGTGCAAAAACGTAATAACTAAAAGCAAGAAGAAAATATAATGAATAAAATATTATACATATATATATATATATATATATATATATATATATATATATATATATATATATATATATATATATATATATATATATATATATATATATATATATATATATATATTGGGATTCTTCGGACATGCCAGTTTTACTCGCTGGTTGATCAGCGCCAACGAGCCGGGAGTAACACTCGTTCTTTAAAACCGCCGTATATATGTGTATATATATATAGATATATACGGCGGTTTTAAAGAACGAGTGTTACTCCCGCCATGTCCGAAGAATCCCAAAAAAAATATAACAAACATGACGAGCCGCGAACGGGATTTGTCAACGAGCCATAAAACTGTGGTTTTACTTGCTCGTCGATCAAGGCTTTTATAGATATCAAAAGGTATTTTGTTTACCATAAATAAATAAAACACACGCACTTTACCGAAGTGCAAGTTGGACTCGTGCACCGAGCTTTCCGTTTAACCATATAAGTAAGAACGTTGTAATTTTAATGCTTTATACTAAAATACAAAGAAGGTCAAAGAACAAACTTAACTTCTTCATTTGATCCCTAGACACTTTTGTAAAACCAATCGCTGTCGTTAGAGCAACAACTTTAGCAGCAACGACAGCTACAAGTGCAACAGGAAATTTATCTGGCTTTGATAATAAATTAAAAGTTATCTTGTTGCAAAAAGACCAGCTAAAGGCTTCTTCAGGCACCACATAAAGGTTGTTGGGAAAAGCATGGACAACCTAGAGGCCAGTTGCGATAAAATAAGTTTAAACATAGACCAACCGGAGGGGGAAGTAATGAAAATGAAGATCACGGGAGTTAAGTCGAGTACTGTAATTAACAGCTGCTCGCACCAAGTAGGTCCTCGGGGAAGCTGCCCAATTATGGCGGTTTACTTCATGGGTTGCGTACCGGACTCAGTTTGAAATACCAGCGAAGGCCAGTGGTTGGACAGACGAACACTGGCTTACAGCTCCGAATACGGCGGTTACAGGGACAGGCACTCTCCGTCTTGGATGCAATGCCTAAGTAGTATCAGTTTGCTGATTTGATAGAGGCATTAGAATTTCATGAACATCACGTCACTTAGAGCAAGTTTTTGTGCCCAACTGAAAGACTGTGTACAAACTTAACGTGGGCCTGTCTCCGTAACGTCGTACCCAGAACCGAAAGACGATGTTTATCTGTCCAGCCACTGGCCTTCGCTACGATTTCAAACTGAGTCCGGTACGCACCCCATGGAGTAAGACCGTCATAAGTGGACACCTTCACCCGAGGGCCTACTTGGTTCGCACAGTTGTTATTTACAGTACCCGACTTAACACCCATGATCTTCAATTTCATCACTTCTCTCTCCAGTTGGTCCACATTTTAACTTACTTTATCGCAGCTGACCTCTAGGTAGTCCACCCTCTTCCCAACACCCTTTACGTCGTGCCTAACGAGACCACCATCTCTTTTTAGCTGCTCTTGTAGCGGCAAGATGAATGTTAATTTATTATCAAATCCAGATAAATGTTCCTTAATCTGTTGCTGTTGCCTTTGTAGCTGTCATTGCTGCTGAAGTTTATTAAGAGAGCAATCTCTTAATTGCTCCTGTAGCTGACGATGTTGTTGAAGTTGTTGCTCTCGTCGCTGTTGTAGTTGCTGAATAGCTGCCACAATGACAGAAAGATCAGTAAAGACTGTGCTTGATGACAATGACGCGCAGGCAACTTTTGCAGGTTCCTCACTTGCAAGCATCTAAGTATCCTCTGACGACCTCTATGTCTCGGCCTGAGACCTGGTGATAATAACTTCCTTCGTAATAAGTGTCATTTTTTAAGCACAATCTCACTGCTGGCACTAGTAGTTACGAACTTACAGTTCATTCTTGTGTAATAAAATACCACTTATATCAAAATCGTGTTACTTTAAATCGTATAAGTCAATACGCGCACTGACTAACACTGTCAACGAAAACAGTCACTATATTCACGCTAAAACCAATTGACCAAACCAAATCACTACGTACGCTATTACACATCCATATGCAGACCAATTCGTTACATCACTTTTTAAGTCAATTTATTGCACTGATTACAGGTTCGAATGACTTTATAAAGCTAAACTCCTTGGTAATATATCATAAGCTTTGAAAATATTCTCCAGTCTCAGTAATTGATCATAATCATAATAACAATAATAAAGAATAATAAATAACAACAATCATAATCTAGAATATTCAATGAGTGATAGGTACTTAATCAATTGTAAATTTCAACCTTACGACTTAGTCATAGTACACGCTAATTTCAAACCTACGCCTTATACAAGAAGGTCCAGTACGGCGTTGTTACTTTTTTGTTGTTACAACTATTTCTTTTATCTAGATCATTCGGCAACAGTATTATGACCATGAATTTTTGGGATAAACGTAATGTCTATTTAAATGAGTTCAAATGCAGATACTACATAACACACATTACACCTAAAAAAACACATAACACAGGAAAATAACTTAGTAACACATAAATTTGGCACATTTCGTAAGTAGCATGTGAAGTTTCATATGAACCTCTTTTCATTTGGTCTGTGAAATTTCACATTTATTGAAATCTTCCAATGTATATAGGAGCAGCAGTAGTTATAATTCATACTCAATTTTTAATAGCTTACTGTCATATAAGTTTGGGTAACTTTATTCATAAAAATCATTGCGAGTGAAATTTGTTTGTGAAATCATTGTGATTTTTTGTTTCATTTCATCCAATGAAATGAATTAAAAGTAGCAATCATTTCCACGTCTTTCCATTAACACAGAATACTGAATTGACATACAACGGCACAACAGAGCAAATCTAGTACATCGAACTGTACGTAATAATATTTCTAACACGGAATTACGTTTTCTGTGATTTCTAACTATTTTGCGAAGTGCAAAAAGTAAAAACCACCTGGGTAACAAGAAATTATAGACAAGTATGATGATTTGTTAATAAAATATAAATATATACCTACTATGTTAATAGTAAAAGCAATACTAAAGTGAAGACTTCTAGCGTGCGTTGAGGTAGCTAGGCAGGAACAAAACTTATGGGATTCGTTAGTCTACTACTGGTGACGTTGGAAAAATTCCTACTGTCTTGAGACGTGTTGCGGCACAAACCTCTTGCGACACTGAATTTGGCTGTGTATTTTTTAATTTATAATTTTTTACTTCTGTCGCCACTCCCCGTAACTGCCCTTTTTATATTTGATAGGACTTTTACACCTACATATTCATGAATTATAAAGAACGCATGCACATATTATTAGAGGTTTTATGAGTAACAATGTCTCATGTTTTAAAATGAAAAATTAGAGCATAAATGCAAGTTGTAATGTGAAACAATTGCAATCTTATTTTCGAATTATAACTACGGTTGCCGCTTATCAGAAGAAACGGCATAAAAATCGTGCACGATAATGGCTATCTCGTTAGAAGCATTCCTATGTGATACTTTTATATTAGAACATTGAAAACTCTTAATTAGTAACATTATCTTAAAGGAATCAGCAATTCCAATCGATGTATTTATGTTATCAATGCGAAATTAATGAATAATCGCTATAATATATTCAAAAACAGATTTGTTTAAAAAGAAAAACAAACTAAATTTATTACTGCGAAAATCGGCCTATTACACATTCACAGATAAACAAACGGATTTTTATAAAAGAAAAGAAAGAAGACAGTTAAAGACCGAAGTAAAACATAGGTTTTTTTTTAAAAAAAAGAAACAACCTCTAAAGAATTGAAATAGGAAATAAGAGATTGTATGAAACTTCTTAATTTAATGATCTGGTAATGTTCTTTCGCTCGAAGCTGCGCGAGTTACACACATTCGTAAATATCGTCACGCCATATCCCTTACGAGATAGGTACAGAGAACCGAGTGGAATACATCACGATGCTTGCAGACTTATCTAGCTTCCTCCAGGTTCATTACTCTCTTCATATAAACACCACAGTTGCGAAGATTCTTGACGTCACCTTCAGACAGTACTCGATCAATCTGATCATGGTACGCCAGTGGGTACCTACATCCTTCCACATTCGCATTGTGTATCTGTTTTGTTAACATTTCATCGGTAATTCTTTCTAAATGTCCGAACCAATGGAGAATGCTCTTTCTTACCTTTACACTGACACTTTCTTTAAAGACTAAGCTGCGCAAATTAGTTAAATATTATACGTGAATAGGCAAGATCTATCAATGTAGCGTTTTGTACATCAAAAAATCAATATTTTATTATTCCATACGCAATATTCTTGCTTTATGCATCAAAAATTGTTATGAGCATAGCTTAAAATAAATCAAATAAAAATCAGAAAATATGTATGATATATGATACTGACTCACGAAGGGCGTTACAAGAATTAAAAAGACTTGCACACTTTTTAAACAAGGGTGCTTAAAATATTTCATCTCGGACACCAATAATGTTAGGCAGTTCGTAAAAGAGATTAATGATGGCAAAACAGGTCACTAACATAATTACCATTTCACCATTGATTCGCAGCGGAGATATGAAAGGTGTGCATTGAGCAGGAGATCGAGAAAAGATTATTTTCAACGGGTTTCCCAAAAAGGAGGAGGTTCTCTATTCGGCTTTATTTTCTTATGTTTGTTACTTCAGAACTCAGTAAGCATTTAATAAAGATGTATAAATTTAGAGAGATACAGAATGTTGGAAGTCGGTTGTTGCAGTTTAACTGCGTTTAAATTATTCATCTTATACTAGCTGACCCGGCAAACGTTGTTCTGCCTTTTTAACTACTCTTATTTTTTCACCTTTTAAACCTTCCCTGGACTTCAACAATTAATTCAAAACCAAAATTAGCCAAATCAGTTCAGCCGTTCTCAAATTTTAGCGAGACTTACGAACAGCAATTGAATTTTATATATATAGATTTCTCCGGGGACATGCAAATTATCATAAAACTGTACTGCTACTGCTACTAGCTGCCAGACGTTTTAGCCGACTTAACATTTAGGGACGAAACTTCTTGTAACATTTAAAGCTCTTGTCTGCTTCACGGTACCAAAACACCTCTACCGCTACTTTGCTCGCCTAGCCTAAGCACATCCCTTTTTCTCTTAGCTTTGACTTTTTTTCTCATCTTCTTTGAAATATATTACATTAATTTATGCGCCAATTTTCACCTTCTCCCTCTTAAAAATTGACGAGAAATAGCTGATTATGCCTTCATAACAAAAATTCTACAAAACAAAATAAATTGTCCTGATCTTTTACATAAAATTAATTTTAATGTTTTGTCCAGATATGTTAGGTATATACCTCCTTTGTCAGTGCCCCAATGTACTAACAATTACAGACAAAATTCTTTCTTGGTGCAAGCGAGTAATAATTTTAATAAAATCTGCAAGAATATTATAATTAGGTGTGTTTGAGGCGGAAATGCTCTTGTAAATTTTTTATATTCTTGTAAATTTTTTAACGCTTTTAAATATTATATTATAAAATTGTTCTCTAGTATGAGTCTATGTTTTAGAGTTAATTATTACCTACTAATGAAAACCTGTAACTGGCTTAGAGGAAATTTAATTAATAATACTATTTCGTTAACAACAGCGGATGGTTTTCCATACTAAAATAAAAAATAATGAACTCACATAACTGAGCTGCGATGTCCCTAAGCAATTGTCGTTCGGCCAGTTCGGCGGAGTCGGTGCCGGCGGCGAGGCGAGCGGCCTCTTCGCGCAGCGCTCGGTTTTCACGCTCGAGTGCACCAGTGCGCTTGCGCAGCGCGACTGCAAGGGCAGCTTCTTGATCCTCAGTGGGAGAACCCTCTTCTGTATCATTTGTCAACACCTGATAAAATACAAAAAGTGGTGTTTATATTTATGCAAAGGTTATTCTAAGACAGATAATGTGAGCTGAATAGTCTTCGAAATATAACGTAGGATTTAGGGTTGTGCTACATATGTCAGCACGTAATTATCTTTTTCCATCGTCCTATCTTTTTCTGCCGCTCAGAACCGCCATTCGTTAGAGGGAAAAATATAGCGACAGCATGCAGCGGATTCTTATATATCTTCGGAGGCAATAGCATCCCGCTACGTTTATCGCTCTAGCAAATGGCAGTTTTGAGCGACAAAAAAAGATAGGGCGACAGAAAAAGCGATTCCGTGCTGACAGATGTATTCCAAACCTTATGTTGTTTAATCGGCTAGAATTTACAACATATCCATACTAATATTATAAATGCGAAAGTAACTCTGTCTGTCTGTCTGTCTGTCTGTTACGCTTTCACGGCTAAACCGCTGAACCGATTTGGATAAAATTTGGTACAAATATAGTTTGAGGCTCAAGAAAGGACATAGGATAGTTTTTATCCCGGAAATCCCACGGGAGCGGGAACAATGCGGGTTTTTATTTTAGAAATTTTTCCACGCGAACGAAGTCGCGGGCACAGGTAGTTTACTTATAAAGGAAGTATGACAATCAAATTATTTTTTACGGGCTGATATTTGAGATATACTGATAATTTTATCCATAACTTGTGAGTACTACCAACATCATTTGCGTTATTATACTGATATGGAAGTAATACTTAGAAGTGATACATTTTAGCATAAATCCACTTATGAAAAAAAATAAATCTTTCTTTTTCAAAATAAATAAATAATAATAAGTGCCGACAACGAAGGTAAAGGTTTGTCAGACGTGGGGTGTTGTCTGCTTGTAGATCACGGTATAAAAATATAAAAAGAACAAACGAAAACAAGGTATATTTTCATATTTATAAAACATAGCCTTATCTAATCCAGACACGCAACACTTTTTAATTTGATATTTTATTTATTTGAAGAAGATTTTGAAAATATACATATCACTAAGAAAATAATATCTCAATGCACAGCGCGCATGGCCGTTATTCATTACTGAGTTTGCACTAAATAACGATGTTGACTGTGAATCAAGGCTAGGCGAGGATACCACGTGTACGTATCGGCCTTTACTGGAGATAGTTTGAAGCCAATTTGTAATTCTATTTCGTTTATTATTGAGAGCGTCACGACTTACGGCACTCATTTGTTCAGGGACGAGTCATAGTTTTGTTGAACTTTTCACTCTTATTTTATTTTCGACATCCTTATCAAAAAATTAATAGAAATATTAATAATATAATAATTATAAAATAATAGGTCATTTACTTAATAAGTATCTCTTTCGACGGTCTAACTTTGTTATTAAGTAACTCATTATGCAGAATATTTATTTATAAGTTTTTATCAAGGACCGAACCCTAAATGCATTTGATGATGATACAAATGATATTGTTTAATCATAAGATAGCAAAAAATTAGATGGATAGACAACCATCGCCTATAGACACCAAAGATATTAATAGTGCGTTGCTTTCCATGTAGCGTGGTGGTAATGCCACATGCATAAGTCTAGCTGCTACCTTACCCTTCTAACTAAAACACAATAGTAACAAGCAATGACACTATTGCGACAGGAAGAGATAAGGTGGTGGCAAGACCCAGGACATTGCCGAACTCTAACATAGCGTCGTTTTTAGAATTTAAAAAATACCTCAGATTAAAGTGCAGGCTGAACACAGACATAAATCATACTCCTAAAATTTTGCCAACAATCACAATATCTAATTCTATCTTTTTGCGGCGCTCTACTTTTATGTAATGTTTCCTTAGCCTCTACTTTTTTTATGGAAGTGCGGGCAAACGAGCAGGAGGTGCACCTGATGTTGAGTGATCACCGCCGCCCATGGACATCCGCAATACCACAGGCCTTGCAGTTGTGTTGCCGCCCTTTTAAAAATGAGAATTTCGGAAATTCGGAAAAACCCCTGCCAGTAATTGATTTCACAAAATATTAGTGCGAGGCAAAAAGTGCCGGGAGAACCGCAAGGTTGTGGATTTCCAGACATCGCGATGGTGAGGGTGGAACTTCAAATTTTGGCGCGATGGCCGATGATGGAATTTAGCAGCAGGAAGTAATCCAAACAACTCGTCGAAACATTCTCCATTGTAGATATGATAAAAGACGCAGAGCGAGCTTACATCTCTGTGTAATGGCAAGGAGTCAAGCCGTTTCGAAATAGTCACATCGTCAACGATTCGAACCGCTCTACGTTGAATGCGATCAAGTGGAAGAAGCTGGTACTGGGAAGATCCGGCCCAGAGATGAGAGCAGTACTCCGTGTGAGGCCGAATCTGCGCCTTATAAAGTTAGAGGCGATGGGCCAGCAAGAAGTACTGTTTCGCTCTGCTGAGCACACCGAGCTTTTTGGAAGCCAGTTTCGCCTTACCTTCCAGATGACCGCGAAACTTAACGGTATTCGATATGTCGACTCCCAGGATTCCAACGCTGGCTGAGGCTCTGGAGAGTATTCTAAAATCGAGGTGATACGACTAGGGGTGTCTTTTTTTGCGGTGAACCCGCAAAGCTGTGTCTTCTTGGGATTAAATGTGACCAAGTTTTAACGACCCCATTCCGATACGTCATCAGTAAGTCGATTCTCGACTCCAGACACAAGTTCTTTCGGCTCTCTTCGACGTGTTCCCAAAAAATACCGCTAGGGCCAGAGAATGTAGCATCACTAGTACTATCATCTTCATAGCAATGTATGTCACTAATTCGCAACATATCATTGATATGCAGAAGAAAAAGTGTCGGTGATAGCACGACGCCGAAATTTGTATTAAAAAAATAGGTATTAATTATAAAAACTTACTTCTGATTTTCAGTCCTTACAGCTCATTGATCCTGGTCAGCCGAAACTAAGATTTCGAAAAACTTCGGTATGATTGGTTGCAGAAAGGAGGTAAAATAAGCCGACAGCATGAATCACCAGTCGCTTTATTCGTTGCTCTGTTCGATTCACCAACTTGAGATTTTTTTTATATTATAAGATAGCCAACAAGCTGATGGGTCTCCTTTTGGAAAGAGTCAACGATATACACACCAAAGATGTTAATGGTGCGTTGCTATCTTGTGGCGAGGTCTAATGCCACATGCATTAGTTAACCGGCTACCTTATCCTCCAAACCGGAACACGACAGTGACAAATACTGAGTAAAATATTCTAAAATATGCTACAGAATTTCGATTGAAGTCGACTGATTATCGACTTCACGGTTTGCCAAAATATGGGTGACTGATAGGTAGCATAGTACTCACCATAACTTTTCCGAAATAATTAAAGCATATCTGTAAATTAAATCAGTAATAATATCACTAAAAAGACAAAAACAAGACAAAAGTCGCTAGTATCATATTAAAACATATTTATTCAGTCACGACTCACGAATGGACGTGATGTGTTTTTTATCGCGGTCAATGCTACACGATTCAAAAGTAAGTACCTATTCGTAGAAGTTCATAGAAGTATGATTTCATTTACCCAAAAATTAATTATTTTTGTTTAAATGAAACTTTTTTTAAAATAAAAAAAATTAAATAAGTTTAAATTAATTATTATTTAAAAAAATAAAAAAGAAACGCTTTAATTTTTGAGTATATAATAATATAAACTCAAATTTTATTCTCTACATTTGCCATGAGACAATGACTTGTTCATTATCATATTCGTTTTATATTTGTACATCCTTTATTACACACATTACGTGACCATATGTTTAACGTCGACGACGTAAAGGCACTTACGTCATTATCTTTTATATACAACCGGTATAAAACAAGTTAATAACAAAGACTACATATTAATATTTATTCTGTATTTTCAGTTTGGCCCTGAATGAATAGGAGAATAATTAAAAGAAAACCCCAAAAGAAATTCGACGTCAAACACCTAATTAAAAAAAAAAACAAAAATTTGTCACAGAATTATTAGAATGCTTTTTTTAAAAATCGTACTTTAGAGTTTCCTCGCCACATTGCCTCCGCTCGTTTATTTGAAACAGCGCATAGTAATGAATATCTATTAAAAAACTCTGGATAAACTACAAAGTTTACTCTCAAGTAGTGAAAATAATCCACGCACACATTTTTTTTTATTTAGTCTACTACATGACATCTCGAAATGGGATTTGTGTAAACGTCAACAAGTTTTTTTTTTCGGAAAATTATAGACCATAGAACAAATAACCAATTGGAATTGAAATAGACTACCCAAAGCTTCTGCATCGCTACTGTTAAATCAATGAGATATTAAAATAACACTTGGAATAATCTATTGCACCATCACACAAAAAACACAGCACTGAAGTTCACAACAAGTACGTTAACACAATACATAAAGATTATCTGGCCACAACGCTTACTAATTTAACAAATAAGTAATGCGTTAAGAACTGTGAAATATTTTAAGCGAAAATAATTAACTAGTGTATTATTACTGTATTATTACTCGTAATATTACTGTTTTACTCAGCGGTTGACACTGATGATTCTTCATTTTCTGATTGTCATTCTAATTCTGAACCTTACAAGAATATATTTATAACATATCGCAGCAGTTCAAAAAGTGTTTAAACGTATGCCATTTTAATGCTCAAAGTATTCCAAGTAATTTTTTTTTAATTCACGACACATTCGCTTCGTTTGGTATACATGCAATTTTAGTATCTGAAAGCTGGCTCAAACCGTCATCTTCTTCCTTTCTTTGTAGCTTGTCTGGGTTTTCTCATAAGAAATGATCGGGTGGGTAAGGGTGGGGGAGGTGTAGCTATTTACCTTCGTAGTGATATTATATACAAAGTTGTAGCACAATCCCCTTCCCAATATTCTGAATCCATAGAGGATTTGCTACTGGAAATATTTGTTGGTAGAGCTAAAGCACTCTTAGGAACTATATACTGTCCTCCTAATATTTCGTATTTAAGGGAATTTGAGTCCCTTCTATTTGCTTACAGTCTGACGTAAACTCATTAAATAATCATGGGTGATTTTAACACTGACTTACTTAAAAACATACAATAACATCACCTGATTCATGGACTGATCTTATTCTAGTATCCTCCCCGGAATACGTACGTGGCTTGTCATGGTCAGATATCTGCTCCTAGGTTTTCTCGTCAAGACTTGATCCATATTTCGTATAAATTAAAGCCACCAAAATCGCCGTCACAATTGTTAAAGATTCGGAATTTTGCAAGAATTGACCATAATAAATTGCAGCTCGATCCTTCTGTAATTGATTAGGGGGATCTTCATCAATTTACAGATATCAATAATATGGTGGATATTTTTAATAATCACATTCACGAAGTATACGAAAAGCATGCTCCTCTACATGCAGTTAGAATTAAGCGATCTCCTGCGCACTGGATAACATCTGAGATGCGCCAAGCTATGAACCGAAGGGATCGTGGTTTTCGTAAGTTTAAAAAGCGTAGATGCGACGAGAACTGGCTTTATTACAAGATAGTTAGAAACCGCTGCAACCAGTTGGTAAGGGTTGCAGGGATAATCTTTATGTATTGTGTTAACGTACTTGTACGTTAACACAATACATAAAGATTATCTGGCCACAACGCTTACTAATTTAACAAATAAGTAATGCCAACATAAGAACTGTGAATTATTTTAAGCGAAAATAATTAACTAGTGTATTATTACTGTATTATTACTCGTAATATTACTGTTTTACTCAGCGGTTGACACTGATGATTCTTCATTTTCTGATTGTCATTCTAATTCTGAACCTTACAAGAATATATTTATAACATTTCGCAGCAGTTCAAAAAGTGTTTAAACGTATGCCATTTTAATGCTCAAAGTATTCCAAGTAATTTTTTTTTAATTCACGACACATTCGCTTCGTTTGGTATACATGCAATTTTAGTATCTGAAAGCTGGCTCAAACCGTCATCTTCTTCCTTTCTTTGTAGCTTGCCTGGGTTTTCTCATAAGAAATGATCGGGTGGGTAAGGGTGGGGGAGGTGTAGCTATTTACCTTCGTAGTGATATTATATACAAAGTTGTAGCACAATCCCCTTCCCAATATTCTGAATCCATAGAGGATTTGCTACTGGAAATATTTGTTGGTAGAGCTAAAGCACTCTTAGGAACTATAAACTGTCCTCCTAATATTTCGTATTTAAGGGAATTTGAGTCCCTTCTATTTGCTTACAGTCTGACGTAAACTCATCAAATAATCATGGGTGATTTTAACACTGACTTACTTAAAAACATACAATAACATCACCTGATTCATGGACTGATCTTATTCTAGTATCCTCCCCGGAATACGTACGTGGCTTGTCATGGTCAGATATCTGCTCCTAGATTTTCTCGTCAAGACTTGATCCATATTTCGTATAAATTAAAGCCACCAAAATCGCCGTCACAATTGTTAAAGATTCGGAATTTTGCAAGAATCGACCATAATAAATTGCAGCTCGATCCTTCTGTAATTGATTGGGGGGATCTTCATCAATTTACAGATATCAATAATATGGTGGATATTTTTAATAATCACATTCACGAAGTATACGAAAAGCATGCTCCTCTACATGCAGTTAGAATTAAGCGATCTCCTGCGCACTGGATAACATCTGAGATGCGCCAAGCTATGAACCGAAGGGATCGTGGTTTTCGTAAGTTTAAAAAGCGTAGATGCGACGAGAACTGGCTTTATTACAAGATCGTTAGAAACCGCTGCAACCAGTTGGTAAGGGTTGCAGGGCTTCACTTGCATTTGAAGATAAGATGTAACACAGTATAACATACAAGTATGTATACTTGATAAATTACAACATAGTATCAATGATCAAAACCGGTTAACTTAAATATAAGAAACAAAATAATTGTACATTAATGTAACGGACTTGATTCAATACTAGTTCAGCACCTTATTTATAATCAACTGATCTATGCGTGTAAAATACTTTCATATTTGCAGTATTCGTCCTCAATTTTAACAACGTGATCAAAGCCATTCTTCCAATTCGCGGCAGTGTTTTGTTTGTACATATTTTTTGGAGTCATTGACTGCTCTTTAATATTTCCACATCAACGCATCGAAACACATCATGTCTATTTATTTATAATAATAATTAGTCATTAATTTGGAATATTGTGTTTAATTTTTGAGAATTGGAAAAAATGAATTTTGAAATTATATATATATATATATATATATATATATATATATATATATATATATATATATATATATATATTCACTGTTCATATAAGATCACAAACATAAATTAAATATAGGTAAATAAAAGACTTTAGACCATCTATTATAAGTCACTCACGTCTGCCTACACCTGACACCTATTTACCCCAGCAAATGTGGTAAATGGTGTCGCAAGCGATTTCGCGGATTATAACACTCACACGAGGTACAATAAACCAACAAATTAGTGCAAAAACATGAGAAAAATATGTAAATAAATTTGTAAACACAGAATATAATCATTAAATTACGATTTAAAAACAACCACAGTCTTTAAATATTATTTTCCCGCAGTCGAAAAATGCTCTATTGACTAATACAATACTTATATGTGAATTCTCAGATAAACGGTGACCTCTGCCACCGACGTAAGCATCAAAAACTATTTTGTTCTTAACTACTGATGTCATTTGAACATGTTGTATAATGTTGTTACTATGTTCACGTAAAGCAAGAAAACTTCTGCGTGAAAAATTCATTATCACATTTTTAACGAATCTCAAAAAAGATACGGTTTAACCATAAACGTTATGACATCTGTCTTTTTGATTATTTTTTTTTTTTTTGACATTTTGTAAATATTTCCATAATTCAAAATCGTCTGATAAGAGGAGACAAACGAGCATGTGGTGTACCTAATGATAAGTGATCACTGACGCCCATGAACACATCCGCAATACCAGATACCTTTAAAGCAAGATTAAGCTATGCTAAATTTCACAACGTAAACACCTTGTTCTCGAAATCTAATCGAAATGGAAGAATTACCTACAGTGTTTGTGATTATTTGAAAGCTGTATAAAATTAACAGGATAAAATTAATGTCTAAAAATATATTAAGAAATATTAATAAATATTATGTGTAATATGCGTAAAGCCAAATATTCCAGTATCTATATATATGCATAATTCCTTCGTTTGCTGTATTAAACCTCTCTCGCTAGCTGAAATCCCTTACGATACGCGAGCATATTTAGTAGCAAAAACATACTTTCTATTATAAATCCATCACCTAAGTAAGCCAGTGCCTGTTTGTCTCGATCGTAACATCAATCAATCTAATAGGGTAATTCCAGCTTACTGTATATTTACATTATGTCGTCTAATATGCAGTCCATTCTAGATTCCAGATCACATATACCGCAACATCTACTGTTATGTGGTAAGGTCACACAGTCGTCCATTAAAGGGCACTAAAAAGAAATAAAACATTGAATTGACTTTTTGGACATTTGCAAATGTTTCCATAATATAAAAACCTATACTACTATGACATATAGAAGATATTAGCTAACCCGCGCAGCTTACAGTTAGTTACATGTCATCAACATAATATTTCATACGAACTATCATCCCATATTTCTGTAGCAATATATATTTCGAGTCTTCACCTATTTCTTTGCCAAGTTTAATAAAAATCTGTTTATCATTTTAGCCGTGAAATCGTAACACAGAGACAGACAGTCAGACTTTCGCAATAAAAAATGATGTGGTGTCGTTGGACACCAGGTAGGAACGAAGTTCCTTCGGCTAAACGGCACTACTCGCTTATGTATGCGACTGTCGCGCCTGCGCAGGTCTCATTTAACGCTTTTATTCCACGCATTTTTTCTTACGGTTTTACTATCACATTTTTTCAGTTCGGTCGCGCAGCAAAATCCCTATCCCCTCCAAGCCTGCCGTAAGGAACTTCGTTCCAAAACTTCGTTCCAATAATAATATTAGTATAGATTTAACAAATATCCTTAATATTTGATTCTTTTTCCTCAACGACTATACCTAACGATATATATATATATATATATATATATATATATATATATATATATATATATATATATATATATATATATATATATATATATATATATATATATATATATATATAAACGATTGCGAGGGCTAAACCTAAATAGTAAAATTCCGTTAAAATAAATACAAATTGTGTATTACAAAAAAACTGTAAGGGCTATTTACAATTTCAGTCCAGAAGTTTTCCAGAGACAAATATTCACAGAAATCAATATTTTACACGTACTATCGAAGTTTTATTTGAAAATTTGATGTATGTTAGTAAAAATATTTTTGATCATGTAAGGAAAATTGTGATGTACAGAAGTAAAAGGAACAAAAACAATCTTGCTGTGCATGTGTCACCTCCCCACAGTATAAATAGCTCTTTTATGGGGCAGTCTATACGCTTTTATAATAAACTTCCAAGTGCTATTAAAAATATATAAATAAACAAATTTCAAAAATGTATAAAATGTAAACTCTGTAATAAGGATAATAACAATAATAATTCACGGGACAAATTACACTTACTGATCTAACTCCAAAGTAAGCAAATTATTTGCTTGTGTTATGGGTGTTAGTCAACGATACTAATACATAGAAATACATATATAAATACTAGAATATGTATAATAAACACCCAAACCCGGAAATACAAACATTTATGCTCATCACACAAATGCTTGTCCCCGTCGGGGATCGAACCCGAGCCTCGTTGATTGCGTAGTCAGGGTCTCTAACCACTCGACCAACGGGGCGGTCAATTGGATATTATGAAATATCTGAATATTTGGAAGGTAATAAAGCCTGGGATTAATTGCTGCTCATTATATTATTTAAAAAAAAATATATGCACAAAAAAGCCAAGTCCGCTGAGTTTCTGCCGCCCGATCTTCTCAGTAAGCAGTCGCGTTTCCGATCCGGTAGTAATTAAAAAAATGTTGACTCGTCAAAAGTGCTGGTAAAGGCGTGAAGTACTTACTTACGCCTTAAACACTTAAAACAAATACAGTACGTTACATCTCATTCCAAGAGATCTCACCATCTCTTTTTATACAGCTGGGTTAGAAAGAGAGGGTAACATCTCGGAAGATGACAGCAGCTATTAGAAATGTTTCCTCCAGATATAATACAGCTTCATTATTAAAGGTTAATATAGAAATAAAAATGTTTTAACTTTGACGCATTAAATTGATATTCATGATATTCTACGTCAAGATTCAAAACAAAGAAGCTAATTTAAAGAAGATTTTTCGTGGGTTTGACAAAAAATTAATCACGTAAGACTTAGCTTACAAATTATATCTTTTTTTATTTTTTTTTATAGAAAAAAGGGGCAAACGGACAGGAGGCTCACCTGATGGTAAGTGATCTCACCGCCGCCCATGGACAATTCATAATGAAACTCCTCATATACACGCATGTAATAAAACGTTTACGCTGAGTGTAGTTGACAACGCACAGCCTATAATAGTGGATCTAAAAAGATTTAAAGCTTTAAAAGATAGAAAGCTTTATGAGTATAAAGTACTATTAATATAAAGACAGTGCGGGAGAGCATTAATAAAGGATATTAGAACATTTATCCCATTAATGGTATAAATAGAGAGAGTTTGTGCTATTGGTTTGGAATTTATTGTTTTTTAAGGATTTTTTTAATATATTCCCTAAGGAGGTACAAAGCACAAAAATACAATAAAAATAATTAATCTATAATTTGTTATATCTTTTAAATTATAAAAAGTAAATACTGTCGATGGGAAATTCCATCGGGACCCCTCAAGATACAATTATTTCAGTTCCTTTCAATATAGATATATTGTAATATTTCGTAAAATATTTCGTAAAGTAGTTTCAATTCGTATACAATTAAAACTATTATTGCTCGTGTGAAGCGTGTTTCTTTAAATGACTCATAAGATAAAACATAATAATTCCTTGTACGCCAACGTCGATAAGAAACTATTGTAGTAAGAATTTTAATCTAGCATTATTAAACTTATCAATAGTTTATCGCGACCAAATAAACATATTCTATAATAGAACCGTAAATTAATACAATTATTGGAAAATTATTTACAAAAATCATACTTACCTCACACTCAAGGGCGGATCCAAATCATTAACCCTCCGTGGGTGGGGATCTAGGTATGAATTTATCAGAATTAGAGCCTATCTTGACTGAACCTCTAATATGTGAACCCCCCCCCCCCCCCCACCCCTCCCTCCCAACCGAAGGCTGGATCCGCCCTTGCTCACACTATGTTTGTCACACGGCAGTGCGACACTTACAAAGGACTGCAGAGCTAACAACAAACTACAAAGCGTTTAACAAACAAACGAATTATACGTAGGTCACACTATAAGTTTTGCGTAACTTAAAGAAACAACATGTTATAACCAAAATATTATGTTTCTTGTTTTACAAAATAATCTCCTTTACATTTTAAACATTTTTCCACAAACCACAGATCTGAAGGCATGTTTTTTTATCACACGTCAAAGTTCTACGTACGCAACGAAAATGGAATTAAGTCGAAAAGATTTTAGAGCAATATTTTTTTATGATTTTAAAAGTTCTCTTTCTCCGCAAGACTGTGCCGCTCGTCTTCAAAATTCTTTTGGGAGGGAAGCGCCTTGTTTCAGCACCGTGAGGCGATGGTTTGCTGAATTTTCGCATACATCCCGGACTGCGTGTGCCTTAAGGTGTAGACAGACGGACTGCATTTTAACTGCAATCCGACTGCTATATGGCAGATCAGATGCAGTTTAAATGCAGTTGACACGACTGCAATAGAAGTTCTATTACAATCGTGTCAACTGCATCTGACTGCCATTTAGCAGTCGGATTGCAGTTGAAATGCAGTCCGTCTGTCTACACCCTTAGCGCGCATACAACTTCGGGACGATAGACGCAAGTGAAGCCCAAGCATGACGGGTATTAACAGGTTATAAAATTTAGTGATTATGAATTCAAATACTTAATAAATTTTCAATTGCTCTTCTTGCTTAGCTCTTGATTTGCCCGCTATATTTGTCTAAACAAAATTCGATTGCTTTTAACCATAGAAAATACTGTGTTTTAGCACTGATCCCGTGCTAGGAAAAACTTAAGAACTTTTTTATAAACAACGAAACATTTTTCTAGTCCAAAACTATAATCGTGTCAATTTTTTTGTTTATAAAAAAGTTTTAATAGAAAATATCTTTCTAATTATTTTCATAATGATGTATCAGAACGTTAATAACAATTTATAAGGAAAAATTGTTGCTTCAGCGGATTTAAAGATGTAGCCCCGTTTAAGGGAGAGGCGTATATCTAACTATGAGCGTCAGTGTGCAGTGGCTATGGTAAAAAATTAAGAAAAACCAACGATACGGAAAAATAATTATGAGGCGAGGACAAATATATGGCCCTGTTTACCTCTCCATTCGCAATTATATGTATTTTTTTTTTTTTATATCATAAGATAGCAAACAAGCAGATGGGTCTCCTGATGGAAAGAGTCAACCATCGCCTATAGACACCAAAGATGTTAATGGTGCGTTGCTATCTTGTGGCGAGGTCTAATGCCACATGCATAAGTTTACCGGCTACCTTACCCTCCAAACCGGAACACGACAGCGACAAGCACTGACGCTATTGCGGCAGGAATAGGTAAGGCGGTGGTACCAGACCCGGGCGAGACAATGCAGAACTCTACCACCTAGTAGCCACGATGGTAGTGACTCGATAGCCAATCGGTCGCCTTTTACGACCTGCCTGGCTGAACGGCAGTTGGCCTATTCTACAAAGGAGGCCGGGACCAACACGGCGGAATATATATATTCCACGTATATATTCCACGTCATTTTATTACCTTGCACATTATGATGCTTTTAGGTGCTTTATACCTATTGCCAATATTTATTTGCTGTCTCATTTTTGTAGTTCCGTTTAGTGGATAAAAGTCAAGTGCACAACGACATCACCTGTCCAATGTTCTGCTGCGATGATGATGAAAATCAGGAAATGAATAATAATGAAAAATAATACGAGGCGTGGAAAATATATGGCCTTAATTTACGTTGCTAGCCGCGACATCAAGTACTATCTCACATCAAATTATCAGTTTCACCTTGCGTATTATGATTTTTTCGTGCTGTATACAAATTCAGAATATTATTATTTGCCTCATTTGTGCATTTATTCATTTGCGTACAAAATTACCTGTCCAATGGCAGGTAGTTTCGTTTCAGTAGATTTCTCAGTCCTTACGATTCTTGGGGTTAAACGTGGAGCGATGTGCCACCACCGTTTCTCCAACAATAATCAAACCGCTAATTTTAATTGAAGTTCAATCTCACATGACTTAGATAGAAAAAAAAATAATAAAAACATTTATTTCAACCAACCAGCCGAACCATCTGCTTATTTGCTATCTCAGGATATGTTTATAATGTACGAAAGTGTACAAAGAATGCAATAATGCATACACTACGCCACGCTGCGCCAGGCGGCAACGAGAGCGGGTTTCTGCGCGACGTTTAAAATTGCTATATTTAATTGACTGATTTTGGATATGTGAGAAAAAATTAAAGCTTTTATTTACATTACATTAAAGCTATTATGAAGAACGTAGCATTCATGCATATAATTGTCCGCTGTCAGCTATCGAAACGTACTTAACTAAGCCAAAAATCGTGATTGCCTAGAGGCCTAGACAGTGCAAAGATTCATTTTAAGTTTCTGCTACGCATTCAAGCTCAGTGCGGTGATAGTAACAGACTTGTAATCCAATTAACAATTTTTTATATCATTAATAGCAAATAAACTGACGGCTCTCCTGATGGAAGAGAAACCATGGACTATAGACACAACGATGTTAATGGTGCGTTGCTATCCTTGTGGCGGAACGGCAATACCACTTGCATTGTCTACCGGCTGCTTTAACCTCCAAACTGTGAAAAGCGTTGACGCTATTGCGGCAGGAATAGATAGGTAAGGCAGTGGTACCAAATACCCGGGCGAGGCGTTGCGGATTTCTACCACCTAGTAGTCACTATGGTAGTGATACTCATAGCCAATCGGTCGCCTTTTACGACCTGCTTGGCAGAACGGCAGTTGGTATGTTCTTGTAGTTCATCTGAACATGGGGTAAATTATTTATCATCAAAAATAAATAAAACCACAGCAATCCGTAAACGCCTGTCCATATTAAACATATGTTTTTTAGGGTTCCGAAGTAAATTAGGAACCCTTAATAAAGTTTCGCTACGTCCATCCACCTGTTCGTCCGTCCGTACGTCCATACATTGCTCAGAGATCCTTATTACTAGAAAGCTGTAATTTGGCACAAATATACATATTAGTCATGTCAACAGAGTGGTAACAAAAAATCTTTAATTTTTTTTTTCCATGTAAAGTGGCGATGGCTTTAAAGGCTTTACAAGTTTTTGAATAATAGTCGATCAACTTCTAAAATGCAAGTACTCTCTCTAAGAAGCTGTTATAGGCGGTGAACCTGTGTTGCGTATAGTCCGCATTATTGTGATCGGCAACTTCGGAAACGGCAACCCTACACATTGCGCATGGCCCGACACGCACTTTACCATTTTATTTTCCGAGATTAAGGTGTTCATTTATATCTTCTAACTTTATAACATGAATAAAGATAACAGATGGAGACTGTACCTGGAGTAAGTCGCTTTTGGCGGTGAGCTCATGCTTTAACTGAGTGATGTGGTCGCGCGCACCTCGTAGTTCACCCTCGAGTGCAGTCACCCGAGACTCCAATCGGCCGTTCGCCGCCAGCAGTTCTTTACCGATTCGCGCCGTCAATTCTAAGTCTTTTTCTTTCTACGGCAATTGAATACGGAAACATTAGCACAATATGATTTAGAATTGTTAACTGCGCACTGCAAGTCAACTGCGTGTGTTTTTTAATCCAACGCAAATAATGCATATTTTGAGTTAAAAATTAACGGTGGGTTGAAGTTCTATAATATACCAAATTTTATCCTAAATATACAAATCGATTGTAGAATGAAAATGTAAGAAACATACACGCATTATATCTCACATTTATGATTTTGTAGTCTTACACATGTAGACATATTTTTACACATTTGATGACATATTAAATTTCCCTGTGTAAGCCTCATTTTATTGGAAGTTTAGTCTATGTTACTTGACAGTGTTAGCAGATCCGCGATAAATTATTATTGAGCCAGAGCCGTAAAATTATTGTTCTTTTAAGAAAATTATTGTACACTAATAAAGTTTTTTTTTTTTTTTTTTTTATAGAAGAGGGGGCAAACGAGCAAGAGGTGCACCTGATGGTAAGTGATCACCGCCGCCCATGGACATCTGCAATACCAGAGGTCTTGCAGTTGCGTTGCCGGCCTTTTAAGAATGAGTAAGCTCTTTTCTTGAAGGTCCCTATGTCGTATCCGTTCGGAAATACCCCTGCCGGTAATTGGTTCCACAACAGAGTAGTGCGAGGTAAAAAGTGTCGGGAGAAACGCACAGTTGTGGATTTCCAGACATCGAGATGGTGAGGATGGAACTTCAAGTTTTGACGCGATGTCCGATGGTGGAATTCGGCGGCAGGAATTAATCCAAACAACTCGTCGGAACACTCTCCATGATATATACGATAAAAGACACAGAGAGAACCTACATCTCTGCGCAATGCCAAAGAGTCAAGCTGTTTCGAAATGGCCTGGTCGTCAACGATTCGAACCGCTCTACGCTGAATGCGATCAAGAGGAAGAAGCTGGTACTGAGGAGCTCCGGCCCAGAGATGCGAACAGTACTCTATGTGAGGCCGAACCTGTGCCTTATAAAGTTGAAGGCGATGGACCGGCAAAAAGTACTGTTTCGCTCTGCTAAGCACACCGAGCTTTTTGGAGGCTAGTTTAGCCTTGCCTTCCAAATGACCGCGAAACTGAACGTAATTCGATATGTCAACTCCCAGGATTCCGACACTAGCTGAGGCTGTCAGGAGAGTATCCTCAAATCGAGGTGATACGACAAAGGGCGTCTTTTTTGCGGTGAACACGCAAAGCTGTGTCTTCTTGGGGTTAAAAGTAACCAGGTTTTGGCGACCCCATTCTGAGACATCGGTAAGTCGATTCTCGACTTCAGACACAAGCTTGTTTCGGCACTCTTCGACGTGTTCCCGAGAAATACTGCTTCGGCCGGAGTATGTAGCATCACCAGTACTGTCATCCGCATAGCAATGTATGTTGCTAATTCGCATCATATCATTGATATGCAGAAGGAACAGTGTCGGTGATAGCACGCAGCCTTGGGGAACACCAGCATTGACAGATTTAAGGTCGGAGCACGCACCGTCGACAACGACCTTGATGCTCCGATCAGCCAAAAAACTGGTGATCCACTCGCATAATTTCTCAGGAAGCCCATAGGAAGGCAGCTTCGCGAGAAGCGCTTTGTGCCATACCCGATCGAAGGCCTTCGCTATGTCCAAACTAACTGCCAATGCCTCCCCCTTGGACTCAACTGCTTCCGCCCATCGATGAGTTAGGTATACTAGAAGGTCACCAGCTGAGCGGCCGCGACGGAAACCGTACTGACGGTCGCTAATCAGCTGGTGCTCTTCTAAATACTTGAGGAGCTGAGAGTTGATGATTGTCTCCATAATTTTGGAGAACAAGGAGGTTATGGCTATGGGCCGATAGTTAGACAGGTTAGAGCGATCTCCTTTTTTAGGGATGGGATGCACCAAAGCTGTCTTCCACGAATTCGGTACCACGCCGAGTGAATAGGAGAGCCGGAATAGGCGTGTTAATACTGGTGCCAACTCTGGAGCACACATTTTTAGCACAATCGGAGGGATGCCATCCGGCCCACTCGACTTGTGGATGTCCAAGGAAAGTAGTGCTTTACGCACAGATGATTGCCGAAATTGTAGTTCTGGCATACAACTATCACACTGCGGGATGGTAGGCGGTGCGTTCCCTTGGTCATCCAGAGTCGAGTTGGCCGCAAAGAAGGAGCCCAGGAGATCGGCCTTCTCCTTTGCGGTATGGGCCAGAGAGTCATCGTCTCCGTGCAAGGATGGAAGAGATGGCTGTGAGAAATTCCCTAAGACAGCCTTGGCGAGAGACCAGAACGCACGAGTGCCCGAAGGAAGGCGAACTAATTTCTCGCCAATTCTGCCAATGTGTTCCGATTTTGCCTTGGCGATAGCTCTCTAAGTTATACTTAATTTCTATTTTAAGACATTATTTATTGAATAGTATGTGTAAGTAGGTTTGCAAGAGTCAGAGAACGATTGTTATCAGGAAACATTTACTCAGCATTCATGGCGAGATAATATATTATGTTTAAAAAAAGTAGTTTTATATTTCTTTTATATATAAAATTGCTATCATTTGAAATTATTGTACTTTTTGTCAATATTGTACGCTTAGGATTGAAGGTCGAAAAATTCATGAAATTATGGTACGCGTACAACAATTATTGTACCTCTGCTGACACTGTTACTTGATAATGTGAGATTATATTAATGAAAGATTTTTTAATACGTTTTTGGAACGAAGTTCCTTACGGCAGGCTTGGAGGGGATAGGGATTTTGCTGCGCGACTGAACTGAAAAAAATGTGATAGTAAAACCGTAAGAAAAATGCGTGGAATAAAAGCGTTAAATGAGACGTGCGCAGGCGCGACAGTCGCGTACACAAGCGAGTAGTGCCGTTTAGCCGAAGGAAGTTCGTTCCTACCTGGTGTACCGCGACACCACATCATTTTTTTACGGTTTTAGTACTCTAGCGTCCAATACAAAAGGCCGCAGTTCGCTTCGTAATCAAAGTTATGAGAATTTCACATGAACAATGCATTTTTCCATGTTAGAGAGCAGTCTTTAGTCGCTTTTGCATATTTAAGTAAAAAACAGCCAAACGTACTTTCCACGTATTAGATTTTCATTTATTCGTGAATCTTACATATATTATTAGAGAGTAGAGTTCTGCATTGTCTTGCCCCGTTCTGGTACCACTGCTTTACCTATTGCTGCCGCAATAGCGTCAGTTCTTGTCACTATCGTGTTCCGGTTTAGAGGGTAAAGAAGCCACTAAACTTATGCATGTTGCATTAATACCTCGCCACCGAGCAACGCACCATTAACATCTTTGGTGTCTGTGGACGATGGTTGTGTCTTTTCATCAGAAGACATCTGCTAGTTAGCTATCTTATGATATAAAAAATCTTAGTATCATCTATATATTAATACGTGAAGGAAAAACTTTCAACCCCTTTTTAAGATTTTTTTTACGCGAACAGTGGAGTATGAAAATTGGCACAGTTAAAGTTTACAATATGGAAGACTGCAGAAACCATTGCAGAAACCTATTATTTATTAATAATATGCACTAGAAATCAATGACGTGTATAATATTACCACTGGACAGGTTATCAAATACAAATGACAGCTAAATTTTTGTTTCAATGGTCCAAAAATATTTTAACACAGCATTCGGTATGTCTAACTAAAGATATCTAGCTAAAAACAAACGTCATTCAAGGGTTTAAAACTATTTGATTTGTATGAAATTTTATTCGCATACAAAATTTTATTCATACTAATCAAAAATTAATACGTAATATCTCACATAAAATTATAAGTTTTTATATATATATATTATTTTTTATATATAAGTTTTTTATGTATATTATGATTGATGTTTTTACGTGTACTATAACTACTACTAATATTATAATATTAGTTGTCTCATTTGTGTAGTTACATTGGGTGTTATAATAAATAGTGATCGTAGATTAAGTTCAAACACAGTACAGCAAACAAACAAACCGTTCTTACACCTACTTATACATGGGGCACACTAAAAGCTATGCACTTCTAGCTAATCGGAACTATTTGAATTTCGAATGTTATATTTTTCAAACGTTGCAACCTTCTTAGTAATAAAAAAAAAAACAATTGGCGCGAAATGATTTGTCAATTGTTTTTTTATCACACATCAAAGTTCTACGTACGCAACGAAAATGGAATTAAGTCGAAAAGATTTTAGAGCGATGATTTTTTATGATTTTAAAAGTTCTCTTTCTCCGGAAGACTGTGCCGCTCGTCTTCAAAATGCTTTTGGGAGAGAAGCACCTTGTTTGAACACCGTGAGGCGATGGTTTGCTGAATTTGAGAGCGGTCAAGTTTCTTTACATGACGAATTTCGTGAAGGGCGGCCTTCAACTGCCGTCAACGAAAATAATGTGGCTAGTTTTAAGCGGTTATTTGAAGAAAACCCCCGAATTATCTAGGAGACAATTAGAGGACTATTGGGGATTGGTATGAGCCAAATTCAGAACATTTTACACGAAAAATTGAAAGTCCGGAAACTTTGTTGTCGTTGGATCCCTCATGAACTGACAGCGGATCAGAAGCGGGCTCGCGTGAAATGGTGCTCACAGATGCTACTGAAGTACGACCATGGACATTCTAATGCTGGTTATGACATTGTCACAGGAGACGAAACGTGGATAAACGTGGATTTACGTGGAACAGCAACCTTGTGATCGGGTGTTTGAAAATGAGAACAGGCCAACAAAAGTGAGACAGGCGAGAAACGTTGGTAAAAAATGATCGCGTTTTTTTTCTCAGCTACGGGACCCATCTGTACAATTCCACTTGAAGATCAAAAGAGTGTTAATGCCGAGCGGTATTCTACCATTTGTTTACCCAGGGTGTTAGAAAAAGTTCGCGAAAAACGACCCAAAACCGCATTCTCCTACACCATGATAACGCTTCTTCACACACGGCCAACAAAACAAAGTCATTTTTAGCTTCCGAAAAAGTACATCTCGTCACTCATCCTGCGCATAGCCCCGACCTAGCGCATAGACTCTGTGATTTCTGTATTTTCCCCAAAATCAAAGATTTGATGAGAGGTTTTACTTTTACTAACTCCGAAGAGGCAGTGATAGCGTTCAATCATCACGTAGAAAACATGCCTTCAGATCTGTGGTCCTCCTGTTTTAAAAAATGGTTCGATCGCGTAAAAAAATGTTTAAAATGTAATGGAGATTATTTTGAAAAGCAATAAACATAATATTTTGGTTATAACATGTTGTTTTTTTAAGTTATGCAAAACTTATAGTGTGACCTACGTAGTTATGCCACCTCGTCATCTCACACCCACTACAATCCTATATCTAGATTAATATTATATAAATTCGAAAGTTTGGCTGTTTGGATGAATGGATGGTTATTTGTTACACAATCACGCAAAAACGGCTGAATAGATTTAAATGAAATTTTTCTTTCCAAGGGATAACGCAATCGTCAAGGCCTTGATCGAGGCCCACACCGTGGTTTTTCAAAATAAAGACAGTTTTACTCCTGGCTCTTTGGTGTCGACCGACTGGCGAGTAAAGCTGTCATGTCCGTAGAATCATGAAAAAATATAGCAAACATGACGAGCCGCGAGCCAAGTTCGTTGGCATATAAAATCGCAATATTGCAATAATGCACGCGCGATCTTTACCGGAGTCATAAAACGGCGGTTTTACTCGCCCGCCGACCAGGGCCATCATGCAGTAATTTTAAGGAGGCTGATGTAGACAATACGGTGATACTAGTGGCGATAGTGGTAATACATTTACCTACACAGGAATAATTCTGTCTGCTATTGGCTATTTTATGGCCTTTTTACAATATCGGTAAATCGATCGAACCAGAGCCCTTTACATTTTTGTTATCAGTATAAGTGTTTCACCTAGACACAGAACCATTGTAATTATTATTGCACAATTTAAATACCAAATTCTTGCACGATTAGCCGAAGGTTATTGTGTCCCAAATTTGATAGTAGGCACGTTATCTATGTAGTAAAATGTTTAAATTATATTTGAATATGAAAATAAATTTTCATGTATTAAAAAAATACATGAGAAATATTGAATCCTTCAAAAATTAGTATATAAAAGTCAAAACTTGCACGGGTTAATTTGTTATCTTCCTTCAAAGTAGAATAAAATTGACAAAAATATGACAATGGCTTTTTCTAAACCATATCTTCTAAATTAATTTTAAGGTATGAAAAACAGAAAAGAGAAATATTTTAAACAATATTTATCAAATTAATACACTTGAAATATGTCATGCTTTGAAATAAAGAGAACGTCGTTACTTTACACAAATGGAGTTGCATAACTCCACAATACATGGGTCACACTAAAAGTTTTGCACTTCTAGCTAATCGGAACTATTTGAATTTCGAATGTTATATTTTTAAAACGTTGCAACCTTCTAATGATTTGTCAATTGTTTTTTTATCACACATCAAAGTTCTACGTACGCAACGAAAATGGAATTAAGTCGAAAAGATTTTAGAGCGATGATTTTTTATGATTTTAAAAGTTCTCTTTCTCCGGAAGACTGTGCCGCTCGTCTTCAAAATGCTTTTGGGAGAGAAGCACCTTGTTTGAGCACCGTGAAGCGATGGTTTGCTGAATTTGAAAGAGGTCTAGTTTCTTTACATGACGAATTTCGTGAAGGGCGGCCTTCAACTGCCGTCAACGAAAATAATGTGGCTACTGTTAAGCGGTTTATTGAAGAAAACCCCCGGATTACCTATGAGACAATTCGAGGACTATCGGGGATTGGTACGAGCCAAATTCAGAAAATTTTACACGAAGAATTGAAAGTTCGGAAACTTTGTTGTCGTTGGATTCCTCATGAACTGACAGCGGAGTAGAAGCGGGCTCGCGTGGAATGGTGCTCACAGATGCTACTGAAGTACGACCATGGACATTCTAATGCTGTTTATGACATTGTCACAGGAGACGAAACGTGGATTTATTGTTTTGAACCCGAAAAAAAAACAGCAATCTTGTGAGTGGGTGTTTGAAAATAAGAACAGGCCAACAAAAGTGAGACAGGCGAGAGACGATGGTAAAAAAATGATCGCGTTTTTTTTTTCTCAGCTACGGGTCCCATCTGTACAATTCCACTTGAAGATCAAAAGAGTGTTAATGCCGAGCGGTATTCTACCATTTGTTTACCCAGGGTGTTAGAAAAAGTTCGCGAAAGACGACCCAAAATCCGCATTCTCCTACACCATGATAACGCTTCTTCACACACGGCCAACAAAACAGTCATTTTTAGCTTCCGAAAAAGTACATCTCGTCACTCATCTCGCGCATAGCCCCGACCTAGCACCCTGTGATTTTTGTATTTTCCCCAAAATCAAAGATTTGATGAGAGGTTTTACTTTTACCAACTCCGAAGAGGCAGTGATAGCGTTCAATCAGCACGTAGAAAACATGCCTTCAGATCTGTGGTCCTCCTGTTTTAAAAAATGGTTCGATCGCATGAAAAAATGTTTAAAATGTAAAAGAGATTATTTTGAAAAGCAATAAACATAATATTTTGGTTATAACATGTTGTTTTTTTAAGTTACGCAAAAATTATAGTGTGACCTACGTAGTCATGCCACCTCGTCATCACACACCCACTACAATCTTTAGCAATTGCACCGAACCCGAGCCCCGTCGATTGCGTACTCATGGTCACTAACCTCGCCGGTCGAAAACTCGACCAACGGGGCGGTAAATTTTTATTTTACCGCCTATATTAGTAGTAGTTATAGTACACGTAAAAACATCAATCATAATATATACTATAACATATATATATATATATATATATATAAAAACTTATAATTTTATATGATATTAATTTTTATTAAATAAATGTTATGATGTGAAGCTGCGATTGCACCTCACATATGGCATACTTTATTTATTCGCCACTAGTGCAGTCTGAAGATCGCTGCATTGTAAAAGTTTTACTAAAATCTCAAGGGAACAACTTATTTTTCTGGGATAAAAAGTACCCTAATTGCTATTCCAGGTCATCATCTACATTTTTGCAAATTTCTCTCAAATAGGTCTATCCATTTTTCGTGTTTGAGTAACATATATACAACCTTTCGCATTTATAATATTAATATAAATAGTATAAAACAAAGTCGCTTTCTCTGTCTGTCCTTATGTCCCTATGTCCCTATGTATGCTTAAATCTTTAAAACTACGCAACGGATTTTGATGAGGTTTTTTGAATAGATAGATAAATTCTTGAGGAAAGTTTTAGTATATAAAACCTTTTCGATATTCGCACGCGAACAAAAGCTACGCGAGTGAAACCACGAGCAGGTCACTAGTATTAATATAAATGATTAGTCATTGCGTAATAGTACAATAATAATCATGAACCACAGTTTAGATACTAGTCACTAAACACTAAACCACATCAGCGCCACCGCAGTAGTGTTATGAATGAATAGGATCAAATTAATTCATAACGTAGTCACGCTGGCTTAAATAAAGGTATTAAATTTAAAAATAATAACGGACGCAGTCAGAGATTATTAACAATAACTTAAGTGACACATTAAAATCACTTTTACTGTCTAAATCTTTGCTTAGAATTGCTTAAGTAATCGATAAGAATCTGAGTGCGGTAGTAGGAACTAAATAAAAAACTACTTACTTCTTCTAATAGCCGTGTTACCGCTTCAATGTCATTGTAGGTTTTTGTCATTTGGCTCACCCTGTTGCTGCATAGAACTGAAAACAGAACATAATATCAAGTATTATGTTTAAATTAAGCACTTTTATTATCATCAGCACTCAAGTATAGATTATCGAAACAAAGCTATGTGATTAGATATAACAATTGTAAACGTAGCGATCTGTCGTTGGCACCAATTACTTAAGTGTTTATTGATAAGTCGATAGTATAATAATGACATTTTGTAAATAAATAGAGTCCTTACGAATATTATATTTACACTAGATCCTACAAAATACACAGAATGTGGGTATATGGGTGATTCCGTTCTAACTGTGATATTCAATGTCCTGTATTGTTTGTTCTCACAGGTCGTTAATTAATAATTAATTTATGAAATTTTTGTACTTATTGGAAAATAATAAACATATTTCAACATTATTTTCATATAATATAACTTGCCACTTACAGAAAACTTACAATATATCACTTAAATGTCAATACCGTGTCATGTCCATTTCTAGAATTTATTTATAAATTGTTAGTTTTTTTATCGTAATAAATGATTTAAACTAATTACCTCATAAATTCTAATGTTTACGACAAAAAAAACTAACAATTTATAAATAAATTCTAAAAATAGACATGACACGGTATTGACATTATATCACAGTTAGAACGGAATCACCCATATATCTTTATTTTAAAGATATCAAGATAATAATTTCATGCGGTAAATAAAAGGCGTAAAATTTATGTTTTATATGTACATACAAATCCTGAAAAAAAATCGGTCTCAAAAAGTTTAAGCTACGATGTCAAAGAGCGGCCTGTTTGATATTGTAGCCGCCCACCATGTACGCGCGGCCACTGACTCGTCGTGGCTTTGTCCAGTTAAAAAATATTCTCTAAATTTTATGAAAATTGAAGAGTAAATATAAGCAATTTAAAATTCCATAGTATTTTTATTTTTGTAAATATATTTAATGCATTTTTTAATAATGTCATCGACCTACCTATTTACTTCTTTCAGGTCGGACAGTTTTGTTACTCACTGGATACATAATATCCCAATAGTTATGCGACAAATTTAGCCTACTCGCGTTAAAATGTATAAATCTGCCATTGCCCTTATAATGAAGGACATAACATAGACGTTACGAAAATATTGTTGTAAGTGGATTGTGGTCAAATTGCTACATAATTCGACTCAGATCATAGAGTCAGAGAAAGAATATATAGCTTTTGAACAAAGATTGCTAACACTCACGCTTTAAAACGTCATGTAAAAAAGTCAGTCCCCAATTGAATTCATTGGATATTTGGCAATGGAACCGGCGTGATATTTTTTTATTATTCTATGTAGGCCAAGACAAAGTATGTAGTGATGATTACATTTACCATTTAAACCAATATACGTAAGGACTCATCCTGCGCGGTTACTAATGCACATTGGTTAGTGATGACTGTTGAATCTTGTAGAGCAAGAGCCCGTGAGTGCCAGACCTTCGGATTTTAATAAAAACTGATAATTTTTCTATGTGTGTCCCTAGTACAGGTAAGAATGATCCCCACCAATGAAGCTGAGGCAGCGGTGGCTTTGGCAGGTAACAGGTAACAAAGGTGTATAAAATTCTACCTCAAATTTATCATAAAATAAAACTGTTTTTTTTTAATATTTGATTTATCATAATATCAAAACTCGCGTTGCTCATTGCCAGACAGTTAGTATGGTTGCAACCCTCTGCCGGACACCCTTAAACTATCATAATTTATAATTATACTTACGTTATATTATAAAACCTAAATTTTATATATAATTTTTTGGGAGCCTATTAATCTATGTTTACATAATAGCCGGACAGATTCGACGGTTCTATCATCTTGCCAGACGCATTTAAAGTGAGCGGTAATTCGGAAAGCAAGGAGCGTATACAGCAATGACGTGTATAATATTACCACTGGACTTGCTGCTGTCAAAGAATTTTTGTGCCTATTTGAATATCGCCATTTTGGCGCTGTAGACCGATCCGTGCGTCCATGGAACTAAAATTAGTGATTCCCACATATCGACGTCGATCGTTTAATATATTTACAGCTGGGTGGGCCGTGGGTCATTAAATACTAAAGTCATTGTATTATTTTGTGCATATATATATATATTTATATATATATATATATATATATATATATATATATATATATATATATATATATATATATATATATATATATATATATACTGTTCGGGACTCCATTGAAGAATATACCCACTGCTGTTCTAAAATCGTCTGTCGGCTGTCGTAAAAATTGACCGATTGGCTATTATATTACATATCACTACGAGGTGATAGAGTTCCGCAACGTCTCACTTCAGGTATTTGGTAACATCGCCTTACCTATTTCTACCGCAATAACGTCGTTTCCGTCATTATCGTGTTCCAGTTTGAAGGATAAGTACAAGTAGCAACGTGCCATTAACATCTTTTTTGTCTATAGGCTATTGTTTCTCTATCAGGTGAGACATATGTTAGTTTGCTTATGATATATGTTAAAGAAAAATGGTTAAAATATATTCTCATAATTCGTACAGTAGAGAGATATTGTGCCGGGAAGGGTCACTAGTAATATCATAACACCGATATTTGTTTGTCTTTCCTTCAAGCAATATCGGTTAAACAGATTTAGATGAAATTTGGCATTGAGATAGCTTATATTAAGTTAATTGTAAAAATAATAAAAACGCCGATTATTTTATACATTTAATTTTATAATGTATAATTTCTTCGAGAATTTGATTGTGATAGTATACACGAAAGTCCAAGAAATGACTTGTTTATCTTATTTTTGTTAGACAATCTTAGCCTAAGGTTGACCGGAGGTTGCATTAATTTGTTCTTATTTCTTGTATTGTACAACGATAGCGAAAATACTCCTTTCATGTTTCTTTAAAAAATAAAGTTGTTTTCTTTAAGTGTTTCTTTAAAAAAAAAGTCAAATCTTTGTTTAATAAAAATAATAGAGACGAGCCCAAAATATTTGCCATGTTAAGAAATGCCGTATACTTTCACTAGTTACAGAAAGGGAAATTGTTTTTGTTGCTGCGACTATTCTTATATCTGTACGTTTTGTCATAATTTGTTTAATCAAAATATCGAAATGACTTTTAAAAGTTTCAATCATGATAGATTCGATTGCAAAATATTGTGAACAAGGAGAATCTGTTTTCTTTGGAGTCCAATTAACAGCTTTCAATGATCAACAATTAAATTTTATTTACTTTAATTCATTGGCTTTACAATTTTGATAGCATTGAAAATAATAAACTTCGTAAAAATGAAAAATAATATAAATTAAATTATTAAAGTTTCGATATGATTGAAGTTCATAGCAACTCTCAAGGCAACGATGAAGCTGACAAATTGGCAAAAGATGGAGCTAACAGAAAACCATTAGGTCCAGAACCGATAGCCGTCATGCCCTATAGCCAACTAACCACATGGCTAACAGAGAGAACACGCCAACAACATGAAGCGTTGTGGATGGCAACAAATGAATGCAGGCAAACAAAAGAAATTGTACCGGCCCTCTCCATACACCTGACACAAAGCATCATGAAACTCAACAGAAGTGACCTGAGAAAAGTTGTGGGCACTATAACAGAGCACTGCCACCTAAACCGACATCTATTCAACATAGGTGTAACAGACAGCCCTTTATGCCCCGGCTGCATGGAGGAACAAGAAATAACCGCTCACGTTCTCCTTGAGTGCGGGAGCGTGGCCGAACAACGGGCACGCATCCTGAAAAACCCAAAAACTCCAAAAGAAGCTTGTGAAAACAACAGCCGTCTTTTAAGTTTCTGGAAGGTGTTAGGATGGCTGAAATAGGTTTAGCCAGCTACGTACAAAGGCCCAAGTGGCTAAATGCGGAAACAAAATGGCTCCAAAAAAAAGATTGAAGTTGTATTAGAACAATTTTACTGAGTATTGTTTTAAATATTTGTTATTCAAACTAAAAATTTATTTAGTGAAATTTCTTGATTAAGAAAAAATAAACTGTACAATTTGAACTTAATGACAGTGGATGTGCAGTGAAGGGCCGCAATAGACCAAGCGCTCTGTCTCACTCGCACTAGTTACTGTATACGCTCCTTGCTCTCCGAACTACTGCTCACTTTGGATGCGTCTGGCAAGATGATAGAACCGTCGAATCTGTCCGGCTATTATGTAAACATAGATTAATAGGCCCCCAAAAAATTATATATAAAATTTAGTTTTTACAATATAACGAAAGTATAATTATAAATTATGATAGTTTAAGGATGTCCGGCAGAGGGTTGCAACCATACAAACTGTCGGGCAATGAGCAACGCGAGTTTTGATATTATTATGAATCAAATATAAAAAAATTCAGTTTTATTTTATGATAAATTTGAGATGGAATTTTATACACCTTTGTTACCTGTTACCTGCCAAAGCCACCGCTGCCTCAGCTTCATGGGTGGGGATCGTTCTTACCTGTACTAGGGTCACACAGAGAAAAAATTTCAGCTTTTATTAAAAGCCGAAGGTCTGGCACTCACGGGCTCTTGGACCATTGTAGCACATCTTTGTAGAGCGTTTTCTTTATCACTTTACACCTACGCATATCTGTCATTCGAGTCCAAGTATGCATTATTTACCGTAGGAAATATAACAAATCGAATATATTAAGTTGATATTTATATTATTAAAAAAAACTTAGGTATAGGAAACAAAATAGTGAACATATGCTAGTGACCTAGTGGCAGAAAGCTTTAAGACAATTTTATTTCTTGCACATAGTGTATACGCATACCAACTACAATTTAAGCTTTAAAAGGATGACCTGTGGCTAAATAATACTTTGAAATTAAATGAAAATTTCTTAGTGATCATTGAAAACAACTTACAAACATTAGGTACATAGATATAAGGGGAAAGGGATACAATCGTGTAGTATATGTAGACATAGTTTTAGCTCCGAGACGGCAAATTTTCTGTCGTTTTCTTTGTTCAAAGATCGAGATTAGTGAATCAGGTATCAATATTGAATTTATCAAAAGAAAATAAAACTTATGATAAAATATAATTATAAATTCAGTATTATTAAATTTAAAAAAATAATTTAGTATCAAACAGATCGTCTTTATAACATATCAAGCAAGTAGATAACACTCTCCTGATGGAAAGACTTTTTTAAGACTTGCCAGTCGAATGCGATGAGTATATTTTAACTCTTACGGAACTCAGTTGGCTGGTAAAAAAAATTCATTAAACATTAAGTCCAACTCTGTTACTCACGTGTTAATCCGTGCCACTTTTTGAAGAATAGATCAACTGCCTTACGTGTCGTTTATATCGTGACTACTAATTAGGTAGTAGAGTTCTGCAGCGACTCGACCGAGTTCAGTAACGCGGCCTTACCTACTCCTGCCGCAATAGCGCCAGTGCATGTTCTTCTCGTGTTCCGGTTTGGAGGACAAAGTAACCGGTAAACTTATACATACAGCATTCCAATTCAGTTCCACGAATAGCAAGTAGCATCGCAAAATTAGCAGCATTGGTGTTAGAGGCTATAGGTCTTTCCAATAGAAGAACCATATGATTGTTTCCTATCCTATGAAATAAGATACTCCATTTTTAATAAATCATTATTAATATACAATGTTTCTACTCTGTAATAATTTTAGTGGACTATAACAAACGATTTCAAGTGCCTGAACTGGTACAAAAATAATGCGTGCATCGTGTGTAGGACGCATATATTAACTTAAAAATCAGTACGCAACTTTATACATGACAAACAAATAAGTGAGTAAAATTCTGTGACAGGTTGTAATTTTATAACTATATTGTCTTGATAGATTCTACAGGCCATACTTACCTAGCGGATTATTTTTTTTTTAATTTTAATTAAGATTTGATTTAGTAGTTTTGCACTTAATACAAGGAACGAAACACACTAAATACAAGGATCAAAAACAATCTTGTGCATGTATCTTCATAGAATAAGACGTAACTCCTTTATTTGGCAATGTAAGTATACAATAAACATTACAATATGTTTTTACATTAGGAAGTTTATTGTAAAAACTTATTGTAAAGTTAATTGTATATGAGATCTACCAATAAATAAATTTAAAAAATGTACTAAAATAAAACTGTGAAAAAAAGGGTATTAAAAAGTCATAGGTTATTTAGTAGATAAAGGAGCCTGGAATTAATTGCTCTCATACCAATCTCTTATATATTTTGTAATATGAAATAATTCTTGTAATATTTTAACACATTTAATAAAATAGACAAAAAAGACAAGCCCGTTGAGTTTCTTCCGCCAGATTTTTCAGTGTGTGGCCGCGTTCCGATCTGGTAGAATTTATTAAAAATGTCGATTCACCAAAAGTACCTACATAGGTTTATTTGAATAAAACATTTTTTTATTTTCATTCTTGATTTTGATAATCTTAGAGTTTATTAGATTTTACACGCCGAACCTGCCGAACTCAGACCGTTGGATATGGTTTGTTTGGGATGTGCAAAAATGCTCGGATAACATAATAATGTGAGCCGTAATCACTGTCACATGCAGTTTCATGTCGCTGACAAAGAATTCTGACAAGCCACCAAGTTTGAAAACCTGACATCAGATTGATATTTCACAAGGTAGCGGCTGCAGTTCCGATTTTGTCTACTGCGTAGTTAAGGTGGTGGCACTATACTTGTTAGAATACATGTTGGTGGATTGACGGATAAGATGTGTAAAGTCGTCTTAAGATTTATTATAGGTTAAACGAATACTATATCGATCATAACACTCATAACAATTACAGCTTTGTAAAATGGTGATATTTAAATTTTGTAAACGATTGAATATAAACTCGGATTATACCTGTCTGTACCTATTAGTAGCGAACAAGAGATGGGATAACCAATATAAAATTTAGTCAATACCAGTTTTAGTTTTTAAACATAATAACATTTTCGTTTAATATAAAAAACGTGAATCACAAGAGAGCATAATAATAAAAAAATTAATGTAAGTTATGATCAGTGCAATAAATGTGGGCCATAAGATGGATATTGCTAATTATAATAACATTGATAGAAATAATAGATTGCCGAAAAAAATTCTAAATGAAAACACATTTCTGCCAATTAAGTATCCATCTATTATTATCTATCTAATCGAAAGCCTGATTCTATAATATTAAGAAAACCGTCTAGAAAAAATAGTAGGAAAACAGTGATAGGTAGTAGGAGGTCGTGAATGCCAAATACGCGGTAGAGCCCTTCAAAGCAGAGTTTGGTACCACCAATTTTTCTATTTCTGCAATAGCATCGGTGCTTATCGTCTTAAGGCTCTGTTGGGAATGAATCAATAACATATTGGGTGTATATAGGTGGTCCATTATCTTGTTTGAAATATTTGATATTAAAGAATTGCTGTAGTTATTTAAACAAGTACCAATAATAATATAATATCGATGGACAAATTAAATGACTTAATCTAACCTCAAAGTAAGCAAACTATTCGCTTGTGATATGAGTCAACAATACAAAAACAGAAATACATACATATACATACATATACCTACATATACCAGCGGCGTGCACAGGATTATGATACTGAGTATGCGACGGAGTACTCGGCCACAAAAACTTTTTCTTTTATAGATTTCAGCGGCGTGCACATGATTATGACACATTTTATTCATTTACTTACTATTAATTAAAATCATCTAAAACGTACGAACGTTTTATTAAAATATCTGTGAATGACAAGTAAAGCACTGCTTTTCTGCCTACAAGAAGCGCACGCGCCTGACATATACCTATACAAATACTGCTACATACATAACAAACACCCAAACCCAAAAATACAAACATCTATGCTTATCACACAAACCCTGTCTTGAATTGAACCCGAGCCCCATCGATTCGTAATTAGGTTCGCTAGCCACTCGACCAACAAGGTGGTCAATCTGAATCCTATAAATAAATTCTTTATACAAAACAGTAGAAATAGACAAAAAGCAAACACCACAGGACATTAAATCCCAGATGTTTACATTTATTTAAATATGGTATGTCGTATGTTTATTTATTACTATTAATTTCCCTTTGTTTCGTTAATATAAATATAATTTACCCTTTGTTTCATTAAATAGCATTAAATTAAACACTTATGAATATGACGTATAAGAAATAAGTAAAAGTAAATAAAAACAAGCAATAGTTAAAACATAATTAGTTGACAAAACACTCAACAAATTTTATGTCAAACATAAAAACTGACATGACTCTTAACAAAGTTTATGTCAAACATAAAAACTGACATGACTCTCAACAAAGTTTATGTCAAATGTAAAAACTATGTAATATTTTATACAAAACTATTCAATAGTTGTAAATTGCTTTATGATGGCTATTTTAGCAAAACCGTAGGCGTATCACCTAACGTTTGCAATCCGCCAGCGATCAGCGATGACTTTTAAACGTAACAAAAAACTCATCAAAAACGTCTCCAATTGCTTACTGGTTACTAGATGTACTTTTAGCAATGTCATGCCACCAAAACTAATCACGCGACCACGACTGTCACTAGCATACACGGTTGTTATGTGTCTTACAAGAACTAAACAATTACAATAATTTCGCATTGCGAGTTACGTGATAAGACCGCCGGTTGGTTTATAATAGTATCATCTTAATCGTGAAAGAGTATAAATATGTTTTGTAAAAATATTACATTTAATTGAGTATCAAGCAACAAGCACTGACGATAAAGAGTGAATCTATCAATTCTTTATCGTCTGATTTATAAAAAAACTGTGCATTTCAAACCATACAAAAAGAAATCACAAATAATTAAAAAATCACAACACATCACAACTATTTTAGAAAAGTCAATATGTTTTTTTTAAATTTTGAAATTAAACAATTAGACGGAGACAGAAACGAGATTGACAAGTTTATTTTAGGAAAGAAAATTTTCAATACCACAAATCTCGCAGTTTTTTAAATCACAGCTAAGCACTGAAGTACACGACATTTCGTATCGTCCATCGCTTTAAATTTATAAAGAAAAGTTGGAACACTAGAGCCGGCAAGTCCGATATGTACGTAGACGTATTCGATAAGATAGTAATCAGAATAACTATTGTTAAGAAATTATGAACATTATTATTACACTGACCAGCAACTATTTCTTCGATATTAGTTTCGAGGTTCATGGAATCCTCGCGGAGTGTCTATAGTTTTAAATTGTAAATTGATCAATACGAGTGAATCGAACAATACTGATTGAGATCATATAAACAAAGGGAAAATACGAGTAAGGTGAAACACAAGCATGAACCGTCCGGTCAAACATGTAACTGCGTGCAGTTGAGAGCTAAGCTCGGAGGGCAAGTGAAGAAAACTCTATTGTGCAACATGGGAAAAGTTGGAATACAGAGAAAACGAGCCATTCAACTATATATTGATAAATCCATGAAAGAGCAGTGTTTACAAAGTGTTATCTTACTGCTATATCAAAATAATGTTATATTAATAGAGAAAACGTGTTCAGACAGATAGTACTACATGAAATTTAAGATAAGTAGTTACTTTATTTTGGTAGGTACTTGACGTACTTTTATAATTTGTAATATGATAACTTTAAATACACCCGGTAGATATTGTCCATTAACACATTAATGTTAAGCATTCAATATAATTAAATTACTTTATTTATACAATGTTTCATCCATTATTTCAGGCCCTTAGAGATTGATTTAAAAATCTCTTTAAAAAATCCAGAAATATCAGTTCAGCAAATTAAATGTGAACAGAGCGTTACAGGCAGGCAGACAGATTTTCGTATTTAAAATATTGGTGTGTACTTATTGGATAATTTTGCCAGAAAAGTTTTTGAGACGGTGCTGTAATGATATATTCATATTTTGGAACGAAGTTCCTTACGGCAGGCTTGGAGGGGATAGGGATTTTGCTGCGCGACCGAACTGAAAAAAATGTAATAGTAAAACCGTAAGAAAAATGCGTGGAATAAAAGCGTTATAGTGCGCGCGGAACTAGTTGGCCGCGCCATACGTAATACGTAATACGTAAGGCGCGGCCAACTAGTTCCGTGCGCACTATAAATGAGACGTGCGCAGGCGCGACAGTCGCGTACACAAGCGAGTAGTGCCGTTTAGCCGAAGGAAGTTCGTTCTTACCTGGTGTCCCGCGACACCACATCATTTTTTATTCAATATGTAATTCGTACATTCTACATCTATATATTTATATTATAAATGCGAAAGTTTGGATGTTTGGATGGATGTTTGTTACTCAATCACGCAAAAACTACCGAACGGATTTGAATGAAATTTGGCACACAGATAGTTGATGATCTGGAATAGCATATAGGCTACTTTTTATCCCGGAAAAATTAGGTGACCCCGCTGGATTCTCCCAAAACTATGTAAAAAATACAATCGTACAAAAATCAATACCAAGCGAAGCACGGTAACGCTTACAAAGTTGAACATATAATAACAAATGGTCATTATTGTCCTTTTTTTTAAATTGTACTAAATTTTGTGAAAATAGAATACACGTATGACTGGTATACTATATCATTCATATGAATAAGTTACGTAATTATACACAAGTTGCTTTCCAACAAATAAAATACTATTCGCTGGGAAAATGCATCAACAACAAGAGAGTTCAATGGTTATGTGAATTTTTCCCATTACCTAACAACGCATTACGATCACAACGGATATCGATTGTTTTCGACGAGGTACCTACATATCTCTCACAATCAGGACTTTCACAGTTTTTACTGCATCACCGTTCAAGATAATTGGAAAACCATTTTCATTATAGTAATCATAGTAAGTATTCGATTTAATGGTTATAATTACCAACAGCAGTAAGTAATTAAGTTAATGCAATAGGCATTAATTAAAGGTATTCGCTACTATTCATGTCTTGAGTCTAGCTACTACTCACATTATATCGTTATTATATTGCTGTGTTCGTTAAATTTAATAACATGCCTATGTCATAATAATGAATATTAATTTTATATTCATAATTTTTCCTTAAAATTATCTTTGTCGGAATATGTAGACAAAACTTTCGTGTAAATATTAGGATTAGGGAACCGAATGTAAAACGAATTTCGGCAGCTTGAAATGAACTTCGGCATTCGGCCAAAATTCTATTTAAAAGGCAAAAATTCGGCAATACAAAAAAATACCTACTTTCACTATTTTGACTGAAATCTACACTAATGTTATAAAAAATAAAGATTTATATTTTTGTATTTTTATAATATGTATATATCGAATAAACTGATGTAAAACGAATCGATCGAATGATCGGTTAAACCAAATATAAAACGAATTTCCACCCATCCCTAATGAATGGGCCGAAATTCGTTTTACATTTGGTTTAACCCATGGAACAGAAAACAAGCGGAATTGGCAAGTACAAACATTTGTATCAGGACCGCGATCGCCATACTCACACATAAAATAAGCATTATTGCATAAAACTACTAATGCAAACATTGCTTCATTGGTCGTTTTCATTTTAAACAACAATAATCCGAAACACACAAACAGAACATTTAAAAATATACCAAACTGCGTTACAATAAATTTTATTTTGCTACAAAAAAAAAGAGTATTTACGTCCTTTTGTAGTCTATTCAAAATAGACTCATCTATTTGTACAATAGTGAAACTATAATCTTAATAGTTTCGCTATTCTACAATAGATGGCAGTATTGATTTTTCCGTAGTTTTCAGTTGGTCATATTTGAGTAGAGAACTTTCTAGAACGATATACGTAATGACTGTCATTACGTATATCTTTCTAGAAAAATTAGGTCAACCTAAAATGAACTTTATATGTAAGATGTACGGCTGATTTTAGCTTGACTTTCTATTATATCATCATTATATTAAATCAGGAATTTTATTAAAATAAAATGAAAATTGTACTTTCGGATGATATGAAATATCTCCATTTTTAATCATCTGTATTCTACTATCATTTCTGCATTCAAGGATGGCACAATACGGCATATTTCAGTGTATATTGTGATTTTCGCACGACGACTATCTCCTAAAGATATGGTAAGTATCACTAAGGCGATTTAGAGTAACAGCGCATAATAGTGATGCACGCGGCACGCCCACTCTTCACTTCCACTTGTTTTTTTGTTTTATGGTTTAACCTAATTTCGGCAGCTTGAAATGAACTTCGGCATTCGGCCCAAATTCGATTTAAATGCCACCAATTCGGCAATACAAAAAAATACCTACTTTCGCTATTTTGACTGAAATCTACACTAATTTTATAAAGAAGAAAGATTTATATTTTTTTATTGGAACGAAGTTTTGGAACGAAGTTCCTTACGGCAGGCTTGGAGGGGATAGGGATTTTGCTGCGCGACCGAACTGAAAAAAATGTGATAGTAAAACCGTAAGAAAAATGCGTGGAATAAAAGCGTTAAATGAGACGTGCGCAGGCGCGACAGTCGCGTACACAAGCGAGTACAGTACCCGGCGATAAATATTGCACATCGACCTTTGGAAAGAGACAATCGGCTAATTTCGGCTTCGTAGAGCGTTATCTCTGTCGCACAAAATACAAACAGTCCGGTACCTATTAGGAGCTGTTAAAACAAGTATGATTTGCTTCTTTTGATATTTTTATTCTTTGTATAAAATACACTAATTTTTCTATAAGTGATGGCTTTAGGTTGGGGTAAAATAAAATAAAAAAACATTTTTACATTATGTTTACGTATTTAATTATTTTGGAACATTACAGCTTTAGTGTACATAATAAACACCATTATACCTATTGCTAAAATGAGACATTGCAATAAAAATAATAATAATTCTAATTCTCAATTACTTCCATTTCACTATCTGTGCTCTCAAAGAGGTCAATATCACTGTCACTATCAGCCGTATTTATTACTAATCTATCAGTGTAATTGTCTAAACTGTGTTGAATGCTTCTATATTCATTCTCACATTTGATTGCATGATCGCAAACCTTTTTCCACTCTTCAGCGCCGATCATGTTTACTTTTTCAGTCAATAATGTTTTTACTGTAGTTAAGTTCATACCCACATTTCTAGAGGCTACATAGCCTTACTTACGATTTAATGAACTGCCAACAATAAAATCATTAAAAGCTAAGTTATCTGAAGCTATTAATTACAATGGGTCTGAAAAAACATTGAGAAAAATACTTCATGACATGGGATTTCAGTTCACTAAAATGGAAGATAATCGAAAAATTCTAATGGAAAAGCACGACGTTAGTCTCAAACGAATGGAATACCTTGATAAAATACGCAAATTTCGCGAAACAGGAAAAAATATCGTCTACATGGATGAGTCATATATACATGCATCCCACACTAAAGGGAAATCTTGGAGTGACGATAAGAAAAAAGGAGTAAAAAAGCCAATTTCAAAAGGTCAACGTTTGATAATAGTTCATGCGGGAAATGAAAAAGGCTTTGTACCCGGTGCTTTTTTAACGTATAAATCCACGGACACTACAGGTGACTATCACAATGAAATGAATAACGATAACTATGAGAAATGGCTGGTTAACCAATTAATCCCAAATATACCCAGTGATTCTGTTCTAGTTATCGACAACGCACCCTATCACAACAAGTATGTTGAGAGACCCCCCAACTCAAACACCATTAAACGGGAAATGATCAACTGGTTAAACAGACATGAAATTCCAGTTGATCCAAAATTAACAAAAACCCAGATTTACGCTATTATATGTCAGCACAAGGAGAGGTATACAGAGTTTTCTGTGGACAAAATACTTGCCGAACATGGGCACACTGTGTTGCGATTGCCACCATATCATCCGGATTTTAATCCAATTGAAAATATATGGTCTCAACTGAAAGGCTATGTTGAAAATATATGGTCTCAACTGAAAGGCTATGTAGCCTCTAGAAATGTGGGTATGAACTTAACTACAGTAAAAACATTATTGACTGAAAAAGTAAACATGATCGGCGCTGAAGAGTGGAAAAAGGTTTGCGATCATGCAATCAAATGTGAGAATGAATATAGAAGCATTCAACACAGTTTAGACAATTACACTGATAGATTAGTAATAAATACAGCTGATAGTGACAGTGATATTGACCTCTTTGAGAGCACAGATAGTGAAATGGAAGTAATTGAGAATTAGAATTATTATTATTTTTATTGCAATGTCTCATTTTAGCAATAGGTATAATGGTGTTTATTATGTACACTAAAGCTGTAATGTTCCAAAATAATTAAATACGTAAACATAATGTAAAAATGTTTTTTTATTTTATTTTACCCCAACCTAAAGCCATCACTTATAGAAAAATTAGTGTATTTTATACAAAGAATAAAAATATCAAAAGAAGCAAATCATACTTGTTTTAACAGCTCCTAATAGGTACCGGACTGTTTGTATTTTGTGCGACAGAGATAACGCTCTACGAAGCCGAAATTAGCCGATTGTCTCTTTCCAAAGGTCGATGTGCAATATTTATCGCCGGGTACTGTAGTGCCGTTTAGCCGAAGGAAGTTCGTTCCTACCTGGTGTCCCGCGACACCACATCATTTTTTTATAATATGTAGATATCGAATAAACTCGAAAACTACCATATTTTTGTATTTTTATATGTATTGAATAAACTAAAATAATTTAATTAAAATCTTAAATAAGTCATGACGTGTCGCTCTCGAGAAAGCGCGCCAAAATTGAACCAAACTTTGGCCGAAGTTCGGCCGATTTTTTTATTTTCACCGAATGTTCGGCAGAAGTTCGAATTCGGTCCAAACCACATTCAGCCCATCTCTAGTAGATATATGTTATCTTATTATTTAATGATTAGTTCATTCAGCTAAGTTATTGAGGTTTTTTTCGAAAATTCGTAAAATCCAAGTCTCAGCTTAAAGCAGGTAGTGGTGTGTTAACACACATTCGCGCCTTGAATAAACAGGTAAAGTTGTCGGCCCCGATTATCACAAAAAACGAGCGAGAGTCATTATCTGATCCCTTAGGGTATCCATGTGAGATATGTCGCGCACGCGGAAGGAAATATTTATTATTCTTATTACAGTAGGTACTATGTTAATCGTAACCTTTTACTACACAAAATTGAAATGAGGTTTCCGACGACTGGGACCGCGTTAACTGGAACCGCGGTCCCAGTTGCCGGATTAATTTAATTTTCTCTATTCAAATTTGACTCGGGCCACGCATGAATTAATAAGAAAATCTATTATTCAAGTTCATACAATACACTCAAACAAAAATACATCTAAAGTAATAATGAAAGAAAAACCTTTTTAATTTAAAAATATTTATTTAATATTAAATATATATACCGAAATACGTATAATAAACACCCAAACCCAGAAATACAAACATCTATGCTCATCATACAAATGTTTGCCCCTGTCAGGAATCGCACCCGAGCTCCGTTGATTGCGTAGTAAGGATCACTAACTACTAGACCAAATGGCGGACAAATTATTTAGTTATTGTTAATTGTTTGAAACTTTAAATATTTTTAGCACAATTTACATGTTTAATACAAAATAACAAAAATTGTGCTTTTATTGAAGTTATATAAATAAAAAAAACAGTAGCAGTCGTGGGACTGCCGATAGAAGTGAAAACGGAACTATTAGGTTGAGAGTAATTAAAACTATATGCAAAACATAGCTATAGATATACTATTATCATTAGCATGTCGGTGACGCGAACCGAGGATTTTACCCTCTACCAAAACGTTCAACGCGCCTAAAGAAGTTTTCACTTCAATAATATTTATAAATCATAGTTTTTTTTTTTAATTTTACGTTTAACATTTTTTCGTTTGATTGTACTAGTTTTGAATTTAAAAAAAATGTTATAAATCAATTTATGCGTGGTCCGAGTCGCCGGAAGAAAAATATTAAAATTAAATCAAACCGGCAACTGGGACCGCGGTTGCAGTTAATGAGGTACCAGTCGCCGGAAACCTCGAAATGACTAGGTGCTATACTTTCATTACAAGTAATTGCTGTCATGCGTTAACTATTCGGATGGGATTACAAAGTTAGCTTTAAATTAACTTACCAATTTTAAATAAGTATACAGTAAATACTCTAAATGAGTTCTGTCTTGGTTTGGTATTTTATAAGAACGTTTTCTTAGTTTTAAAAAGTGATATATACCGTAAGAATGAAGCATGAAGTGTTAGTAACATTTTGATATGAACGATGAAAATGTTATGGAATAGGAAAACACGTAATGCAATAGTAGTAAAGCACATGAAAAACAGCGAAGTGAACCAGGCAAGGTTATTAAATGCATTCGATGTCGTAGCATGGTGAGATGAACATCTAACGATCAATGGTTAAAACATGACCGTACCTCGATCAAGGAGCAATGTCCGAATGACGCGAAAGTAGAGCCGTCCGAACCTGTCCCTCGCCAAGTGATACAGGAAGTCGGGATACTCGCCGAGACACTCCCGTAGTTCCGCGTCGGGGAGGAAACTCAGCTCTTGGAAGAGCTCGCGATCGAAGCCGGGCGGCGGCGAGGCGCGCGAGCCGCTCGCGCACCCCGCGCCCGAGCCCGCACAGCCTTCCGCCGTGACGCGCCCGAGCTGACATCGGCCTCGCCAACGTCAACCCGCCAATAACCACCACCACACACCCCCAACTATCACTATATTTTTCACTATATTTTAATCCTCATTTCACTCCTACCACCAATAAGTTCGTCCGATCCGATGTTCGTCCTGGCTTGACTGTCTTGTTCGGTCTATTAATATAGATGTTAAGCTTTAAAATCAATATTTGCTCTGACGATGTACATTTTTAAATACCAATGTTATACATGACCGACCTATTATCGTCTTTTCTTGGATAATTTATGTGTCATGAAAATAAATATTTCACATTTTATACGATCAATGCCAAAATACTTGAGATGATGGACTTGAGAGATCCAAAGAAAAGTCATCACAAGTAATCGCAGATTATAAAAAAAACTTATGATTTATGTTTGTTAGCAGTGTATCGAATTATGTGCGCTTTAAAGGTTGTTAAAGGTTATTTACTATAAACAACTAAAACTGAAGACAGTGAAGGTGGAGCCCAATCCAGATAAAATGGAAGTTAGAACACCAAGTTTGATAAACGAGTGGAGGAGACCATGTGTGACAAACTTGAGAAAAGTGTTTGAACAGTTTGGACTATTGACGTAATTAAGAAAAATTTATTTTTATCCATTATTACGCATAATCGATTAAATTAATTTTATTGATAAATAAGTAGGTACACTTGTCAATTAAAAAACACAGGCGGTTTGGTTTTGTACATCCCTCGTGTGTCTTTCGGAGTGACGAATATTAGATAAACAAGAACAATTTTCTACGTTTTTTAAATAAAATATATCGCTAGGAACAATCATACAAGAAATATAGAGACTTTACTTTGATTGACTTCTATCATCATATTTAAGTGTTACCATTGTATAAAACTTTAATTACATTTGCATTAAAACAGTAATAAGTTTATATATCATAATTTTCATTAAAAGTATCAAATAAAAAATTGTCCCTGTTTTTATACTAAAGAATAGTTTAAAGCTAATTTTCTTTTTTTATTTTAAGTATCTAAAAAGTGTCTTAGCAAAATCTTAGCTCAGAATTTTGTCAATCTAACTTAGATTTCTTAGATTAGCAGTTGTACTAAAGACACCCAATGACAAGATAATACGATGTCTACTAAAACGAGAACTACGTTAACCTTACCTGAATTCCAACTTTATTTAACTACCTACTATTCACCTAAGTTTGAAAAATATTTATTAAATGCGTATAAGTTAAGGAGTTGATATAGTATCTTACGAAATATATTAAACTTTAAGGTAATCACTAAAAAAAATTTCGGGTAGACTTGGAAACAACAACAGTCAAATTTTTTGCTCCTGTATTTTTAATTAATATTTGGTGTTTTAACAGATTAACTTACCTATGTTGTAACTTATTAGCACAATTAAATCACTCTTAAGATATCTCTCTATTGATTTTTCACTGATTTTTCACACAAAGTCATAATGGTGCTACCTTCACAATCAACTCCAAACTTCTATTTGATGATGAAGAAAATTGAAGCTAGAATGAACGAATATGATGAGAAACTGCAAAAAATCGTGCCGACTTCTTCTGAGATGCTGACAGATGTATCTACACTTTCAAAGGATTTCTCCGAGTTTAAGTCTTTCGTTTGGAACACATTGTCTCTAATGAAATCCCAAATGGAAATGATTTCTCTTAGTTTGGATAGACATGAGGCCTTTATCAGAAGAAAAGTTCTTCTGGTTCATGGTGTCCCTGAAGAGTCTAGTGAAAATTTGTCAGCAGTTGTTCTTAACACTTTTCACAATAAAATGGGTGTTTCCAATATCTCTAGCAATGATGTTGCAACTTGCCACCGTTTAGGCGTGAAAAAAGTTAAGCCTAGAGCTATTCTCGTGCGTTTCCGAGACTATCAGCATCGCCATCTGGTCTGGAGCAGCAAAACGGCACTTAAAGGGACTGGGTTAACTATATCCGAATTTCTAACGGTTTCAAGACATCATATCTTTATGGAAGCCCGCAAGCACTTTGGTATGACGAATTGCTGGACGGCTGACAGCAAAGTGTTTGTTCTCCTCCCGGATAAAAATCGAAGGAAACTGGAGGTCATGTCAGATCTGGAGATACTTATCAAACAATTTCCTCAACAAACAAAGCCACAAGATATTCCACAATCTGGCGATGAAGTTCCTGCGAAGTCACCCAGGAGACCAAGGCGAAGACATTAGTTTAGTAGTCTGTTAGTATTTATATTTCATATTTTCATCATTTTCATCATTTATTTATTATTTTTATAGTATTTTTATTACCACATACTGTTTTAATATGGCTAAGTTCCATACATTGTAGTACCTACTTTTAGTAACACCGCATTAGACTTTCTTTTTCATATTCTCTTAGTTAAGGTAGTTTGTAGTTAGTAATTTGACTTCAATTTCCGTAAAAGTTATTATAAACAAGTAACCTCACTTTTGATCACATTATAAATAATAATCTGTCATTCGCAGCTGTCACCTGACAACTTGTCTGACAAGTGACATTACTTTGCGTTTAGTTGTTGCTACTGTAATGACTAAGATATATTGTATATCTACCGCCTTAATTTAAAATAACATAATAATTTTTGCGGGATTCAATTTTTAAATATTGCTCTGTATTTGTATTTAGCATTGTGAAATGAAGATTTCTTCCTTTATACTCACAAGGGTGTATTTTAGTGCGCAATTAAGTTTTGTTGCATTCAATTTTAATTTAGTTATATTAATATAAGTATATTTTATTATTTTAGTTTATATAATACATTGTTAAGTAGTCGTAAATATTACTTGCCATGAGTCTCGATGACATTATTGATGATAAATTTTTCTCGTGCTCTTCTGATGATGATTTCAATAGCATGGATAGTGATAGTGACTCTTCGACATGTCTTTCTTTGCATGATCAAATTTGCACTATTTTGACTCCATTTTCTAAAGATTTTAATATTATACACATTAATGCACAGAGTATACCTGCTCATTATAGCGACCTTCTTACTACCTTCAGTGATTGTCCCGTTGATGCTATTCTTATATCCGAATCTTTTCTTAAACCTTCTTTATCGTCCTACCAATTTTCACTACCTGGCTTCAAGTTAGTTCGTAATGACAGGACGGGAAAAGGTGGCGGTGGAGTCGCGATATATATTCGTGCGGATTATAATTACAATATAATCTCACTGTCTCCGAGTACTTATAGTGCTTCAGCTGAATATATTCTTTTAGAAATTATTGTTTGCCATACCAAGGTACTTTTATCAGTATTTTATAGTCCTTCACTTTTAGTAGATTACTTTTCCACCCTTGACACACTTTTAACAGATATACGACCTGTATACGATCACATTTTTCTGCTTGGCGACTTCAATACCTGTCTTGTGAGGAACGACTCCCGATCTCGTAAGCTCCTTGACCTACTTCATTCGGTTAATCTTCACTGTCTTCCCCTTTCTCCTACTCATCATTTCCCCAATACTAAGCCGTCTCTCCTTGATTTAATAATTGTGTCCCAGCCCGAACGTGTTCGTACACATGGTCAACTCCCTTCCTGCTTTTCTTTTCATGACCTTATTTTTGTGTCTTACAAAATACGTTCTCCTAAAAGGAGGTGCATCTATTCTTTGCGTCGATCGTTTAAAGACATCGATTTAGAAGCCTTAAAAAGGGATGTTTGTGCAGTGGATTGGTCTCCCGTATTCGTTTGCGATTCCATTGAGGAGAAAGTTCTCAACTTTAATACGGCAATTCTAGGCCTTTTTGATAAACATGCCCCTGTAAGGATCACAGATGACATTAAAAATACAATGAAGAGGAGGGACAAAGCTAATAGACTTTATAAGAAATTTCCTAACGATAACAATCTTCATAATTATAAAATGTTGCGGAACCGTTGCAATCGTCTCTGTCGTGATGCTAAACGGCGTTATATTCATAATGCTGTTGCCTCTTCTGATTCGGGCAGAGTCTGGTATTTATTAAAATCTCTTGGCGTAGGTCGTGCTAAAGAGTCCGGAGTTAGTTATACAAACCTGAACGAGCTTAATAGCCATTTTTCTACTCCACCAGTTGTTGTAGATGACCGGCAAAGATCGCTAACTCTGGCTAAGTTATCATCGTCACCTCTTCCCATGTGCGCCTCTTTTTCATTCAAGCCTGTTAGTGACACGGATGTTAGAAAACATGTTCTCTCTATTAAGTCAGCTGCGGTTGGTAGTGATGGGATATGCTCTCGTATGATTACGCCTATTCTCTCCGAACTTCTCCCTGTTCTCACACACATTTTTAATCATTCCCTGTCTTCTAACTCTTTTCCTGCGATTTGGAAGAGGGCTTACATCATACCACTTCCCAAAAAATCTACTCCGAGTTCCCCTTCTGACTTTCGTCCGATTTCAATACTCCCCTTTCTCTCTAAAATTCTTGAACATATCGCTCACGCACAATTTAGTGAATATCTCCGCAATAACAACCTGTTACACGAAAACCAATCTGGCTTTCGCCCCGGCCATAGCACTGTAACGGCTTTAGTTCGAGTTACCGATGACATACGCCTGGCCATGGACGATAAATTGCTCACTATCATTGTGTTTCTAGACTTTAGTAGTGCTTTTACATCGGTCGACTTTGATATTTTATTAAGAGTCCTTGGGTCCCTTAATGTTTCTTCCTCTGCTCTCGAATGGTTTAGCTCATATCTTCGTGGTCGCTCACAGTGCATACAGTCTGGGGATTCTCGCTCAGATTGGGTCAATCTGTCTTCAGGAGTTCCTCAGGGTGGGGTATTTTCTCCTTTATTATTTTCGGCTTTTATTAATACCGTTACCACCATAATAATGTCCCGTTTTCACTTATATGCCGATGACCTACAGCTTTATCGCCATTTCCCGGCTATGGATATAGTGGATGCAGTCAATGCTATGAATGAGGACTTGGTAAGGATACACGATTGGGCAACTTCTTTCGGACTTTGTGTCAATCCAGGTAAATCACAGGCTTTAATTATTGGAAGTCCTTACATGCGTAATCTGATTGCTAATGTTGATGTCCCACCTTTGTTATACAATAAAGTACCTATTGCCATTTCCAGCTCTGTTGTTAATTAGGCTTAACATTTAGTTCAGACTTTTCTTGGAACTGTCACGTAAACAACATAACTCGCAAGGTAATTTATTCTTTTCACTCTTTAAAACTCCTACAAAATTTCCTTCCTCTTAAAACAAAAATATCTCTCGTCCACACTCTTATTTTTCCTATTATAGATTACGCCGACACTTGCTTTCTTGATGCTACCGAAGAGCTTGTCAATAAGTTGGAGAAGCTTCAAAATCTCTGTATAAGGTTCATCTTCGGCTTGCGAAAGTTCGATCATGTTTCCAAGTTCAGAGCTCAGTTATCCTGGTTACCGATTCGCCAACGTAGGAACTTACATATACTTTGCTTGCTATACAAAATTCTCTTTGATCCTAAGTATCCCAAATATCTTCGTGATGGTTTCCGTTTTCTACATTCCCCTGACTCGCCTTGTCGATCCAACGTTAAAACCCTTTTGCATTTCCCAACCAGTAATACTGCCACTTATTCTCACTCGTTTACCGTCCATGCTGTTAGTCTTTGGAATTCCCTACCTAAAGATATTCGAACTTGTGAAAGTCTGTCTATTTTTAAGAAGCGTCTAAAGGAGCTATATTTGATGCAAATTTAACTTCTATTTCTTTCTGTTTGTCTTATTTTTCTTTCGCTTTGAATGTTTATTATAATATAATATTTTCGCTTTTCTGTCAAATGAAGAGTCATGGTTTTTACGGTCTGTATGTATGCATGTAAGTATGTTTGTACGTATATATGTATTTATATATGTGTATGTTTGTATGTGTATGCATGTATATTTTGCGTTAACCTTTTTTCCATATTATAGTGTTTAATTTTATTGTTCGAATTGTACACCAAGTCAATAATTATCTTTGTTTATAACATCTCTTTGTTACGGGTTGGCTGGAAGAAATCTCTGTTACTAGAGATAAGCTCGCCCATTGTACTTATTTTCTTTTATTGTTATGTTAAGTGATTACTGTGTACAATAAAGAATTAAATAAATAAATAAATAAATAAATAAAAAACGATGTATAAAGTCTCGCCTGTGTTCTTTGTAATACGTGAACATACATTGTATTACGGGCAGAAAGAATAAATAATGACGAATGACGATATAGACTTATTACATATACTACTAGAGTACATACACCCTATTGATGTAAGATAATTTAAAAAAAAAATTTGCATTGATTTCAAGTGAAGCTGTAAAAAAAAAATATACACGAGTGTACATTATCATGTATATCACACTGATGTAGTGTGTGATAGTTATTTTTATTAATTTAATATATTTCTAATGCAAATTATTAAACTGTTCCATTCCTGCAGCCCTCCGCAATGTAAACTTCAACTGTGCCAAATTTCATGCACTATCGTTCGCGTAAATTTCCTTCCTAAAAAAAGTTTTTCTTCACGTATTAATATGTAGATGATCATTTAAACATCAATGTTGTGTCATTACAAAAGATGCTATAATTTAAGAACACATTTTTATCCCTCTAAATTCTATTGTATTACTTCAAGTTTTATGACAATGTATTTTGTTTAATAATAATTAATTGCTATCACAAATATTAAATACCTATAAAGATGAGGGTGCGTTTATAAAACTGCAATAAAAAATTCTGTTGCCCAAACACGGACAATTATAATTGAAAGTTGTTTAAAGAACCTGTTATACGTACGAATAATTATGTCATACTAATGAAAATTATAAATAACTAGCTGACCCGGCAAACGTTGTTCTGCCATAATATAAATTATTATTTGTTATGTTTGTTATGTTGGCAGTGTAGGGGTTAATGGGGTGGCGGAAGAGGGTGATAATTTGGGCTTATACTAGCTTGCCATCTAAATGCCAAATCAAAAAAATACAAAAAACCATTTTTGTCAAAAAAAAGTACAAAAATCTGGATAGGGACATTCATCATCTTTAAAAAATACGAAAAAATACGTTTATTGTATGGCGACCCCCCTTAATATTTTTTATGATTTTCATTTGTTGTTATAGCGGTAAAGGAAATACATAATTTGTGAAAATTCAGCTTTCTAGCTATCACAGTTTATGAGATACAGCCTGCTGACAGACAGACAGCGGCTTAGTAATAGGGTCCCGTTTTACCTTTTAGGTACGGAACCCTAAAAAGGAAGTATCACAGAACGGGAAATTATCTATCGTGTCCAACTGTAATTCATGTGAGGTGCATTGTAGCAAGAAATTTGTCGTTAACGGCATATGTTGCTTATAAGCTTTACCTTTGCTGGAAACGATAGGCTTGATATTACAAACTTGTTATGTTCGAAATGCATTCACTGTTTTGAAAAGGTGCATTTATATATAACTGCTACTACGACTTTTCTGTTTTTGGTAACAGAAAAAGTACTGGACAACTATTGAAAGTAGTTTGCAGATCCTGTTATTTGTACAATCAATACTGTTTTACTTAAGAAAACTACAAATAATATATTTTAATAATTACATTAATGGTTTTAAGCGGACATTGTCGCTATCAATTTGCAAAGGAACAAACTTTACTAATTATAATTATTTAACGACTCAACGCTTAGTTTGTTCTTATTGCATCGTTTAAAATAACGTCTCACATTTTCAGGGCCATCAACTGAACTTTGAAAAAAATTAAGACTAATTGCTTCATCATATCTCATATAAATTAAACTCAATTGCCACAAATGTTTGTCCGTGCATCCCTTTAACTCGACTGCAAATATTCGGCTAATTCTTTTTAGATGGATTAGTAGTTCAGGGTAAGTTTTTTGTGTAAGAAAATATTTGAACACCCATAAGGAAAAGCGAAAATTTTAAGTTTTTAACATTCATTTTTTTTATATCATACGATAGCAAAAAAGCAGATGGGTCTCCAGCAAGCAAAGCAGGTGTTAATGGTGCGTTGCTATCTTGTAACAAGGTCTAATGCCACATGCATTAGTTTACCGGCTACCTTACCCTCCAAACCGGAACACGACAGTGACAAGCACTGACGCTGTTGCGGCAGGAATAGGTGAGGCGGTGGTACCAGACCCGGGCGAGACAATGCAGAACTCTACCACCTAGTAGCCACGATGGTAATACCTCATAAAGCCATTCGGTCGCCTTTTACGACCTGCCTGGCAGAACAGCAGTTGGCCAATTCTTCAAAGCAGCCCGGGATCAACACGGGGAAATAGTTTAAATTAGTCCTAAAAAGGGGAAATTTGGTCTCCTTTGTTCATTAATATAGAATCGCGCGGAGCCAGGGCGTGCAGCTAATTTGATACACCGTAAAACGGAGTTAATAGAAACAATCTGGACTTTCCAAGCAATTTTATCAATACCTATGTAATCTATTTTACTAACAATAAATTTGTTTTCAGTTCAGGAGTCATAATTGGTCGGGGCAAAAATATTTTCGTATTTTGAATGTATTATTAGTAGTAATCAAACCTCTTTGGATGTACTGAATGTAACTGGCTAAAAATAAATGATTTGATGAAACAATATCTTGCCATTTAAATTTCCAAGTTCTGTCTAGTAATTTAATATATATATAAATTAAGTGTTTGTCCGCGATGAACCCCGAAACTACTGAACCGATTTCAATGAAATTTTGTAAATAACTACCGTTTGGTTCAATTTAAAAGATAGTATAGATTTTATCTCAATTAACCCCCCCCCCCCCCCGTCCTCCCTTTCAAGTACCCCACCAAAATATTCAATACAAGTATTTTTATGGTAAAACAACATTTGCCAGATCGCTAGTTAAATATATTTTATGGTTTAGCTAAAATATAATGTTATGTGGATAATGCTTTAAAAAGTATTGTCTATTTACAATTTTTTTTATTTGCCGTACTTATGTACCTAAATCGATTAGTTATGATTCAAAACTATAATTTATTACAGGCAACAATGATCAGGAAAATATTGATCTGATAATTTCGCTTGAAATATTTTCTATTCTAGTCAGTATGGCAATCGAAAGGTGCATTTTAAGGTCGCCGTGCACGTGATTCACTTCAGATCTGACGTAAAGCAGCCTTGCTTTAGTCGTAAGTATAATATGTATGTAGGAATATTTTATTTAGTAATATATTCATGGTAAGTTATTTGTATCTTGCACCAACACACTTAATTACCGCGTATAAAATGTCTAGTCTCTAGATACATAAAAGTTTATGTAAGTGCGATTCAGATATAACTCTCCAGCCCCCCAATTCACGTAATTGACTCAAAGCGCTTAGGGCTTTCACACACATAAATACGATAGAACGTCGAGACGTGCGACGACGCGGTATAATATGTAAGAAACTGTGTAAGTGTCTTAAATGATTCGACTCGCTTGCCGCTTGGTTACGTGAATTAGGCCCCAGGTCGTCTAGAGACAGGTGCGTTTTGAATCACTTTTATCATAGCAGGTATTACACATACATTAAGACAAGAAAGGTTAAAGGATATAAACCAACTAGGTTCAATACAGTTGCTACTATACCTCAAACATACATAGTTAAACACATTCTCGTCGATGACGAACCACTAGTTTAATGTAATCATCTAAGTCTAAAAAATACATTCCATGTGATTGATTTTATAATGTAATCATCGCTTGATTTTCGGAACAAATATATTAAAATAATAATATGACAAACATCACTGTTTGTAGAATGTGAACATTTTAGAAATAGCGAAGAACAATGGGGCATTTATGATACCAATAATTTAAAAAAAAATACACGGCTTACCATGAAAAAATGATAACCTTTATTAGATCCAAGACAAATCTATTGAATAATGCATAGTTTAAAGAGTAAACGTTTCGCATGGCATATCATTTTCCTAATCACTTTTTCTTTTACCATTATATTTCCCCCACTTTGCCAATAAAAAACTATTGATGCGCGCGATTTACTTCAATTTTTTATGCAAAATTTCAAGGACAACATAAAGGTTGTGAAAATTAAATATAACCAATATTCCAAGCATGCTCTCAAATAAAAACAAACACCAAAGTCGGTTCACAATTGACGAAAATTCAAAAAACATTAAAAAATATACTAATTATAACCATCTTCTCTACTGCAAGTCATTTAAAAAAAATACGATTGCAAATTGCGAATGAACAGGGTATCACTACACGAAGGTGTTTTAGATACGGTCATAATTAAATTCGAACAAATTGATTAAAAATTGACACATGATAACTAAGACGAACCGATTTCTTTTATTAACGGTCTCATTCTTTGAGGCCAATGTTTAACTTTCACGATTTATTTGTGGGCAGCACTAAGAAACACGCGATTCAATACGTGCGGGCATTGAGTGATTCAAAACGAGTAACCGACGTCCACTTCCGTCCGCTACAATACAAGAACTAGCAGCATGGACTTTAGTTAAGAGTTATAGTTTATCGTACACCTGAAAACAGTTATATCACAAGCTAATTTAAGTCTTATCTAAATGCAATTACATTTGTAATGCTATAATTTATATGCGATGCGTATTGCCGGCGTACGCATCTGCATTACTGCATCTGGAATGCGCAATATTACCTTACAAACCATTCCATTAAACTAAACAGAACGAAAACATTTTCGGTTTATGTTTTGCATACTAAATGGGCATTTGACCTATAAATAAGCAAAATTTAGGGAGCAAATACGCGCAAAGTACAAAACGAAAGTCACATACTTAAAGAAACAAGCGATAATCCGCTTGTGAAAAATTCGAACGAAGGTTTGACCATATCAAAACCTAAATTTGAATTCTTCTCTACATTTGATAACAGAATTTCACCATAAACAAAATAATATATAAGTGTCATAATGTGTGTCAAATACATGGTAGTGTGTGTAATGTTCATTTTTATTATTATAATGTGTTATTAATGCAAATTATATTAAACATTAGCATTTTGCACTTTTACCCTATATTTCTAGATTGATATGTGCCAAATTTCGTAACCCTCATTTCGCATAATTTTCGTAAAAACGGGTACAAAGTTTTCGCTTCACGTGTTAAGTAACATACAGATAATTAAGCCATAGAAGGCGTTCTAAAATGATAGTCCGTTTAAATTAATTAGAAAATGGGTCTATTAAAAGAAGTTTAGTGTAATTATGTATTCTACATGGTAAAAATTTAAACGGTATGTACACATATCAAACATTATATTCAAGCAACACATACCTACTTTGTCATAGGCAGAGCTAAGGCTGACTCATATTCAATTTATTTCGTCTAGTTTATACATGGACGATCTCAAAATTTTTGCATTGATATTTGATGCGTTTTGTGTTTCGTTTTTCCAATAGAAGTTGTGGATAGGTTTGCCTTTTTACAAAGAATAAAGTATATTTTACGTCTAAGAAAGAAAATACACAGTAAGTATTTTAAAAGAAATACCAGTATTCTTTAAATTGACAAAAAAAAACAGGTAATCAGTATGACATGTTTGGTATGTAGTATTGTTGGAATTCGATATATGAGTATGATGAGCTATTATATAAGCGTCCAAAAGCACGTGTACTAAATTTCGTAAGTGGATGTGCGTTTGAACGTCTGTATCTCTGCATGTTTGCATGTTTGTTCCTTTAAATGTTTTTATAGAAGATGGAACAAACGAGCAGGGGGCGTAATCATGGTAAGTGATCACCGCCGCTTCACGGTGCACGTCCGTAATATCATGCAATTGCGTTGCCGGCCTTTTAAAAATGAGTAAAATCATTTCTTAAAGGTCTCCAAGTCGTATCCGTTCGGAAACATCCCTGCCGGATATTGATTCCACAAAGAGTAGTGCGAGGCAGAAAGTGGCGAGAAAAACACACAGTTGTGGATTTCCAGACATCGAGGTGGTGAAGATAGAACTTTGAATTTTGACGCGATGTCCGATGGTGGAATTTAGGGGCAGGAATCACAATTCGTTGGAACACTTTATGATAGATGTGATAAAAGATGCACAGCGAACCTACATCTCTGCGTAATGTCAAGGAGTCAAACCGATTAGAAATAACCTGGTCGTCGACGATTTGAACCGCTCTACGCTGAATGCGATCAAGTGGAAGAAGCTGGTACTGGGGAGCTCTTACCCAGAGATGAGAACAGTACACCATGTGAGATCAAATTTGGGCCTTCTAAAGGAGGTAATGGGCTGGCATAAAATATCACTTCGCTCTGTTAAGCATACCAAGCCTTTCAGTTGGTTATTTAAGAGATCAGATCTAACCTTAAATCTAATAATCTAATTTTATTACTGAAAATCTGTTCGTTATGTTTTCAATCTTTTTTTCAAGTTTTAGGAATTTTAAACTATTCTTAAGCTTTGAATATTCTTACACAAATTTTTATACTTGATTTAAATATGCACTAGATTTGAAGCAATTCTTTGAATTTTTGGTGAGCCAGCCCCCCTATAACTTACTAGTCTGCTCGACAAGTTGAAAATGGCCTAAAATCGAGATACGGCTCTTAAAATTATGTGCGATAGCTCATTGGATCCGGAATGACGCCTAGAAAAATGTGCTAAAAGCGCCTATTAGCACATAAAAAATTGCATTTCGTTTTTTGCCAATATTTCATAAACTATTAATATTTTAGCAATTTCAAAAAAAGAGGAAGAATTTTCAATGAAAAAACTCTTAGATCTTGAAACTCTATTTCCATTATTTATAATTTTAATAATAATAATTTAACGCTGAAAATGGGTCTCCGCGCGACATTTTTTGGTTGCGCGCACGGCCTCAAAAGCGAGTACGACACATAATTTATTTAAGGTATTGAATATTCTTTTTTAAATTAAAAAAAATATATATGATGTATTCTGAACACTATAAATAATTTATTCCCGTTGGAAATTTTACTTAAAGCATTAATATAAAAAACCTAAGATACACAATCAGTGTCTCAAAAACGTCCTCTAAAAATGAGAGCAATATTTTAAATTACGCGCTCATTTCAAATAGAATCGCGTCGGTTGCGATACTGTCAATTTTATTACTTTTCGTACATATCTTTGTAAAAACAACTAAAGGCGACCGATTGGCTATGCGACACGTGCGCGTAACCTGAAAATGTCGCGCGGCTAATTTAACGCTGAAAATTTTCAGCGTTAAATTAAAATTATAAATAATGAAGACAGAGTTTCGAGATCAAATTTTTTATTGAAAATTTCCTCCTTTTCCCGAATATTTTTTTTTTAAATTTCTCAAATATTAAAACGAAATGCCATTTTTTTCATCTTTGTTTATAACTTTTGTATTTTTTATGTGCTAACACACGCTGTTAGCAAATTTTTCTAGTCGTCATTACGGATCCAATGAGCTATCGCACATAATTTTAATGAGCAGTATCTCTATTTTAGACCATTTTCAACTTGTCGAGCAGAACGTTACTATGTGAAATTTTCAAAATATAAACACTGATAACACGGTGTCACTTCGCCATAACGTAACGTATAAAACATCATACTTTGCGTTACTAAGCTATTTCAAAATTTCATAAAAAATGTAAGCTGAGTGCATAGTTAAGTGAGTATGAAAAATTACAAGTTACATTACTATTATACTATTTCGAAATTTCAGAAAAAAATGTAAACTGAGAATATGGTAAAGTGAGTATAAATAAATACAACTCACTATGCTATTTTGAAACTTCAGAAAAATGTAAATGTGTGTAATATAGAATATGGTAAAGATTTTTTTTTATAACATTTGACAGCAAACAAGCAGATGGATCTCCTGATGGAAAGAGTCAACCATCGCCTACAGACACCAACGATGTTAATGGTTCGTTGCTATCTTGTGGCGAGTATCATAAGTTTACTGGCTACCTTACCCTCCAACCAGGAACACGACAGTGACGAGTACGAACGCTATTGCGGCAGGAATAGGTAAGACCCGGGCGACACAATGTAGAACTCTACCACCTAGTAGCCCCGATGGTAGTGACTTGTATAGCCAATCGGTCGCCTTTTACGATCTGCCTGCCAGAACGGCAGTTGGTCTATTCTTCAAAGAAGCCCGGGACCGGGACCGGGGAAAAGTGAATATAAAATCTTTGCATTCTCTGATTGATTCTAATATATAAATAAGCTTTACGTGATGCTAATTACTGTAGTAAAATGTTATAAAATTATCCTGTTCATTTAACGATATACAGTCATATATAGAGTTTTCTAAAACTCTATATAAATCAAGTCAATAAATAAAATTTCTGAAGAACTAACACGTAATTGAAAATTACTAAATCGCAAACTGACTAATTACTGACACCAATGATCTTTATGAATGTTGAAGGTCACAATAGACTAGTGATTTAATTTTGAAATTCGGTTGATTGGCGGAAGGTCAGATTTAAATTTTTAGAGAGGATTTTTTATACACCGACAACCGACAAAAAATTGCTTACACCCAGATATGTCAGACACGACAAACGAGAAACGTATAAAGAGCCCCTGTCGTCACGGGTAAATTGGGAAAGAAATAGCGCCAGGGAGTGACCAATATGCCTCATCCTGACTTTATTTGATTTTCTCGAATCGCCTGGCAGGAAGGCAGGTGGCGTATTCAAATGATTGCCAGGTTGTATATTAGACAACATAGTTTTGTCTCGTTTAATTGATATGGGAATGTTGCAATTATGTAAATATAAAAAGAATTTTTATACGACAAACAAGCAAACAATGAAGAATAGCTGATGTCAGACTTTAAATGTTTAAAATTTCATCAGCAGTACTGAAAGCAATGTACAACTTACTACACTCTGGCCATTTTTATGATTAAGACAATAAAATGATGACGATTTGAAGTCTCATCAACAAGATACCTACTGTATAAGGTATCCTAAATAAATATGTTTTGGAACATTTTTTACATTTGGCATTTAAGTTACTTTAAGGCAAATAACCTGAAAATAATTCGGCTTACCGTGTATCGGCAGCTGAACACAGACACCTGTATAACCTCTTCACGAATAACTTCATAAGAAATTTTTTTGAGATGTAAATAAATAACCATTGATATATATCGATGTAAATAACATTATTTACTATTCTTTTTTTATAATTTATATTATGAAAAGGGAAGATTTTAGTTTATTTGCATTTTAGTGGAAAAAATCAAAAACTACTTAAGCCTAACATAGGCAACTTTTTAGCGACTAACCAAAAAAAGTGATTTTATTTTTCCTCACGCGAACAAGTCGCGAGCAAAATTGTATACAAACGATGTCCAGCGGATTCTAGGTCTTCGTGCATTTTGACAATATCGATCGTAAATTAATTTGTCTATCTTATAAGTTTCAGTACAGCATTAAAAGAATGTTTGTCTAACAGACGACTATGTACGAACACCTTCGCTGTTACAACTAATCTCGCGTATGTATCTCTTACAGTCTGTTACATAAGGCAAAGTGTCAAAATTTAAACCAAATTATTATTGTATAGTCGTCACCTGCAGAGTGGATCATCACTTGTAAGACTAATAAAACTACTTAAATTATGTTATTAATTTGATTTATTAGTACATATGTTATCAAAAAAATAAAACTTTCTTTTAATAAAGTAATAAGTTGCACAACACTATCTAATCATAATAAAATATTATCCACTAGGGAATTCTACTATTGAAACTGATTAGAGTTTCTGCTCTATAATTGTTCAACTGTGACTTCTTATTTATACAAGTGTGACCAGTATATTTGGTCTTCCGTGTGTAATTAACGCGGTGAATGAAATTAAATTTCTACAAATAAGTTCAAATAAAAATATGGCTCCATTTTGCTTTGTGTTTAAATCCTGTAGTACCTATCACTAGTTCTGCGCTATACTGTAAAAATATCGTTTCAAAATCTATCAGTAAAAGCTTCGATATAGATTTCAGGCAATCCTATCTAAATAAGTTCATCGGGGTCGGAGGGGGGGGGGGGGAAATATAACATGCCCGAGAATTAATATGTGCCTGATTTGTTGATATTATGAGACTTATAATACCTATCGTTAGCTAATGGTTTACTAATTGCACGTTAACATGGGGTTAGACGCGACGGTATATATTTTTTTATAAATTGGTTGTCGGTTAAGGGTTCCAACTTCCAATTTATTTTTATTATTCAAAACGTAAAATCTATATAGTACAATCTAATCTTAGAGAGCTATCTGCTTGTTTGCTATCTTATGATATAAAAAGGGTGCAGGGTTGTTTTTTGCAAGCAGGCAAAGTAATCCTAACTAATTCAACGGATAAATTTCACCACTGGAGGATTATTAGGTAGGTAGTATCATATATATATATATAGGATACTACCCAAACCAAAATCTATCTATAGGGTATAGGTATATCTATCGGGTTCAATTGTGAATGTAAACAATTCGCGATTCCACTTGAACATACACATAAAACATCAAAATCGGACCAGTCATACACACGCACAGAAGAATTGTATATTTAAAGATAATACCTATCAAGAGCTATAATTACATAAAAGATATTCCACACAGTAAAGCTTACCAGACGAAAATTAAAAATAACTTAGGCTTTGAAAGTGGAAATGGCAAAAAATATATTTCAAACCAGCCAATAAGGTTTTAAAACCGTTAATTTATTGTAAACTATTCTTTTTATAAAACTACGGAAGATGGAACATACAAGTGACGCAACAAAATGCAATCAAATTTTAAATTCCTCACGGAAAATCATGGGAATAGCTACGTGAACAAAGATGTGAATTTAGCCACCATGTTACGTTATGAGATATTTTAATTGGCATACTAGTAGCAGTGTTTTATTCCGAGAGCTAATGTTACTTCTAGACGTTTATTTCGACATGTCATTTCCATCATTTCTACAGTCTAGTATCTACGCTTTGTTATAAACATATTTTTAAAAAATCTAAAAATAGCCAATAGGCTATATAGCGGTGCTAAATGCTGTCATTAAAGTTATATCTTTATAACAACACAACCCTTTAATGACCCTATATATGGCCTTAATAAGATTATAATTTCTAGATATGGGTTTTTCACTAGATAGCATAGCACATGGCTCTCCTGGTGGGAAGAGACAACCATCGCATATAGATGGTTAAGACAGTAGTGGTACATTTCTTCCTGCAGCAGGGGCGTTTTGTTATAAATTAAAAAAAAAATAGCCATTAGGCATAGGCTATTATATATAGCGGTGTTAAATGCTGTGATTAAAGTTATATCTTTATAACAACACTACCGGTTAATGACCCTATATATGGCCTTAAAAAGATTATAATTTCTAGATATGAGTTTTTCACTAGATAGCATAGCACATGGCTCTCCTGGTGGGAAGCGACAACCATCGCATATAGATAGTTAAGACATAAGTGGTACATTTCTTCCTGTAGCAGGGACGATTTGTTTTAAATATATTTTTAAAAAAATCAAAAAATAGCCAATAAGCATAGGCTATATAGCGGTGTTAAATGCTGTGATTAAAGTTATATCTTTCTAACAACACTACCGGTTAATGACCCTACATATGTGGCCTTAATAAGATTATAAATTCTAGATATGGGTTTTTCAATAATATTATAAGGACAAGGTGACCTTGACCTGATACTGCAACACCTTAAATGGGCATGATACCGCACTCCTTAAAACGTACACCACTGATATTATGTGTGCGTTCTTTGCAATTCTTTCAGTGAACAGTAAATTCACATGTCGTCATTTTTTCATACGAACGCTATCCCCTATTTCAGACCATTAGAGGTTGATTTTGAAAAAAAAAAGTTAGCCATGTTTCACCCCGGATCTTCAAATATTTCCATGACGAATTTCATCAAAATCGGTTGAGCAGTTTAACCGACAAGCGAAACAAATAAACTCACTTTCGCATTTCTAACAGAGTATAGGATAGATAGTGATCAGACCTTGACCGAGCAGGAGAAAAACTACATTTATTATTCCAAGTTTTAAGCTTATTAAAAAAAAATCAACAAAAATATTTGAACTTTCTTCTGATAAATTGATTCGTTGCAGACGTTATAATACGAAAGGAGTTGACAAAACTAGCTTCGGTTTATTTTTTCAACTCCATTGCACATGACACTGAATGATTCATTTCTATGTTTATGTTTCAATTCACGATGATCATATTGGAAAAAATAAATGAACCGTGTAATATCGCAGTAGTGGAGGTTACTATTTAATCATAGTGTGACCATGCGAGACAAATAGAAAATATCTTAGTTAAGACAGCAAATTTAAGGTGCGGCACCGCTTTCAGAGTCCTATCTCCGTTCAAGACTAGAACTGTCATTATAGTCCTGATACGTAAAGTAGGCTAATTAGCATTACAATTTCTTGTAGAAATCAATAAAGTTTTTTCTATTTTAAAATACATTCTTATTATAAAAAAAATTACTAATCCCAAGAATGCCCATAACGTAAAGTCAATTCTCGAACTTCAATTTTTCCCAAATTATGGTACTCTAACTTGCAAAATACATAATGAGTGATACTAGCTTCTGATTTAATTGATATGCTGAAGTTTTAATTTTAATTTCACTTTTTCGTTGGCACAAAACTTAACAGAACAAACTTTAATTTCCTTCGAATGCAGTTTATGAGATATTTTATTCATTCATAATTTATTAGATATAGTATTTAGACAAAAGATTCTAGACATGCAACATCTGTAGCCTATAGCAATGGCATCCCTACGAATGGATCGATATTATTGTCTAGCTGGATCCAATGCAATATGATGAAAAATATTCGCAGATTTTTCCCCCAATATTAACAAAAATAATAGGTACGTTTGGTAAATAGATGTACTCCAAAAAAAAGAATAAATAATATGTCGAAATAATTAGACGGCCACGTATTAGATGAGCACGTAGGTATATTACATAACATTAAATTGTATAATTAATTAAATTACTAGCACAATTTGCGCCTATGACGTATCCCTTAAAAATTCAAATACATTGTAAAATTAAGACATAACTAATCAGCCGATAATTTACTTTTCTTCATAAAGCGAATACGCGAAGATAATGAAGATGATAATTATAATCTCACGGTCAAGATAACAAATCGGCTTGGGGGCCACAGCTGATGGGCGGTGCGGGGTGCCGAAGTCGCCGTCGCGACGCTTTTTCCCGAATGGCGAACACACCTCAATCGATGGCACGCCAACTCGGCATCTAAATCCGTAACATTTTCAGACTTAACACGAACAAAAACTTCAGTCACGAACAATCCACAAAATACAAACTCTAATGATTTATCACAATTTCGTGCAATAAATATCACAATCGAGGTATCAAACGCAGTAAAAGGTCAAGATCGCGACGGTTTATTCAGGAACAGTAGAGGATAAGGGACGGTTTGTAGTTCGGTCGCTGAAACAGAACGCTATTTCCAATTTAGACGCGGACACGACAATAATAATTATATGTTCGAGGGATGGCGTCGCGACGCGATTGTTGGTATTGGTATCGATCGATGTACTAAAGGGTAAAAACGCGTGTCGCGTGGCTACCGTCGCGACCGGCACTGGAGTTCGCACGGAGGCACCGCGCACGCGCTCTGACCGCATAAACAGCAATGCCGTACTGAGAATTTTCATTCCGATAAACAAAATTCTTACACATTATGATAATATTATCAAACATATTCACGTAATAAAGACACACATATTAACGTCAACATTAATAGAATGAAAATTTAATAAATTGAATGTATAATCGCCATGACACACGTGAAGTAGTAATTATGTAAATTTTTTTTTTAATTACGTGAATCAACAAACGCTATAAATATTGGTATTTATGATTTACCTAATACAACTATAATAAATTTTCAGGTTTTGTTGTATTAGACTATCAAGTTTTGACCTAGTTTTATTAAAACTCAAGGCTCATGATAAAGATAGAATACCCGCATCAATAATGCGCACAATGTAATCTTTAGTCTATTATTAGGTATGCAGTCAAAAGGAACATATTTCGTACTTATTGTTTGCCAAAAAGTTTGTTCCCATAGTTAGTTATTACTCTTTTTTGTATTGTAATATATATATATATATATAATGTGTGTGTGTGTGTAAATACACACACACACACATATATAAATTATATACACATAATAGGAACTGGTTAATAATAATGTCTCTTAAAAATAATTTGGTTGTTGTATTAGTTGTAATACCAGAATACCAGCATTTGTTTTTTGTGCTAATTTTTTGGGCTTCTCTTTTAGTGGATTTGTATTTCGGCTAAAACCAAAATTCAGTCTGCGTCTAACGCCGAAAATATACCTAATTAGTCAAAACCTTGCACTAAGCGAGATTGTTTGAGTTTAATATATGACTCAGTAATGGAAGGGCAAATGTTTTAACACTAATATTTGAAAAAGTTTAATCACACCGGTTCCCTTGCTAGTCTTTCCTGTTCACCACGATTCACGAGTTTGTCGATTGTCGAAGATAAGTAGTAATCTTCATTGACGACCCCATAACGATTATTGCATATTTCCCTATAGTTAGATACCCAATTTTAAATGTAAACTAGACACTGGTCTTTTTGTCGCCTCTGTGGTCTGATGTCGATGTTGACCACATCAGGTCCCGGGTTCGATTCCCGGGTTGGGGAATTCAAAATGTGTTTTATCAGTTTCGTGATAAAAAACGTTGTCCGTTCGCTGGTTGCCCGGAATTGGATAGGTGCCCGGTTGGCGATAAGCTTGCCACCTACCACATTGTGGGACTAAATATCTTCGGCTAATCGTGGGTGCATTTGTAGTACCTCTGCCTATCTCTTCAGGACACGGGCCTGAATATACTCTGAAACACTTGGTATTTAAGTATATTATAAAATACTCTGTGCATTAGTCCGGTGTCGCTGTTGTAGCCCTTAAGGGTATCAGATATTTCCATTTAAAAACCAAACTGAAATGTAAAGAAGCTCCAACAATTACGCAAAGATAGGTAGTGTTTTTAAAGACTATGTTAAGGACTGAAAACTAGTTGATGACGAATGAGTGTAGACGATTGTAGATGATACCTCTCAAGAATACTTTTTTAAAGACTGTATGTTGAGGACTGAAAACTAGGAGATAGCGATATGATTTTCGAAGGAGATGGAGTGAAGAAGATTGTAGATTATACCTCTCAAAAATACTTTTTTAAAGACTGTATGTTGAGGACTGAAAACTAGGAGATAGCGATATGATTTTCGAAGGAGATGGAGTGAAGAAGATTGTAGATTATACCTCTCAAAAATACTTTTTTAAAGACTGTATGTTGAGGACTGAAAACTAGGAGATAGCGATAAGATTTTCGAAAAAGATGGAGTGAATGAAGGTGGTGGTTGTAGATGATACCTCTTAAGTATAAATAAAAGGTTCGACAATTCATTATAACATAAAATTTTAAGATCAGCTTTCAGAGTCATACAAATAGAAACACATGTTTGTATGTATTTAATAAATTATAGTCATAATTACTATTAATGCTGATTTCTCTGTAATAAAATTTTACCAAAATCAGTAAGGTACATAACTAACAATTATTATTTATTTATTTTACTAATTTATTTTATTTTATTAAAAACATATACAAGCATATTTTTCAAATAATAAATACAAGTATTAATCTACTTGCTCTACGTTTTCGTGTTCTAGGGGTTAGCCTATTCGGCCCAGATCATGAGGTCCGATCACGGGGTCGGGCAAGTTTTATTAAGACTATTTCGAGACTTTTCTCGAAAACTGATCGGAGGCTAGTTGGGAGATATGTTGATAGTTGGGAGATATGAGCAACCCTCGTGTCTCGGATGATCACATAAAGCTGTTAGTCCCGGTTATCGCTGGAAATAAGCAAAAATTGTTATGAGGTCGTCAATGGAGATTAATACTTATCTTCGGCAATCGACAAACTAGTGAATCGTGGTAAACAGGAGTCTAGCAAGGGAACCGGTGTGACTATACTTTTTTAAATATTAGTGCTAAAACATTTGTTCTTTCATCACTGAGTCATGTAGGTATTAAACTCAAACAATCTCCATTTCATGAAATAAGTTCCATTGTCGAAAGTCATACGACATTACCAACAATGGTAAAATTATCATATACGTTGAATATAAACACAATATTATCATTTTTAATTTGTTTAATAAATAATGGAAATAAACCGTTCCCCATGTTGGTCCTGGGGTCCTTTGAACAATTGGCCAATTGCCGTTCTGCCAGGCAGGTCGTAAAAGGCGACCGTATGCGAGTCACTTCCATCGTGGCTACGAGGTGGTAGAGTTCTGCATTGTCTCGTCCAAGTTTGGTACCACCGCCTCACCACCGTTAGTGCTTGTCACCGTCGTGTTTCGGTTTGGAGGGTAACGTAGCCGGTAAACTTATGCATGTTGCATTAGACCTCGCTACAAGATAGCACTATTAACAACTTTGGTGTCTATAGGCGATGATTGACTTACGCTAAATTGAAGTATGTTAAGCTCAAAGAGTAAAAACTATAAGCATAGATTTTTTTCAGTGCAAACATCTAGTTACTTAAAAATGACAGTACATTGATTGTTAAAAAGTTGTGTATTTTGGAAACGATAATCAATGATTTTTCAAATAGCAGTCAACTAAATTTTTGAGATCTAAAGTTTTGTTTTAACTACATAATCGATAGGATGAAAAATTTCAAAGCAATGTTAAAAAAAATTCAATTTTCGTCATTGATCCCAATCAAATTGACCGATTTTGATTTAATTAACGGTATTTGATATTCAATAAACGCAGTTTTTTAAGGACCGCCGCCTGCCTCAATAGCGACAAGGCTTGTCATTGTCGTATTCTGGTTTAGAGGGCAAGGTAGACTTATGCATGTGGTAAACGGATAGCAACGCACCATTTACATCTTTGGTGTCTATAGGCGATGGTTTATCTTTCCATCAGGAGAGCTATCCGCTTGTTTACAATCTTATACAAAAATATTTTTTAAACCGGTTTAAAAGTTATCAAGTTCTGAGGTAAAAAAACATTAAAAAACTACAGCAAACTTGATAACTTCTTCCTTTTTGGAGACGGCTGAAAGAGCCACAGTCCGCATTTATTTTTCCGCTTATTTCTAAATCTTACAATGGATTTTGATACGTTTGAGTAAAATTGTTATGGACAATACATCGTAATTAATCATTTGTGACAGCAAAAAACCAATTTTTTGTATCCAAATAGTTAAAAATCTATTCATCTCTTACAATGTAGTAAATTCAATCGTGCAACGCTGCACCGGTACAAGTAGCTAGTAAAATAACTAGAAGTTACAGCTTTAATGATACGTTTAATATATAAAATATAAAGTATAATTTATACGCAGTAAAACTGGAACAAGCAACTCCAACTTGCTATATCTCCGAAACCCCCAAACAGATATTTACCAAATTTACATGGGACCAAATCGGAAACTTTTTCTCTTAAACAAAAAAAAAATTTGCAAATCCGTCTACATATGACGGAGATACATATACATAAAAACAAATAAAATCCGTATTGAGAACCTCCACGTTTTTAGGAAGTCGGTTTACAAGTGTAGTTTAAATAATAAGTTACCCTTATTAAAACAAAGTTTAACCAACTGGCAAAGATACAGATTGTTGAACATAATAAGTATAATGAACTGTCAAAAAGTTATTTTGGTCAAGGTCTACTTGTACCAACCTATCAACGGCCATATTGAGCTACATATACCAGCAATATTTCTAGAACCATATCTGTAAATATTTTGTATATTTCTAGTACCGAAATTCGTTCAATATTTAATATTGAAAGAATTTCGGAAATATATAATTTTCGGTAAAAAATTTCAGTAACAATATTTAATATATTTAATGTAAGAAGTATTTGAAATTCGACCAATTTAGACACACGGGCCCGATTCACGTAACAAAACGTCAAAGCTTTTAGGGCTCTTACATATTATGCCACTTCGTAGCAGGACGCGACGTTGTATCGTATTTATTAAAAAACGGCCGAACCGATTTGGATGAAATTTGGCACACATAATATACATCATGAACAGGAATAGCACATAGGGTACTTTTTATTTCAGAAAAATAAGTTGATCCCGATGGATTCACCAAAATCTGTCATATTGAAGGGGGCTGCAGGGCGCAGGTAGTAAGTGATATACCTAAGCCACAGTGAAGCGTGGTCAGGTTCAGTTAGTATTCTTTGAAATAATCTCTGCTTTGCAAACTTGAAAACACTGATTGCAAGAACCGAAACTGATATAGCATTTTAACATCTTTGTATTACTAAGCGATGATTAATTTCTTTCCATCGAGGGCAAACTTCTTATTTGCCATCCAATTATATGTATAAAAATGTTTGGCTGTTACTCAATATTTTTATCTTTTTATTCACAAAAAAAAATTAATAAAAGCAGAAGGCTGATAAGCACAGTTGGTTTATAATTATAGGAAACCGTTGTTAAACCTTAGTAGGTACACCAGAGTAGCTAAAGACTTTTCTTCTTTTATATCATAAGATAGCAAACAAGCAGATAGGTCTTCTGCTGGAAATAGTCAACCATCGCCTTACACCAAAGATGGTGCGTTGCTATCTTGTGGCGAGGTCTAATGCCACATGCATAGTTAGTTCTTTCATTTGACTTATGTCGCAAGAAAAAAGCGTGAAAAATATATAAACGCAGTTAAATAACAGCAATACGTTATAAAGAGCAAATTCAATTTCATACAAACCATAAACCAAAAGGTTATCTTACATAAAACCATTGTTTAAAGGGCGATTTCATGCTCCGTAATAATAACCACAGATTAATAACAGTACTTGAATGTCTATTATATTCAAAATTTCCATCAATTGTTTTTAAGGGTCATCAAATGTCCGTTTTATTTCATTATGAAATAAAATACATTTCAAATTTATTGTAACAGAATAACCGTTCATAAAATTCGACTGTTTTCTTGTAATCGCTTAATGGTTATATTACATGCGCAATCAATTATTTGAAGTATAAACCTAATACTTGAATTGTTAATGTCTAATCGACACATATACGTAACTTGTATAACTAACTAGTTTTATTACATCATAATAAGTATTATTAACAAAAAATGGTATATCTTCCGATCAATTATCATTGACTACTAATACAACACAGCTACAATAACGTCAGTGCTTGCCACTGTTGTGTTTCGGTCTAAAGAATAAGTAGGGATTGTAAATGTTTATAGACGGTTAATATTTACTTGTTTGAAATATTTTTGTATCTGACGAAATACAAGCAAGTGGGTCTTTTACTGAAACATATACTCCACTGACCATAAACATTACAAAATAAGAAAAATTACTGCCGATGCGATGGTAAACTCTGAAGAAACTATCAATCCTCTCTTTTAAGTATGACCTTCTTGCTAAATTCCTAACGACCAAACTCTTTTGGGACAATATATGAAGGGTATCGTCTCAAAGTTTTATCATACAGGCAAAGAAACGCGATTGAATAATCTTACCCAAATTTATATGACACCAAATAGGAGCCTTCCAAACAAAAGAAAAAAATTCTAAATCAACCCAGGCGTTTTTGTCTATTCGGGGTGACAATATAAATCCGAAGTAAAAAACCAAACAATTATCGACCGGACCGTGACTTTCCGGTAGAAAATAATAGGCGACTGCCTTTTTACCCGGTAGTTCGTAAACAGCGAACGCTCGAGACTAGAAGGATGGAGGGTTCTGCAAAGGCTTGCATGACTTTGGTATCTTACCAAATTCATGCATGCCTTACCTTTTCTTGTCGCAACTGTACGATAGCTTTTTTTTTTAAAGGGGCAATAGGCCCACCTCTCGTTCCCACCACTGTAACTTCTGTAAACCAGAATCAACAGCGGCAACCTTCCTGATAACCTCTGAGTTGCGAGCTCAGGGTGCCCTGGGGGAAAAGCTAAGCTGTCTTGGAACCCGCATCGAATTTAATCAGAAGAGTATAGGAGGAGTAGGAAAATACATCCAGTTTCCCTCCCTTTACAGCAGGAGACAGCGTAAGATAAAGCAAAAACTGCTAAGAAATGAGACGTTTACAATCAGGTTAAGCCTGATTGCTATTGCACCACGGTAGTTTAGGTATTTGAGGACCTACGAAAATGGCCTACTTAATTCTGCTTCCAGTAGTATGTATGACAAAATCGCTTGAAGGGACGGAAATTCCCACGTGTTGCTACAAGGTCGGAATAGTAGATTACCCCGGATATACATCGTATACTATCAAGCATTTGGCTACGTTCATTTTGCCAGAGATTACACTCCCAAAGAATATGATGTGCAGTTTGTTCATATTTACAGTTTATGGTGGAACATTCGCAAAATGGAGAAGGAACTAATTTGAACGAGAATAATTTAGCTTTAAAATTACCATGACTAGTAAGGAACTGTGCAACACAATGATCTATTTCTATCCACGTTTTACTTAATCGTTCCCGGACGCAGGGGAAAAAGTTATATAAATGCCGTCCTTTAGGTGAGCAGCACCAACGCGACTGCCATTCATTTATTAATTCATTAGTAACATCCATCACGGGATTAAAGAGGCGACGTATTTTTGTTTGAGCTTGCGGATTAATAAATTCTGGGCTAGTAAAGTTTTTAGAATTATAGTACATTGAGGACCGACGCTGAATTTCTAAATCTAATGGAAATACACCTGATAAAACGGGTAAAGCTTCAGAGCTTACAGTGCGATATGCTTTACACAGAAATATTAAAGCCAAACGCTGATTTTGAAGTAATTTGCGCCGGGTCGCGCTGCTTGTAACTTTATCAGCCCATGCTGAACATGCATAAGTAATACAACCTAAATAAGTTGCGTTATAAATTGTCTTTAAAGTGTTAAAGGTTAAACCCCACGTTGAGGTAGATATGCCGGCAAAGGACAAGTAATTCCGTTTAGCTTTTTCACTGATATAGTTAATATGATTTATAAAAGTATAATTTTTCTCTAAAACTAAACCTAAATATGTTACGGACTACTTTCTCTTTACTGTGCTATTATTTAATTTTATACTAGGAGACGATAGAAGCAAACCTTTTAGTATTAAGTAGAACGTTTTATGAGGCGCAAATTTTAAATGATTTCTGAATCCCCAGTTGGATATTAAATTAAGACTAGTATAAGCCAGTGACTCTATCTGTGCTCGTGTGTTTGCTTGTATTATTAAAGCAACGTCGTCCGCATAACCTATAAGTGAACATCCTTCAGGCAAGGCTAGTGAAAATAAATCATCAAATCCTAAGTTCCATAGATATGGCGAAAGTACTTGATCCCTGTGGGCAGCCCAGAGTAAGGCGTTTAGATGCAGCGTAATGCCCTAGCTGTAATTTCAAGTGACCGTTTTCTAAATACGATTTAATTAGTTGATATATATTAGAATAGCATCCCCTTATTTTTAGTTTTAATAATAACATCGGCCACCACGCGTTATCAAAAGCACCTGAAATATCCAAAAAGATACCCACAACATAATTATTTCGTGATAGTTCTACCGTTTTTCTCATGGTTAGCACTGCATCTACAGTGGATTTTCCGGCGGTAAATCCAAATTGTTGTTTATTGAATGTGGGCCATTGCGGTAAGAGTCGAGGAACTACTAATCTTTCTAGCAGTTTATCAAGAGAAGGTAGAAGTGTAATTGGGCAATATGATTTAGGGTCATCCGGAGGCTTGTCACCAGATTATGGAATAATTTTGAGATATCCTTGGCGCCATATTTTAGGGAAAACACCTTCCGCAATGCAACGATTTATTACTTTTAGAATATAGTCTGGGGCTGCTATACACGCTTGTTTTATCATATAATTTGAGATTTTATCCTCTCCGGGCGCTTTTTTCAATGGTAAATTGTTAACGGTATTTAACAATTCATCTAAGGATACCAGACTCGATATGGGGGACACAGGTGTCACGTCAACTTGTGATCTAATTTCACGATGATATTCGTTATCCCGCTCTAGATTACGATACGATGTACGATAGCTTGTCACTGTTTTGTTAGATGTGGCATAATTCCACTCGGATAACACTAAAACGGTAATATTTTAATATCTATAGGCAATGGTCATCTCTATCCACCAGGCGAGCTATCAAGTTTATTTGTTATCCTATGATATAAAAAAACAATCGCATGAATGATTTCGCGTGAAGATACATACCTACGTTACAAATTTTGTAATCAACAAAATAAATGACATTCAATCACGTCATAACAGCAAACAGATCTGAATAAAATTTGGCACCAGAAAGATTATAACATGAAATAAAATACATACTTTCCCGGAAAAATACTAAATTCTCTTATGATTCACCAATATGATGCAGTGCGCTGAGAGGCGCGGCTATTTCTTTACACAGTATAAAACAAAGTCGCTTCCGCTTTATGTTGGCTTATATCTTTTATATTACGATTTTAATTTTCCCCCGTGTTGGTTCCGGGCTCTTTTGTAGAATAGACCAAATGCCGTTCTGCCAGGCAAGTCGTAAAAGGTGACCGATTGGCTATGTGAGTCACTATCATCGTGGCTACTAGGTTGTAGAGTTCTGCATTGTCTCGCCCGGGTCAGGTACCACTACCTTACCTATTCCTGCCGCAATAGCGTCAGTGCTTGTCGCTGTTGTGTTCCGGTTTGGAGGGTAAGGTAGCCGGTAAACTTGTGCATGTAGCATTAGACCTCGCCACAAGATAGCAATGCACCATTAACATCTTTGGTGTCTATAGGCCATGATTGACTCTTTCCATCAGGAGACACATCTGCTTGTTTGCTATCTTATGATATAAAAAAATTCGGTTTTCATCGATAGATAGAGTGATTCAAGAGAAAGGTTTGTATGTATAATACATGCATATTGTAGTAAAAAAGCCAAGAATTTTAAAAGCTTTGTCGTAACAACATATTTTTGTGCGCTTGCATTGCACAAGTGCAAAGCCGGGAAGGATCGCTAGTGTGTGAATAAATGTAACTTACGGAAGTAATTGAGTGTCTCCCTGATCTGGTCAGGCGTAAGCTCGAGGTCTTGAGAACTGACTGGAAGCGCCGGCGACGGAATAAACCAATCTTGATTTTCGTAACCTACAACAAGAATGTCATTTGAAATTCAAACACAACTCTTAACTGGAAAGGTAAGTTGGGTACGTAATGTGAGAGATATTGATAAGGAATTATCATTCTCAAGTTATTTCTAAGTATGTACATAACTAGCTGATCCGCGCTGTTTCGCCTGCGAATAGATTAATATGTCATCCATACAAGTACTTTTCCATGCAAATTTTCATGCCCTTTTTCAGCGGTCTAACTCCGGTTCTTCAACTATCTCCATGCCAAATTTCATCGATATCAGTTCAACGGTTTAGCCGTGAAAGCGTAACAGACAGACAGACCAACATTCGCATTTATAATACTATGGAACTATGGATAGTATGGATTTTTAATCGATTGCCGTGTGTTAAAGCTATTTTGCTCTCCATCCGATCGAAATTAATGATCGAAATGTTCTGAACAAAATATATCCATAAAGTATCCTCAGGCAGGTTCTTTTGGAGGGGAGACAGAGTGAACCCAACGTCTACAGACTTTCCAGTTCACCACAATATCGGTTGGTGAGATAGAGGATGATCCCTACTACATTTTACCGACCTGATACAGAGTATCGCTTATTTCTAGCGATAACTGCGATCGACAGCTTTAAGTAGTCATTAGAAGACGGAGTTGTACATACTTAAATGAAACACACTTAACTCCAAGCTGTTACTGAGATCATTTTGATTTTTTGAAATAACCGAAAAAATCTACAACACATGCCCAACCTAGAGGTCTAACCCAGGATCTCATGATCTGAGACGAATAGAGGCCGAAACCTAGGCAGGCTAAAGTTTAAATGAGTATCCAAGTTAAAAACAATTAAAACAAACCCAGTTAAAAAGATAATTATCACTCTTGTTTAAAATTATAAACAAAATTAAATCTAAGCTTTTTCAATTAGATCAATAGTCTCATTTAAACATGAAACTGTATTCGAGTCCAAGCGCTGTTATGATGATGATAGATCAGCGAAATTATACCCATGTCCAATAGTATAGTTACTAAAGGACGCCAAATAATTATTCAATAGACAACCTACTGTCTATTATTGACTATCTCTTTGTTGTAACAGATAGCCATATCTTCCGTGGATCATTACCCTAGATTCGAATTTCGAGTGAAGTAATAACGAGAATTTGTCCTTGTCGGTTTAGAGAAATTTTCAAATTACCTTGAAGATGGGTCAGTTTTAAAAACAAAACAAAGAAAAAAATTAAACCACCAGATATTTCTTCCGTTTTAAAATTAAAATTTTCATAGATTTTAAGCTTTTTTCATAGATTTTAGCGAAAAATTGAAACTGACGTGCAAATCTTACATGACTCTTTTAACTCTATCAAACTTTTAAATACTCTCCTCTGTAATATTTGCAATATCGAATCGCTGCATATTTTTTGGAAGTCATTAAAAGACATCTCATCTAAATTTGAAAGGCATTGTATAAAAATTATATTTTTATTAATTTTTATATTTCATAATTACAGTTGTAAGATCTCGAGTTTGCCAATATGACATCTCTTTCAGAGAAAAGCCCGCCCTTTATACATGTTTTATATTATTTTTTATTTTTAATAATGTATATTGTGTACATTTTTTTTTGTAAAAATGTTTTTCCATATATTTGAGAACAATCCAAAAACACTTGACCAATTTAAACCGTACGATTTATTACTGGTATATTATTTTGTCTCACTATGATAATGAAAATGTGCATTTCAGCTAACTATGCTTTTTTTAGGACTTCTGGATTTTTAAACACATTGGAAATATATTACATCCTACCTACACTAACATCACCCAACCAAGCAAAATCAAATAGTTTTCAGCCGACGTAAAAACGAAGTTATCAGTTTGAAATGTATGAAATATTGCTGGAATAAGACAATATGTAATTGAGTATAATGATCTATTAGACGTCAAAACATTCTACGTATTTAATTTCGTAAGTGTATCTATGTTCGTATATTTGTATAGGTATATGAACGTTTGTGTGTTTATCCACGAATTTCCCAAGACCTAAAAACGATACCGAGATAATTCTTTTTGGGTGAAATCAGGTATATTTCAACTTAGAGGACAGGGCAAGTATTATCAAAATAGGATCAGTAGTTTTTGAGATATGAGTATAATTGATATTTAAAGTAGGTTTAAATTTTTAAAATTACTATATCGGGTCATGCAAACGAAAACGTTTAGTAGTTTATACAAAAATCGAGATCGTTATCTTTCGAACAAACCAACAAAATACACTTTCGCATTTATCTTATTAATGTAGATAGTTAAAAGTCACCGGATATTTTTGCAGTAATTTAACTTAAAACTAAAAGCATTCAAAATTTCTTACGACCCGAAACCCCACTAAGTAACACTGATTCACACAATAAGTTTTTTAAGTCGAGTCAGTTTAATAGTAATCCCCGTGTTGGCTCGGGCTTCTTTGACGAATACATTAACTGCCGTTCTGCCAGGCAGGTTGTAAAAGGCGACCAAATAGCTATACGTATCATTACCATCGTTACTACTAAGTGGTAGTAGAGTTCCGCAATGTCTCATTGGGGTATTTGATACACTGCCTTTCCTATTCCTGCCGAAACAGCATGGATGCTTGTCATTGTTGTGTTCCAGTTAGGAGGGTAAGATAGCTGGTAGACTTATGCATATATGGCATTGCCATCGCGTCACACAAAAAGCAACGCACCATTAACATCTTTGGTGTCAATAGGCGATTTTTTTCAATTTATTAAAATTCTTTGTGAAACCTTTTTTTTTAATTTATTTATGCGTTGTTCAAGCTTTTTTTTAATCATATTCCTGAAAGTTTAAAATCTATTTACCAGTATCGAAATTTTATAAAACCCTTTTTGATCTGCTATTAAATAAGATTTAAATCCGCTTGTACCAAATTATTCAAATACTTTATACTCTCCATCGTCGGCATTTAGTGAAACTCCGTCATAATTATTCTTTTATTACTGTTTCACGATCGCAAACTGTTCACAAACGATCACAAAAGTTTGTGATCGTGAAACAGTACAAGTGTTTAAAATACACCGACCACACAGCCCATAGACACCTAATAATAGGCGAATGACTTGTGTCAACACATCTGACTTATAGTTCCGATGTAAATGTCCACGCGCCAATAAGTAGTAATTGGGTAATCAGTGTCGACCAATCAGATGCTCTGTACATTACTATCTTTCACTGTGGCCTTGAGTTAGCCAATTACGGCGTTGCAACCCCACTTCGTCTTACCTCAGCTAGTTGCCAGATTGCATTCAATATGGAAAATCAAACATTAGCCGTCTATACGCTGTGTGGTCGGTGTTAAAATAAAATATTATTTTTTTTAAATACTTTATAAATGACTATGGCTTGTGCCATTATTATATTAAATAACTAGCTGTTGCCAGCGACTTCGTCCGCGCGGAGTTCGTTTACTCCGCACTGCCCCTTCTCAATAGGTGATAGCATGCTAAGATGTAGCCTATATGTTGACCCGACCTATTAGTAATATTCATACAAAATTTGAAGTAAATCCATGCAGTACTTTTTGAGTTTACACCGGACAGACATACAGACAAACAGACAAAAATTCTAAAAACTATATTTTTAGCTTCGATATCGATTGTAGATCACGCCCCAAGTATTCTTTAAAAAAATATTTAATGTGCAGTTTTGACTTTCCTACGATTTTATTATATGTATAGATAGATAGTGTATGCCTAAGTTAAACTGGTTTAAATCTTTGACGATAAAATATAATTTTCAAATATCTACAATTGAGATATATATATATATATATATATATATATATATATATATATATATATATATATATATATATATATATATATATATATATATATATATATATATATAGAATTTAGGTAACAAATATTTAATTTAAGTCTTACAGTTATAAAATAATTCGGTATATGTTTGTATATATAAATTTAAATATTCGCACACAATATTATGGTAGAATATGCTGCCTTTCTACTCGTATGTATGTTTATATATTTTGTAGTACCTTGTTATTGGAAAATAAAAACAATGCTTTTTTCTTAAATGAATCAACATATAATTAAGCGTGTATAACACTAAAAATAAGCGTAAATACTTATAACATTACCCCCTTTCTCGCACATTTCTCACACAAACATCATCAAAAAACGTACACTATTTAAACTATGCACTGGAAAATCAAGAGAATAGTGCACAGATGCGACTACGTCAGAGGAGGGCCGAATCACAGCTACATTCCATGGCCACTTTCAACCCATTCTGTTCCTGTTTTTGATATCACGTGACTTAACGCACGGCAATAGAAACTGGTTAGGGACTGATTACATTATCAATCATATTTTTTTACCTTTTCTCTTTATAGACTTTATATTACAATTGCGTTTGCTTACCCATACTGTAGTCTTAATGGTAATGACATCGGCTTGATTCCAAGCTCATGTTCTATGTATCTAAATAAAAAGATATAATTACGCCTTTTTCTTGCGGTTTGAGTTTACGCAAAAACAACAGCTCTTGTCAATGTTACGTCCCGGTTAAAAAAGTAAGATAGTCGGTAAACTTATACACATGGGATTATATTCCCGCCTGACAGATAGTAACAAACCAATAATATCTCTGTTTTGTGTTTGTTTTTTGCAGCATCAATTCCAAGTTTATCTTTACATATTAAATGACTATAATATTGAATTCATGATGTGGATATTCAAGAAAAGTTATGTTTAGTGAAGTCAAATCTGTTTAATTTATTTTATACTAGCTGCAGCGTGCAGCCCACTGCATTATAAGTGTTTGGCGAATCCCGTGGGATCACAATTTTTCCGGGATAAAAGGAGCATATGTGCTATTCCAGGTCATCGTTTACATGTATGCCAAATTTCATCCAAATCCTTGTAGATGTCATAAGACAGCAAACAAACATGGGTCTCCTGATGGAAAAAGTCAACTATCGCCTATAGACACCAGTAATGTTGCTATCTTGCGGCAAGGTCTAATGCCACATGCTTAAGTTTACCGGCTACCTTGCCCTCCAAACCGGAACACGACAGTGACAAGCACTGACGCTATTGTGGCAGGAATAGGTAAGGCGGTGGTGCCAGGCCCGGGCGCCACGATGCCACGATGGTAGTGACTCGTATAGCCAATCGGTCGCCTTTTACGACCTGCCTGGCAGAACAGCAGTTGGCTTTGTCCTCAAAGGACCCTGGGATCAACACGCGGAATTTTTTAAGATAATTGCGCGAACAGTGGAGTATGAAATTTGGTACAGTAAAAGTTTACATTGCGGAGAACTGCAGAAACCTAATATTTTTTAATAATATGCATTAGAAATATATTAAATTGATAAAAATAAACATTACACACGCTACATTTATGTGATATACACACATAGATACAAACTATTTTCTTTATGGCAAAAGTCGGTTGTCAAACTTAAAAAGATTTCTATAGTCGAATTTCGACCACACGCGATCGCGAGTAATATAGATACGTTATCACGGTTTCCGCATGGAGTAGGCCGAGTGAAACAAAGTTTTACCTAATAACGACTTTTAGATGGCCTTATGAACTAAGCTGAAAAGAGTAACATAACTAATGAAACATGTTAAATCCGTACTTCCATACTAGTCCATACTGATAAACAGTGTGTAAAAATAACCCTGTCGGATAATTAAAGGTGTTATTTGGTACCGTACGGTTACATATATGTAATTATTTTATGGATATTAATTAATTAGTTTTCCCAATGAAAAAAAAATCTTAAATGGTATTTTCATACATTAAGTATGACAACACCAACAAATAAGTAAACTCTATTCTCAAAGAATGCCGCACATGTCGGATGCTGCTACTAAAGGACAAGCGGCGCGTGTGAGGTGCGTTTAAAAGTTCCTTTGTAAAAAGCCGAAAAACAAATAATGCGCCTTCGCGTGGTGTTTGTGCGAAAGCCGCCAAAGCGAAACAATCAAACAAATAGCGACAAGGTGTTGTCATTTTTAAAATATTTGCTTAACTCTAGGGTAATATAAGTAAAACTACGAATATTAAAAAAACGATATCTTTTTTATTTTCAGAAATAAAGTCTTTTTTTTTTCAGTAATGCCTTTAACCAACCTATATGCCTTTTTCGGATTGGACAGGGTTTTCTTTACATACTATAAATATATAAAAAAAGGACAAACCCGCTGAGTTTCTTTCACCCTATTGTAATTTAATATTTTTAGATTAAATATAATATGTACAAATGTGTAAATAAATAGTGAAATTTATTCAATTTCATAGAATATCTTAATTACATATGTATATAAATTATGTATCACGTTATTTGTCCTCTATGGATTCCTAAACTACAGACCGATTTCAATAAATTTTGTGATAAAATAGTTTTTATCTCAATCAACCCCCCCCCCCCCCCCACTCCTCAAGTAACAAGTAATTGTACTTGAGCAGGGGCCATGGCGAAACAACGTTTGCCGGGTCGGCTAGTAACAGTATAATTTTTAAATAGTTGCGCTCACCATGTCATGGTAGAACGTGTTAGTAACTTTTGATTTTTAAGTTATTAAAAATAACTTGCATATAATAATTTTTCATTTCATTTAAATATTATATATGCGAAAGTTGTTTTTTCTGTCTGTTACGTTTTGTTAGGATGGAATAGGCTAAATTCATGAAACTATGAACCTATTTCGACGTATGTTAATCTTCTCGCGGACGAAGCTGCGCGGGCCAGCTAGTGATTAAATAAGTCACAACAGCAGGGCCGGGCTTATCATAAATATTTTAAATGATTTTCCAGAAAAGATAACATAAATAACACTTTTAGATAAATGAAAACAGCTTCACTCAACGGTCAATAAAAGTACCGTAAAGCAAATTCGTAAACGCGAGATGGTCACACTCAACTGGTGCAATTGACATGGTGTTGATTTATATTTCCTAGACAGATCGTGACCAAATCGCGTTCAATCTACCCGGATACCTCAGATACAAACTAGTTAAAAGATATGAGTGTATAAATACTGTATTTCTGTGATAGATACTTCAAAATGGGGCCGGATCAATGCGAGGAAATGATTAATGTTTTCTACTGTCATGTTCCAGTTTCGAATGTTAAGTAGGCAGTTAATAATAATAATATCATAAGATAGTAAACAACCAGATGGGTCTCCTGATGGAAAGAGTCACTTATTGCCTATAGACACCAAAGGTGTTAATGGTGCGTTACTATCTTGTGGCGAGGTCTAATGCCACATGCATAAGTTCACCGGCTACATTACCCTCCAAACCGGAACACGACAGTGACAAGCACTGACGCTATTGCGGCAGGAATACGTAAGGTGGTGGTACCAGAAAACGGGCGAGACAATGCAGGACTCTACCACCTAGTGGTAGAGTTCTGCATTAAGAATAACGGCAATAATAATAACGGCACGTATTGTGAGGAGGTTTCTTTCTCTGTCGCCCTGACCACCGGCGGCATAGCTTCCCGCGGCGCGGCGGCGGGAAATCTATTTTTAAATATTTATTTTTATAATATTGTATTTTTTTAAATGTTATAGTTATAAATGTATATATAATAAGAAGCAAAATGTAAATAACGGGATAATAATAATATACTATTTTAAAAACACTATAAATCCTCGCGCGTAATCGTTTGCCGATCAAATTTTGAACCTGTGGTAAATCGAATAATCAAGACTTAACCTTAAAAAAAACTGTAATATCCCTTCAAATAATCTGCTTACATTATTACGATATTGCTCTGGAAAAAACTTGAAAATATGAAGTTTTCATTACGAATCGAATACGCGCCCTTAATATTATAAATACGAAAGTTTGGATGTTTGGATGGACGGATGGATGGATGCATGTTCGTTACTTAATCACACAAAAACTACTGACGGTATTCAAATGAAATTTGGCATACAGGTAGACCTGGTATAGCACATAGGCTACTTTTTATCCCCGAAAAATAAGGTTATCCCGCGGGATGCGCCAAAAACTTTTATAATGCACCGGGCTGCACGCGGCAGCTAGTATTATTTGTACTTTCCACCATCAGCACTTGGTAAAGCTGCACCAAATTAATTTTCTTAACATAAACGCTTGTAGTGTTTTACAAATATAATTTATTAGCTGTTGCCAGCGACTTCGTCCGCGCGGACATCGTTTACTCCGCACAGCCACAGCCTTACAATTACAAACACAACAAAAAAAATTTAAAAAATTGGTCCAGCCATTCAGGCGTGATGTCGTGACCAAGGAAAATAGGGATTGATTTTTATTATTATTATATATAGATGTTTTTAAAATAATCTATACATATAATAAAATCGTAGGAAAGTCAAAACTGTACATTGAATATTTTTTTAAAAGAATATTTGGGGCGTGATCTACAATCGATATCAAAGCCAAAAATATAGTTTTTAGAATGTTTGTCTGTTTGTCTGTTTATCTGTTTGTCTGTATGTATGTCCGGGGTAAACTCAAAAAGTACTGCATGGATTTACTTCAAATTTTGCATGAATATTACTAACAGGTCGGGTCAACATATAGGCTACATATTATCACGCTATCACCTAGCGGCCAGGTGCAGTGCGGAGTAAACGAAGTCCGCGCGGACGAAGTCGCTGGCAACAGCTAGTATAATATAAACTAGAAGCCCAGATAATGCTCTAATAGACGAAACCGGTTGGCTTAGATGTGTTAATGAAAGTGGTTGTGATAATAAATATTTTTTTACAAAAAATAAATCCGACGAAAAGTTATGCGTGGCCATACAAAAAATCGGTGAGTAAATTATAATTCGTCTTCTGTTGTCGTACTCTTTTATGAAGATTTTTTTGCAAAACATATGAAACAACCCTCGGGATATATTCCATTTAATACAAAAAAGAATTATTAAAATTGGATCACTCTGTAAAAGTATACATGGTCATACATTGAAATCAGTGAGTGAAAAATCAATCATCCATTGTTTACGGATCCTTAAAGATGGATTTAAAAAAATTGTACCACCCTCGGGGTTATACCATTCCAATAGAAAAAGAATTATAAAAATCGGACAACTCTTTATAAAGTTGTACATGAAAATATACGCGTCGAAATGAGATATCTCCATTTTTCGTTGGTTGAAAATTAATGTATATTTGTGAGACGGTACAAGAGTTTATGTTAAGAAAATCAATATATCTCAAATCTGCTCATCAGTTCATAATATGAACCTTGTCGGATTAGGTAAAGCTATGTCATACTACAAGAAGTTGCATCTAGTAACTAGTTGACAGCTGGCATGTCTGAGACCGGTCCGGAATGCACTCTGGTCAGGGGACGATGACTCTGACGATGAGACACCATTATTTATAGCATAATAGCGCGACACCGGCGGCGCCGGAAGCCGCGCCTCGCATTAGGATGGAACACACACACAACAATAAAATTTACATACAGAGAAAATTGTATTTGTTAACCAATAATTTTACTATAGTAAAATTTACTTTAAAAGTATTTAAATAGTTTGGTGCAAGCGAAAGGGAAAATACTAGAAAAAAAAAGAGAAAATTACGAGAAAGTTCTGACAGTTTGATCAGCAGTTTGTATGCCCGACTATTGTCTTTGCAAACCGTTCATTTAAGTATTTAACCAAGGTTAAATTTTGATTTTTCATTATAACTTAAAAAATAGCTTATTTCCAGAGATATTTTCGTGTTTTTTTAAGTGGATCATGTCAAACGGTCGTATCATTAAATGGTCCTATGTTATAGATTTTACACTTTCAATCGTCGGCACTTGGTGAAATTCCATTATTTTTAGTTGAAACTAGTTTATCAATCACTCACTTGTACTTTTATTTCACTATTATTATACACTAAATTATTTAATTTTATCGACCGGTTTCGCTTTTTAAAGCATCTTCAGGACGTAATATTCTTTACTCCTACTTTTAGAGTAAAGAATATTACGTCCTGAAGATGCTTTAAAAAGCGAAACCGGTCGATAAAATTAAATAATTTAGTGTATAATAATAGTGAAATAAAAGTACAAGTGAGTGATTGATAAACTAGTTTCAACTAAAAAAAAAAAGGTCCTATGTTAATTTGTGTTAGACGCGAAATTCCAAGGACTGAATTAAGAATCAGACATGACTAATATTCACACAAAGTTTTACGTCAATATTTTTAAATATTCAGGCAACCGGTTTCGCCTTTCAGCATTTGAGGGATATGATATGGTGATAATAATAAATAGTTATAATAAAATATAACATAAGATATAAAAAAAAATATATAATAAAAAAGCCCCCGCTGCTTCTTCAATATGAGCTATATGTTTATTTATATTAAAGGCAAATGTCCTTAGCGACAATTAATTATCACTTTATTGCAGGATACATAACATTACGTTATTTTACATTAGAAATTGATACAAGCGACACTTGATGACATTTTTATAGTTTTCCATCTTTTTATTACACAGTAATTTTTTGATGATTATTTTTCATAGGGTAGCAAAAAGCAGATGGTTCTCCTAATAAAAAGAGATAACCATCGTCTATAGACACCAAAAATGTTACGGGTGCATTGCTATCCGTGTGGCGGGTCTAGAATGACAAATTCATAAGTTTACCGGTCACTTTAGCCTCCAAACCGGAGTCCGAGCGCGACAAGCACCGGCGCTATTGCGGCAAAAAGTAGATTAGGTGGTGGTGCCAAACACTGGCGAGACGTTGCAGAACTCTACCACTCAGTGAGTAGTCACGATGTTAGTGATATGTATTAGACTTCTCTTACATTTTACAAAAGGCCTAGCAGTTAAGTATCTGATCTAGTCTTCAAAACGGGGTACAGATTATCAAGTGGAATATCCAGTGCTTGTGTAGAAACGGTTAAAGACTTACTGCGGTTGTATTTCTATTACGTTCGTAACGATGACATAAAACTACTCGTTATTAGTTTTTATTTTTTAATGTCTGTTATATATTATACTAGCTGACCCGGCAAACGTTGTTCTGCTTTTTTAACTTCTCTTATTTTTTTTTCTATATTTTCTCACCTTTAAAACCTTCCCTGGACTTCAACAATTAATTCAAAACCAAAATTAGCCAAACCGGTTCAGCCGTTCTCGAGTTTTAGGAGACTAACGAACAACAATTGATTTTTATATATATAGATTAAAACTAGCTGACCCGGCAAACGTTGTTTTGCCATATAAATTTTTGAATTAAAAATAGGAGTTGGTAATATAAGGGTGAAAATTTAGGGTTATATGTATTTTTTAATGCCACATTATACAAAAAAAGTCCAAAAAATAAAATAAAACGTTAGGGGTGGTGGGAGGGGGGGGGGGCAAATTGATAGTAGCCATTCTCAAACCTACTGAATATGCATATAAAATTTAATAAATATCGGTGAAGCCGTTTCGGAGGAGTATGGTAACTAACATTGTGACACGAGATTTTTTTTAATATAAGAAGATACTTAACATAAACTTAAATTCATTATACCCATAAAACTACCATTTTAACACAGCTCTCTGTTTACATGACAACAACACGATTTCCAGGATTTAAGTGTGGAAAACTTTATTCTTATTGATAGTCATTATCATTAATAAAAATATTAATATTATCCTTAGAGAAGCCAATGACTGTAAGATTGTTTTCAAACTCGTATTTTACGAAAAAATAAATGCCACCTTTTTTGGAACGTTAAATTAATATTAGTTGAATAGGATTTACTAGATAAAAATTTCATGAACTTTTTTTTAAATAATAATTCATAAATACATACATACACACATACAAACATTGGACTGCTCCAGTAGACTCGGAGAAATTTGCTCCCTTCACTCGCTCTTTCAATAAGAAAGTTCCGTTTATTTAAATTTTAAGTAATTAGCTGAATAGAAAGTGGAAATACGGGAAAGCTAACTTCCTAGGAATTGTAATTGCAAACACGGGATGGGTCTACGTGTAATCAAATACTGTAATAAATAATTCTAAATACGTCTCTTTGTATGCACATGTCTGTCAAACTTGTGATACGTAACAACGAAGGAAAGTTTGGCGCAAATTTGAAGGGCCTTTTATAGACTTTCGAATAAATTACGCTTAGACAACGGCATTATGTTGAATGATATGGGAAAAGCACATTGCTAGTCTTAGACATAACCTGTTTTTAGGTTTCTGAAGTCAACTAGGAACCCTTACAGTTTCGTCATGTCCGTCAGTAACCTAGCTCAGAGGTTATCGATACTATACAAACCTGTAATTTGGTCCGAACATACATATTAGTCACGCCGACAAATTAGGAAAATAAAATCTTGTAAAATTATTCTAAGGGTACCATACATTGTCGCCATCTGGTTTTAATTTTATGCTTTGTGGGAAATGTAAAATAATCACAAAAATTACAAGTGTGGTGTAGTGTATTTCAAGGTTTGGGTGTTTATTATGACGTATGTATTTATATATGGTTTTCTAGGTACTGGTATCGTTGATTGGCCCTCACAACAGAAGTAAATAATTTTCTTACTTTGAGGTTAAATCAATTTGAGTAATTTGTCCAGCGATATTTATTATTATTACTAATTTATTATTGTATATCACTATCAAATCAGGCTTGCCTTGCTTTCCACGCATTTATTCAAAATACTCGTATCGTAAAATACGCCGGTTTTGGAGACTCATCTTGAGACAAAATGAAATCAAAAATAACGCGAAGCAACAATCCATACTAATATTATAAATGCGAAAGTAACTCTGTCTGTCTGTCTGTCTGTCTGTCTGTCTGTCTGTCTGTCTGTTACGCTTTCACGGCCAAACCACTGAACCGATTTGGATAAAATTTGGTACAAATATAGTTTGAGACCCAAGAAAGGACATAGGATAGTTTTTATCCCGGAAATCCCACGGGAACGGGAACTATGCGGGTTTTTATTTTAGAATTTTTTCCACGCGAACGAAGTCGCGGGCACAGCTAGTGTCCTAATAAAATATTATTTACAAAAAGCAGTAAGCAATAATATTAGTTTTACAAAAATGTATTAAACATTTATGGTTTGAAAAATTAACAAACATCCATCGACTCTGACTCTACCTTTATCTATAATTTTTCGTATTATCTGTCCTCACATTCTTTATTCAATATATATAAGTTAGGCGGATCAAAACTGGGAATAATTTGCCGATACAATATATCTTCACCATTATCAAATATTCAGCCCATGTTGGTTACGGGCTCCTTTGAAGAATAGGCCAACTGCCGTTTCGCCATGCAGGTGGCAAAAAGGCAAGTTATGGGCTATGCGAGTCACTACCATCGTGGCTACTAGGTGGTAGAATTCTGCATTGTCTCGTCCGAGTTTGGTACCACCGGTTTACCTATTCCTGCCGCAATAGCGTCAGTGCTTGTCACTGTCGTGTTTCGGTTTAGACTGATAACCTATGCATGTGGCAATAGACCTCGCCACAAAATAGCAACGCATCATTAACATCTTTTGTGTCTGCACGCGATGGTTGACTCTTTCCGTCAAGAGACCCATCTGCTTGTTTACTATTTTATGCTATAAAAAAAAAACAGGTGGTTGTTTTCTTTCCTTCTCAAAAGCCGCATGTTTCTTGTTATCCCACGCAATAAAAACATTGACGAGAGAAACTATGACAATATTAAGCAAAACTATATTCCAACCTACAAAAGAATAACGCCACTTATTCATATGCTTATATTACGTACAATGAACTACCTAGACTTAAATGACATTGCGCCAGTTTGTTTTAACTGACGTCTATTTCTCTATTAGGCATCCTGCCAGCTTGTAAATTAACGTTTAATAAATAAGGCAGTTATCACATTGCACCGCACCTTCCAGTCGAACCAGACTGAAGTATCGCAGTTTGTATGGAGAATACACGTAGTGAAACACACTGATAACGTCAGTTAGAGAAACTCCATGTATGATACAACGCCAAAAAAAATCTAATTTTTGAAAGTTATCACTCGTTACACTTAAGACAGCAAACACGCAGACAAACTGTCTCATAATAAGAGAGCAACCTCACCTACAGACTCTTAAGTTAACATTAATGGTTTTTGCCATTTGCATGGCAGGGATGTTAGTAACAGCACTGAGGTAACGAAGGCAGAAATAAATAGGGAGTAGCACCGTATTTAGACGAGCTCTCGCAACCTACCACACAGTCACTATTTTTCTCGTTGGTTCCGGGCTCCTTTGAAGAATAGGCCAACAGCCGTTCTGCCAAGCAGGTCGTAAAAGGCGACGGATTTGCTATACGAGTCACTGCCATCGTGGCTACTAGGTGGTAGAGTACGACAGCGACAAGCACTGACGCTATTGCGGCAGGAATAGGTAAGGCAGTGGTACCAGACCCGGGCGAGACCATGCAGAACTCTACCACCTAGTAAATGAGTAGTGAGTAGTAAATGAGTAATGAGTAGAGTAGTAAATGAGTAATTATGATATAAAAAAGCTATGGTACCTATACAATATACATATTTCTCTTTAACTTGCCATTTACGAACTGCCTGGCAGGTAAATACATTTCACCGAACCAACACGAGAAACAAAAAAAATAAGTCTATAGAGATAACTACCACGTATAAATACCAAAAATATGTATAAATAATTTCTTCTTTCTATCGTTTTCGAATGTATAAAGTCTCAAGGAATCCTATTTTACTTAGCGATGGGCGATTATGAGATATACGAACGAAATCATTTGATTATGAAGATGTCTCGAGATATCTCGATTGTAACAGATGAGTAGTGACTAATTTACTATGTAATCGTGATTCGTGAAAAGTTTGTTTTTCTGCGTACGCTTTAAGAAATTAATTAAAAATTAAACTACGTTAACCATACTATTAAGACTTCACCGTACAGACATCACAACTTAAACAACTAGACTAGACCAAAACAAACATCTATTCTGTAGAACAGCTAAAAACGACTCCGTCTCCCAATCTCATTATCTTTAAACTTTTTACAACAGTATTAGGAGCCTTAACTTAAAAACTAGATTCTAGATTAGCAACGTCATTCGATTATAAAAACTAGCGATCGCCTGTGGCCGAAATTCGTCCATAGACAAAACAATAAAATCTCTTTTAATATTGACAACTGATTTTAGCCCGTAAAAAAATGTTAGACATGTGTGTATAATATGTATATCACATGAATTGTTTGTGTGTAATGTTTATTTTTATCAATATCATGTATTTCTAGTGAATATTATTTAAAAATGTTAGGTGTCTGCAGTCCTGTATAATCTAAACTTTAACTATGTAAATGTTCATACTCCACAGTCCACGCAATTGTCTTAAAAAGGGGCTCAAAGCTTTTACTTCACATATTAATATGTAGATAAATTAGTTGCTAATCTCATAATCGATTATCAATATAAGTATTCATGAAGTCATTCACTTTTCGGGTTGGCAGGAAGAAATCCCTGTTACTATTACCAGAGATAAGGTCTCCCATTGTACTTTTTTCTTTTATTTAAGTGATTACTGTGTACAATAAAGAATTTAAAAAAAATATTCAATTATATCAATCATTCATAATCACCCACCGCTAATTTTACTCTACTCCAACTTCACACTGCACGACTACATAATAACACAACCAAAAATTATCATGTTGACATGTTTAATGATAAATCGAAATACTTACATCAGAAAAAATCCTGTTCATTAAACTAAGAATAGCAATGACAACATTACTAAATATTTACCCAACACACAACAAATTAAAAGGTCATATTATGACAAAACCAAATCACTAGTTTTTAACCGAATGAAGCAACATGACTTGCCTGCTTAACAACTTTTTATTATTAAGCCAAAATAATTACCTGAAGTGACTTCCTTGAGCAAATTGTGAAGGTTAAGATGCAAATGACACAGTTTAAAGAAGTTTGATGTACAAAATTATGTTTACTTATTGTCATTTAACCAATCACAATTGCAATTCCTGTTCTAATGTTAAAACCAGTCCATATTTGGGTGGGTTTGCATGTGGTGGATTCCGTACCTTGATAATGGTGACATCATTCAGTGGCTGGCTGTATCTATTATATTTCTTAGCACTTTATTCGAAACACATCCTATTTTTTTTAAAGAAGGATAAGTAACAACGCCATCTGGGTTAGAATCCTTTGATGTTCGAACATGTAGAGCGCATCTAAACTCTTAACAAGCTGATCTAAAATTTTTGCTTTTAAATTATATAATCATTATTTTTGTCCACATAGAAATATTTTTGCAAAGGCTTGTATATCTTTAGGGCAATTTTTGCAGCAAAGTTTGCTACAAAGGTTTTTTTTGAAGAAATATAATATACAGCAGGTAGGATGTACATAATTTAAACAGGAATAAAAACAAATTTCAACAAAGCAATAATTGTAAGTTAAAAATTGTTTCAGCAATATTTTCCCTCACATGACAGGAAACAAAACAACGTAGCACTGGGCCTAAAAGAAAAAATCACTTAACGGGTCACCTACAGGTCATATTGAAACTTTCCGCTAAGTTTCAAGTATTTTAAGCTCCCTGCGCATACACTTATTTTGACATAAGCGTTGTATCTTCCATCCCTGCTATATGCACACCCACGATATACCAATAAACACATTCACTTATTCCGACACAACCTAATCAACCATAACTGTTACATTTGTGCGGATTATATTCAGATTTAAAACTCCGGTCATATTCCTATTTAAACCCGGAAACGCAAAAGTAGTTTTAGACTTTATCCATTACAAATAAACATACCCAAATCTCCATAGTAAATTTTTAGGTATAGATTAGGATAGAAGTACCATCTGTAGCTTTCAAAATAAAAAAATATATATCAAATCTGTTACATAATAGATTTTGCATTATATTTAATGTAAAAACTAGTTTTGTACTTTCCTTTAAATTTATTGTAATATAAAAAAATATTTATAGTAAAAACTACTTTTGTACTTTACCTGAAACCAGGTTCAGTAATTCTAAAGCTACTAAAAAATGTCTCGATATTTTAAGTTTTGTGAACTATTATGAGTCTCTTTAAAATTGTCTTTTTAAAAAAGAAATTATTTATGGCTAGGAAATAAAAGGTTTGCATGCATATAAGCATATAGTGGCAACAATGTATACTATTCCGCATATAAAGTAGACCGCACTATTTGTGGTTGAAATAAATAGCTTTGACTGACAGGTAAAGCAGCAAAAAAATTAAACAAATAACAGCTGTGATTGACAGGTAAGGTAGAAAAAACTGTTTTATCTATTATGAAAATCGTGTCAATAGTTTAATACGTGGGCACCCTACACTGGATCTTCATCAAATGTGTAGAAAACCACACATTCTTCCAAAAATCATTGTTATCATCTAGTTGTAGAGAATTATCTGCGAAATACATTTATACTACGAATTAAAATGCTTCTTTCTGTTTGGGGAAGTCCATAATAAAGAAATTAAATTTACATTTATACGACAGGCATTCATACAAAACTTGGGAAATCTTAAGGCAAGGCATCGGGACAAATGGGAAAAAACTGGTTTGCTAAATCATGTTTGTTATGTATTGATTGTTAAATAACAATTTTACAAAAATTACACGATATACCTGAAGTTATTATCTAAGGCATGTGCTGACTTACAACATGATAGAATGTACTTTACTCCATCATATTAAATTCCGAAAACAGGTTAAAAAAAATCTCTAAAACAATTTGTTAATAATATTTCTAATCTTCCGCATGATTTTTATATGGTGATATTTAGTTTTAAATACAAAAAAGAATGTACTAATTTTTTTTTTCATTTAAAGTCCTATATCTATATAAGGATCTCTTAATGATATTCTTAAAAGGAATTTAAACACATGAAACCTACTTCAATATCTGTCATATATACCCATATCTCAAAAACCGATCAACAGATTTTGATGAGACTTAGACTGTTTCAAAAAATACAATATACCTACTTGATTTAAATTGAAATCCTCTCGATATGTCTTATAGTTTCCGAGAAATTCGTGGACAAAGAAACAAACACTTTCCAAGTTAAGCGCACGTGCGTGGAAGCCTAATCTAATCAAACATACTTAAATATTATCCAATTCTAGCAATGCTACATACGTACAGATCAAACAAATAACGTCTTATTTTGAAGTCGATTAAAAATATTACTACGTCATAAACAAAGATATTTAATGTGCATTGCTTTTCCCGTTAATTTACATGAACGACAAACTACATTCGTAAGTTTAGGGTATTCTCCAATCCGAAAAACTATAGCGACATATTACACTTATAGCTACAGAAAGAGGCAAGGCAGTGGACGCACCCGAGTGAAACGGTCCTGTACTATACCACCTAGTAGTCATCACAATAGTGGCGATAAGTTAAAGCTTCGTTCACTTCATGCAAGCTGCCTAGCAGAAATAGTCTTAGTACATGAAAAAGGCAGCAGTAAATTTTTCCTTTGAAAATTAAGATATTTATTCGATGACGCTAGTATTAATAATATACTCGTGCAGCGGATTAAATCAATAATATAAGAATATCAATCTCTAGTTTCAGCTACTTAACACTAGATGGCGCTGCCAGGATTTGTGATTACAAACTGGTCTTGTATTTATTAGACTGACATAGTTCTCTCACAACTTACATTCTAAAAATAAGCGTGTAACATCAAGATTATATTGGCCATTCAGAATAAACCATCAAAACAAAGACGATAACTCTACACTTAAATATATCAGAGCTCCTCCTTCCTAGCAATAAAACGTGTAACTTTTATAATGACTATATGTACATATTAAAGAATATAATAGATTTGCGAGGATATTGCGAGATTATATCGCTTAGTAGCGATATAGTTCCGTTTTGGGGAGCAAGGTAGCCATCCCTGCCACACGGGTAGCACCGCACAATTAACATCACTGGTGTCTATAGGCGATGGTGGTCTTTTTTCATTAGAACCATTAGCTTGTTTGCTATCCTATGGATGTAAAACAGACACAAGACACAGTTTTAAAACAAAAAACGGATTAGCATTATATAGCTCACCTACCAACGCCTACATCTTTGAAACACGGATACCACGCATTATTAACTTCTTAAACCTTTGATATATGTAGACAACGGTTCTAAAATAAAATTGACATAAGAAATAGTTTACCATCACGAAAGTCGTCATTTTGTGGACTGCTGTTGTATTAAAAAATACGTAATCACTAGGCATACTGTATAATATTAGTATGACCAAATAAACTTTATTGATTTAAAAACTAACAAGGTACATTGAAAATATTTTATGCTTTCCTTGAAAGAATATAGAATTATTTTCTTCAACTAACTTTAGCTAAAGTTAGGTAACATCGAATAAAAGAACTAGATTCTTACAGTCGAGTAAGAATGTAGTTCTCGTGGGCGGTACAGCTGTTTGGAAACTCGATAGAGCTGCGTACACATTTTTAGATGAATATTACGGTCAAGAGGGCGTATGAGTAAAACAAATGATTGTGTATACTTTCGAGGATTTTCAAATTTTCTAATTTATAAGTCTACATTTATTTTGTTACTTGCGACTTCTTTCGCGTGACTCAAAATCATTAATTTCTTTTTCTCTGTCAGGTAAAAAAGTAACGTATGTCATTCCTGGACAGTGTAGCTTTCTAATGGCAAAAGAATTTCATAGATTAGTCTAGTAGTTTTGAAGTTTATTCGTTACAAACATACAAAAATACAAATGTTTTCTTTTTATAATACATGGGGCACACTAAAAGTTTTGCACTTATAGCTAATCGGAACTATTTGAATTTCGAATGTTATATTTTTAAAACGTTGCAACCTTCTTAGTAATAAAAAAAACAATTGGCGGAAAATGATTTGTCAATTGTTTTTTAATGCACATCAAAGTTCTACGTACGCAACGAAAATGGCATTAAGTCGGAAAGATTTTGGAGCGATGATTTTTTATGAATTTAGAAGTTCTCTTTCTCCGCAAGACTGTGCCGCTCGTCTTCAAAATGCTTTTGGGAGAGAAGCACCTTGTTTCTTTACATGACGAATTTTGTGAAGGGCGGCCTTCAACTGCCGTCAACGAAAATAATGTGGCTACTGTTAAGCGATTAACTGAAGAAAACCCCCGGATTACATATGAGACAATTCGAGGACTATTGGGGATTGGTATGAGCCAAATTCAGAAAATTTTACACGAAGAATTGAAAGTTCGGAAACTTTGTTGTCGTTGGATCCTTCATGAACTGACAGCGGAGCAGAAGCGGGCTCGCGTGGAATAGTGCTCACAGATGCTACTGAATTACGACCACGGACATTCTAATGCTGTTTATGACATTGTCACAGGAGACGGAATGTTGATTTATTGTTTTGAACCCGAAAAAAACAGCAATCTTGTGAATTGGTGTTTGAAAATGAGAACTGAGTGCTAAGTGTGAGTTTTTCTTTTCGCATTCGATCGTGAGCGCGTTTCGAGTTTACTAGGAATTTGTATGTGATTTGTACTCACACTTAGCACTTACTAAGAAAAACTTAGAAAAACTCACACTTAGCACTCAGGCCAACAAAAGTGAGACAGGCGAGAAACGTTGGTAAAAAAATGATCGCGTTTTTTTTTCTCAGCTACGGGTCCCATCTGTACAATCCTTGAAGATCAAAAGAGTGTTGAGATCAAGAATGCCGAGTGGTACCATTGTACCATTTGTTTACCCAGGGTGTTAGGCCAACAAAACAAAGTCATTTTAGCTTCCGAAAAAGTACTTGTCGTCACTAATCCTGCGCATAGCCCCGACCTAGCACCCTGTGATTTCTGTATTTTCCCCAAAATCAAAGATTGATGAGAGGTTTTACTTTTACCAACTCCGAAGTGGCAGTGATAGCGTTCAATCAGCACGTAAAAAACATGCCTTCAGATCTGTAGTCCTCCTGTTTTAAAAAATGGTTCGATCGCATGAAAAAATGTTTAAAATATAAAGGAGATTATTTTGAAAAGGAATAAACATAATATTAGGAATATATTTGAAAAGGAATAAATATATTTTGGTTATAACGTTGTTTTTTTAAGTTACGTAAAACTTATAGTGTGCCCTACGTATTATTGTAATTGTATAGATTATAATATTATTAGTATAGATTAATTACGATTTTATGCCTATGTTACTACTAGTACCTATGTTACTACCAGTACTAGCCTAAGTTACCACAGCTTTCCTTTTAATACTAACAGATTTTTAACAATCTCATTGTATTGTGTTAAAAGGGTAGAGTTTAATTTTCGTCGTATTATAAATATAATGAAAAATTAAATATAAGGTTTCAAAGACACTATTGCGCTGCATCAATCGTTCAAATAAATCGTTGTAGTTATTTTACATTTAAATTTTTATAGATTAATCTTTTGGTTAAATATACGAAATAAGCAAAATTTACATAAGAAAAAGTTAAAATATAATCCAAATAATTTCTTGGACAACCTTTTCCTGTTCCTTGCATTAGTTGAAGCCAATTCGAAACGATCCGATCATCAACGACTCGATTCACTCTATGCTGAATGCGATTAAAAGAATGAAGCTGCTACTAAGGCACCCCCGTCGGAAGCCTCTCCATGTATTTTAGGCGCTTGGTCTTTAGGGTATATAAAGCTGTTTATCCTTGAAGCCACTCTGGCCTTGCCTTTCACATCACCACGAAACTAAACTTAGTTCATAATATTTCTGTGAATCCAAGTATTCTTATAGGCGGTCGGAGAAATATTAGTAAATCGACAAAATTCTACAAAGGGAGAAATTTAGCGCCAAACCGGTAAATTTGTGTCTAATTTAAATTAAATTGAACAGAATTTTAGTTTAAAGTTGTTCCGTGACAGTGTAGGTAATAGAGAACAGCGTCTTATGAAACATCACCATCTGCAAAAACTGGTGATCCAATTGCATAATTTTTCGAAAAGTCCATACAAGGGTAACATGGAAATAGCTTTGAATTCAACTGAATTAAAAACCTTCGCTATGACAAAATCTACCGGCGATGCCTTCCACTTGTTTTATACTGCCGAAGCCCACCGGTGACTTAAGAAATCAGATGAATTAAACGTCCACGACTTTAACGTCAAAGAATTTAAAGTTAAAATAGAAAACTGCATTATAAGAGAAGCGAATATAATTATACATACATATAAATATAATTATATACAATAAAATACATCATCGCAAAGACCTCAGGTGGTAGGCGGAATAAATTAATCATGTGAAAAACATATGAATCTCATTCTTTTCTGAAGTCAGACTGAAGTCTTCGACGTCTTAACTCAACCATACTTTTATTAAAGAAATACAAACTAAAAGTCATAGAAAGCTGAACACGTATGATAGTCAAACTTTAATTTACAACTCGCCATAACAGACGCATTATAAACAACTCAATTACACACATGTTGACGTCATTCATCATTCTCTAGAATGAAATGACTCAGCTGGACAATATTGTGATACACATAAACGTATTTTCCTATTAGAATACTTTAACATTCATTACATTGTGATATATCAAGATACCAGATACCAACACCAATAATGGTAATAGTGCACTGCTATCAATGTGGCTGGCACGGAATGCTACATGCATAAGTCTACCGGCTACCTTATCTACTAAGCCGAAACACTACTACAAGCACCGACACTACCTATTGCGATAGAAATAGGTAAGGTGTTGGTGTCAAATCCGGACGAAACGTGGCAAAATTCTACCACTTAGTAGTTACAATGTTAGTGACACGTAATAGCCTTCAAAAGCTATTTACAAGATATTTAACAGTAACCAGTTGGTCACTTCAAAAGAGGGCCACCTGCTTATACTCTCTTGACTGTAACAAAAGATGAAATAAATGTCCTACTAATTAAATTCATTAACAAAAATGTTGCAATGGAACAGAACATTTAAATTCCATGTGAATCCATACTTTATTCAAAACAGACCACGAACCTTACTGTCAAAACATGTGAAAAGCAAATGTAGGCTTTAAGTTTAATCGTAACTACTAGTTGGTAGAATTTTGCGTCGGCTCCGGCCTATTTCTACCGCCAGAAATCATAAGATAGCAAACAAGCAGATAGATCTCCTGATGGAAAGAGTCAACCATCGCCTATAGACACCAAAGGTGTTAATGGTGCGTTGCTATCTTATGGCGAGGTCTAATGTCACATGCATAAGTTTACCGGCTACATTACCCTCCAAACCGGAGCACGATAGCGACAAGTACTGACGCTATTGCGGCTGGAATAAGCAAAAGGCGGTGGTACCAGACCCGGACGAGACAATGCAGAACTCTACCATCTAGTAGCCACGATGGTAGTGACCCGCATAGCCAATCGGTCGCCTTTTACGATCTGCCTGGAAGAGCGGCAGTTGGTCTATTCTTCAAAAGAGCCCGGAACCAACACGGGGAAAAAATGTCTATAATTATTGTTTTTGTTTTTGGCTTGCGCTCTAGGGTAGCTTAGCTGATTATGTGGACTTACATACCAGCCAAGCCCCCGGATAACAATGCACGACGATTATCTATTGCGTAAATCTTTGATGGTTGTCTTTTACCTTCGGGTGACGTGTCTGCTTATTTATGGTAAGAAGGATTTAAAAATAAATATTAAGACTTCACATAAAAAGCTTTCAGTTATGTCTTCAATTTTTTTTAAGTTGTAGCAATAACGTCTATGGAATTTAAAGACGTATTAGTTCACCTTAATTCTTATTTTTTTAAAACCTAGGATATGCCAGACCCTCCTTACCCTCGACAACGATGTACTTATAAGATTGATGTTTGGAAGTAGGAATAGGACTGCCTTTTCCCGTATAGTTACCATATTCCTCTATGCTTCGTCATTCGAATGATTAGCGACCCCGACTATGCAATCAATGAGCCTCGGGTTCAATTCCCGACAAGTACAGACATTTGTGTGATGAGCATAGATGTTTGCATTTCTAGGTTTGAGGGTTTATTATGTATAGTATTTATATGTATTAATGTCATTTATTAATACACTACAAGCAAATAATTTGCTTACTTTGAAGTTAGATCAATTCGTGTTACGGGCCCAGCGAAATTTTATTAATTATACAAGTACATATTATAAAGTACGGCCATAACATAACAGAACAAAAATGGTAGTAATTTTTATGTACTATGCGTTCCAAATAAGAATAGGATCGCGTTTGTTATTAACTTCATACCACAAATGTGAAATTAGTAATGTCAGCATAAAAATATTTGTTCGCTTCAATAATGTTTTTTTCATCAATAAAAAAATATTAAGAAACATCAGCCTAGCTACTCATCTATACAAATATAAAAAAGTCTTGTTAGCTACACCACTTATAAATCAAAAACGACAGAGGCAATTTTGTTGCGATTTTTGTGGGTTTAGTAGGTTGTATTTGTCCAGAATAGGCTAAAAAGTATTAAAATATAATCAATAAAAAAATTGTAAAATATATCAGTCTGGCCGTTCATCTATGTATATGTATATATAAAAGTCGTGTTAGTTATTTTACACCGTATTTTAATACATGGTAACATAATCTGATGGATATCGAAATAAAAATTATACCAATTAGAATAAAAATATTTTTTTTACAAACAAAGAAATATTTGTTAGAATTTTTTTGCACACCTTACTCATCACTTATGAAGTTTTTGCAAAATGCGGAACAATATGTCATCCTGACAGTCCTATTCTTAGTTGGAACGCATAGTAATTTCTTCAATATTCAAAATAGTATTACGTGCAACAATTGTTAAAAGTAAACTAAAAGAACTGTCGAGTGACGACAATGCAAAGTGGCGTGATAGGAAAAACGGTTAAATGCATTTTAGCGCTTGATATATGAACGTGACCTGAATAAATATTGTAATCACATTTTACAGAAACCTTTAATCGACTGAAAATATTTACTTGGCATTTCGCCGTCATAATAATACAAATGGTAAACGAAACGAAGTATTTTCCTTTTTCGAATTTTACGAGAAAATAATTGCAGAACTTAAGGTACACCTTGAAATCGCAAAGAAATGCAAAATATGCGACATGAATGGTCACATCTTTTGATCGCCTTGACTTACAAGTTTGATTTATTAACAACTGAGAGGGACCATAGACCCGAGTATTTGATATGAATTTCAATTTGATACAGAGATACGCGTACAGACGCGTTCCTAAGAAAAAAGGGTCTTGGCAGTCAGACGGACGGATAACGAAGTGATCCTGTAAGGGTTCCGTTTTTTCCTTATGAACCCTAAAAAGTATGTGTGAGTGGAGCGTTAGGGAAGTTACACTACCTTACCTATCTTAACCTCCAAACAGGAACACGACAGTGACAAGCACTGACACTAACTATTGCGGCAGGAATAAGCAAGGCGGTGGTACCAGACGTGGGTGACACAATGCAGAACTCTACCACCAAGTAGCCACGATGGTAGTGACTCGCATAGCCACCAAGTCGCCTTTTATGACCAGCCTGGCAGAACAGAAGTTGGCCTATTCTTCAAAGGAGAACGGACCAACACGGGTGAATTAGCTATGCGAGTCACAGACATTGTGGCTACTACGTGGTAGATTTCTGTATTGTCTCGCCCGGGTACCACCGCCTTGCCTATTTCTACCGTAACAGCATCAGTGCTGAACACTGTTATGTTCGGGTTTAGAGGGTAAGTTTGTAGATGTACATGGCATTAAAACCTCGCCACAAAGAACGCAGTGTTACCAAATCCAGCTAAATTCAACTCTATTTACAATGAGTCAGCTCCAAAAAAATATATTTAGTACTTTAGCTCTTTTCTAGAATTTTAGCTTTATTCTATAAAATATGAATTCTTTGTACTTTAATTCGTTATGTAATGATAAATTAGCACTTCTGCAGTTCAGTCTGTGCTTTTATGAAATTTTTGAACTAGGTACTGAATAACCTACCACCTACTCTATGTTATGATTAATGAATGAACGTAACAGTAAGTGCTGCCAACGTACGGTTTAAATCGTATTTTAACGGTCTTTCTGGCTTCAATACGATGTACGATTATGTTTGAAATCGTATGATACGATCAATTTACCGATTGATGACGATGATAGAATGAATAATTTAGTTTTTAGCAATTATCTAATTAATTTGACTGTTTAACCGCTTCGTGGTTTTAATGTTTAGCCTATTCGGCTCAGATCATGAGGATTCGATCTCGGGATCGGGCAACGTGCTGTTGAGTTTTTTTCGAACTTTTACAAAATATAGCCAGATACGCACTACTAATACGCACTATCTCAGCCAATCAATCAATTAGCCAATCAATTCAATTTTATTCAAAACTAGCGACCTGCCCGCGCTTTCACCCACGTAACTTTTGTTCCCGTGGGAATATCGGAAAAGTTTATATATTAAAACCTTCTTCAAGAATCAATCTATCTATTAAAAAATCCGCATCAAAATCTGTTGCGTAGTTTCAAAGATTTAAGCATACATAGGGACAGACAAAGAAAGCTACTTTGTTTTATACTATGTAGTGATGAATATTCAACATATATTTTTTGAATGTCAACACCAAAATCTCAGTAACAGCTCAGAGTCTGGCGGGTGGTGTGTTATTCATCCCCTTAATTATTTAAAAACAACACCTGTGAAAATTTCAACCGTCTTGGTCCAAAGATCTTTTTTTAGGGTGGGCGTTAAAAAGTTTAGTAAGCGAATTAAGACCTTTCTTTTGATCGCGATACTTATTTTTACAAGTCCGCCGTATTGATCCCAGGCTCCTTTGAAGAATAGGCCAACTGCCGTTCTGCCAGGAAGGTCGTAAAAGGCAACCTATTGGCTATGCGAGTCACTACCATCGTGGCTACTAGGTAGAGTTCTGCATTGGCTCGCCCGGGTCTGGTACCACCGCCTTACTTGTGCTCGCTCGCAGAGCTTCGGTGCTAGTCAATGTCGTGTTCCGGTTTGGAGGATAAAGTAGCCGATGAATTTATGCATGTGGCATTAGTCCTCGCGACAATGTATAGGCACACAACTATTGGCGATGGTTGACACTTTCCATTAGCAGACCCATTTATTTGTTTGCTATCTTATATAATAAATAATATAATAAAAAGTGTATATAATAAATAATATAATAAAAAGTATATATAATAAATAATATAATAAAGTAGTTGAGTTTAACTACAATAGAATTCTGCAAGACTATCTTTAAAACATGTATGTATGTATGTATGGCAAATGACACAGGTTAACTAATAAAAGACTGTGCAGATTGTACGATACGATAAGTACTGTAGTACGGTACGGTACTACTGAGATTTCGATTTTCGAGGAAACTCCTGTAAAAACCTTTATCTAACAAAGGATCTGGAACTTGGAATTTCACCAGAGCCGGTTATGCTGCCATTGAACTACAAAGCAGTCATTTATTTATTATTTAAAATGTGTTGCTAATGTATTTTATGTAATAATAATCTACATATCAAAATTGTTTAGTCCAGTTACCTCCGAATTGTGTAAGACTATCAGCTCTCAGTCTATATTTGGGTATGTGCTCTTGAAGAAGGCTGACGATCTCAACTTCTGGCACCTCCTCGCTATTGCACAACTCTGTCGACAAAAAAATACATTGATATTACTAACTGTTTTAAATAACAGCGAATCCTTACTCACAACTTAGATTTTATGACTTTATTGAGAAAGAAGTTTTGCCAGCATAACCGTTCTCTTAGAATCTAACTTTATCTTGATATTTTTAAATGAGAATCACATTAATTTTTAAATAAGGGTAACTTTCACTTAGGTTTAAATCAAATAATTAAGTAGGTTAACTTTTACTTAGGTTTAAGTTAAACATATTTAAGTCTAAGAAAATCCTAATTAGTTCGTGAATAGCGTATTCATAAGCTAGTAATTTTAAAGATGGGCCCAAATAAACGAACAGACGAATAAACCAAAAATACGAAATAGATATTTCATGTTTTATTTATTATTTTTATAGACACACCTACTTCCACTTTTTTTATATAGACTGATTGACATTTCTCTTCCTTACCGGTATGCTATAATTCTATTCCTTATTCTTTAAACAAATACTAAATAAGCAGAACTGCATCAACTTTATTATTATATCTATATCTTTATTATTTACTAACATACAATAGTGGTAGAGTTCTGCATTGTCTCGCACGGGTCTGGTACCACAGCCTTACTTATTCCTGCCGCAATAGCGTCAGTGCTTGTCGCTGTCGTGTTCCGGTTTGGAGGGTAAGGTAGCCGGTAAACTTATGCATGATAGCAACAAACCATTAACACCTTTGGTGTCTATAGGCGATGGTTGACTCTTTCCATCAGGAGACCCATCTTCTTGTTTGCTATCTTATAACATAAAAAAAACATAGTTTGGTTCAAATTAGTTATTTCAAACGCGACACGGACGTTGTGAAAATTCATAATACAATAGTAACCACAGCCTACTGAATCTACACGCTTAAGTATCGAGTCAGGTTACCATAATTTTGCCACAGCTTTTTAACCTTTGAATTTTCCATGAATACCAATTTACCAAGATTCCTTATAGCGTGAGATGCTATCTGTTAAAACTCAACCGATAGTGTAACCACAGTAAAAAAAATTTACACACCTGCTGTAAAACGTGGTGAACAAATGAAGTATATTTACGCACTACTTTGATTTCTATCAAATACAATATCCTAGTTATAGCTTACTCATAACATAACTTCCGTGCCCAACTAAAAATACAAAGGAAGGTTATTACGGTATATAATTCGCGTTATGCTGAGTTGCATAACAATTAATACAATCTGAATTACAAAATACTATGTAAGTGACTTAAAAAATAAGGATCAGTAAGCAGGGCTTATGATGTAACACAAAAGTTATATCTGTATTTTTTATACCCTACTGCAAAGCAATCAAAGTCGAAGTAGGTACCATAGAAGTAACATTTGTTTTCCTGCAATGTAATTTGTTGAAGATCGACGATTGTAATCGTAATTACTATGTGCAAGACCCTGTTTTCACTTTGATTAGTGCGTGTGCGAGTGTTTAATGCAGGTGTTTATTATTAAGCAAAAAATACGTGAAGACAGCCAAGACAGCCGTTGACCAATGCGAGTGATTAGTAATCGGCGTCTAAACGCTTTAACTACGCTGATTATTAATCACTCACACTGATAAACGCCTGTCTTCACGTATTTTTTGCTTAATACTAAGCAACTGCATTAAACCCTCGCACTAGGACTAATCAAAGTGAAAACGGGGCAGTAGAGTTCTACTAGCTATAAGTTACAGTCCTAAATGACTCTCATAATTACCAGTAGTATAGTACGATAATATAATATTAAAACAGTTAAATAATGCTAAATATCGGTAGACATAGATGAGTCAGAGTCAGTGTTCCAGTAACGCTATTGCTGAATGTAGGGTAGGTATGTTAATTTGCGATCATCAATAAAAAGTTAATAAAGAGTAATCAGTGTGAAGAACAAAGAACAATTATAGGCGAACAACATTACCATAATTTATTTTTACTTATCTCCGACTAATTACACAAATCACGCATAGAGAGTAGAGAGTAGAGATCAATCAGTTAAGAGGTGTTTTTTCGACTTCATCCACATACATGGTCTTAGCAATCTTCTTACGCGTTTATCAACAAATAATAGTTTCTTGTGCCCGATTTTATTGCAAACGATGATTTCATTATGGTATTTTCAATCTTCGGATAACAACCTTACGTGTCTATCGAGAAACTATTACACTATCTATCCATCGAATATTTTTTAAATAAAAAAGTACAGAGGACTGCCGACACAAGGGAAAAGTCAAATAATACTTTACACTACACTACCTTAAACTAGTGTTTCCCAAACATTATTTTGATATGGCCCGGTCATTTTCACACTGCATGCCCCTTCGTGACCCACTTAATACTTTCAAACCCAAGCTGGTTCTGTTAGGTGATTTTTTAATAGTATAAGATAGCAAACAAGCAGATGGGTCTCCTGATGGAAAGAGTCAGCCATCGCCTATAGACACCAAAGGAATTGCTATCTTGTAGCGAGGTCTTATGCCACATGCATAAGTTTACCGGCTACCTTACCCTCCAAACCGGAACACGACAATGACAAGCACTGACGCTATTGCGGCAGGAATACATAATAGTAGTAATAGGAATACATAATAATATAATACATATTTAATAATAGTAAAAAGGGTTTAATTAATGCTACATACTTTGATGTCGCCTATTTTGTCATCACCCAACGCTTACGAATGTTTATCGCGTAGCGTCGCGTTGAGTCGATCTTATAGTAGGTAATATTTTAAAAGCAAGGCGGGAATGTTGCGGCCCGATATTTTTTTTGATGGCCCGGTACCGGGTCGCGACCCGGCAATTGGGAAACGCTGCCTTAAACTATACAACTATTAATCTAAAGAAATATAATACAGGGTCAAATATCGTACTGTAGCGAAACATTTGTGACGCAACACAATGTAGCGGTCAAGCAATTTACAACGCTAAACTACATAAATAAATCAAATGAAATCTTTAATCGTAATTATTATTAATCTATACAATTATTAATCTTGTAACACTGCGGGTATGTAAAAACAGTATTTGATATAGTTTAATTTTAATTAGAGAAGTGCAAAAAATATTTTATTTTATAAAATAAACACATTACTCTCCTGCAGTCTGCTAAAAAGGAGGGCAAACGGGCAGGATGCTTTTACACGATGTAGTGTTCACTTCCACCCACGGACAAATGCCACCACCACCAGACAGAAAGACCCGAATCGTTAAGTCGTATCCGATCGGAAAAACACCACCAGAAGTTAGCGCGGGACGAAAAGTTCCTCGAGAATATCATCGCCCGCCGCCGGATTTAGATTTTTGGATCTATTTTCTAATTCCTAATAAATTCTAATATCAGCAACCCTATAATCGATTTGCCTCATGATCGACCCTAATTTTCGATATTCGAGTTATCGTTTAACAAACATTATATACGTACATGCAATATCAAACAAAAGCTTAATTGTTCAAGTAAACTCGGAGAATTTCATTTGCTTTGCTCGTTTGTAAAACTAAGTAGGTATCACTACATAGTATAAAACAAAGTCGCATTCTCTGTCTGTCCCTATGTATGCTTAAATCTTTAAAACTACGCAACGGATTATGATGCGTTTTTTTTAATAGATAGAGTGGTTAAAGAGGAAGGTTTATATGTATAATAACATTCAATATACAGTAGAGAAATACTGTAATATTTGAGTTTTCTGATGTCATGTCGTAAATAATTACAGTACCCGGCGATAAATATTGCACATCGAACTTTGGAAAGAGACAATCGGATAATTTCGGCTTCGTAAAGCGTTATCTCTGTCCCACACTACCTATGTGACGTTTAGTCAGTCGTTGTTCAAGTACGATAGAGTGCAGTCGCGTCCCGAAAAAAATATATATTTAGAGTTGATAACACCCACAAATTTAAATAATTTAAAGTTATAATATGGCATCTTTCGGAAAAAGAGGGAAACCTTTACGAGGTCAGTCACGTGAAATTATCTACAATGTTTATAAATACTTTGTAAGCGAAGCTGATAGATTTAAAAAAAAAGTAGATGAAAATGTAAGTTGTTATTTTAAGAAGATTCAAGAGCGAGTTGCAAATGCCACTGGAATTTCAAGAAGAACTTTGAACAATATATTAAACGAAGTCAGTACTGAAACACATTCGACTGAAATTAAGTTCAGCACTCCAAAAAAAGGGAGACCAAAAAGCAATTTCGTTTGGATATGGACGATTTTGATTACGATGTTGTTCGAAGAATGGTGTATGATTTTCACTTACGATTTAATGAACTGCCAACAATAAAATCATTAAAAGCTAAGTTATCTGAAGCTATTAATTACAATGGGTCTGAAAAAACATTGAGAAAAATACTTCATGACATGGGATTTCAGTTCACTAAAATGGAAGATAATCGAAAAATTCTAATGGAAAAGCACGACGTTAGTCTCAAACGAATGGAATACCTTGATAAAATACGCAAATTTCGCGAAACAGGAAAAAATATCGTCTACATGGATGAGTCATATATACATGCATCCCACACTAAAGGGAAATCTTGGAGTGACGATAAGAAAAAAGGAGTAAAAAAGCCAATTTCAAAAGGTCAACGTTTGATAATAGTTCATGCGGGAAATGAAAAAGGCTTTGTACCCGGTGCTTTTTTAACGTATAAATCCACGGACACTACAGGTGACTATCACAATGAAATGAATAACGATAACTATGAGAAATGGCTGGTTAACCAATTAATCCCAAATATACCCAGTGATTCTGTTCTAGTTATCGACAACGCACCCTATCACAACAAGTATGTTGAGAGACCCCCCAACTCAAACACCATTAAACGGGAAATGATCAACTGGTTAAACAGACATGAAATTCCAGTTGATCCAAAATTAACAAAAACACAGATTTACGCTATTATATGTCAGCACAAGGAGAGGTATACAGAGTTTTCTGTGGACAAAATACTTGCCGAACATGGGCACACTGTGTTGCGATTGCCACCATATCATCCGGATTTTAATCCAATTGAAAATATATGGTCTCAACTGAAAGTTGAGAAATGTGGGTATGAACTTAACTACAGTAAAAACATTATTGACTGAAAAAGTAAACATGATCGGCGCTGAAGAGTGGAAAAAGGTTTGCGATCATGCAATCAAATGTGAGAATGAATATAGAAGCATTCAACACAGTTTAGACAATTACACTGATAGATTAGTAATAAATACGGCTGATAGTGACAGTGATATTGACCTCTTTGAGAGCACAGATAGTGAAATGGAAGTAATTGAGAATTAGAATTATTATTATTTTTATTGCAATGTCTCATTTTAGCAATAGGTATAATGGTGTTTATTATGTACACTAAAGCTGTAATGTTCCAAAATAATTAAATACGTAAACATAATGTAAAAATGTTTTTTTATTTTATTTTACCCCAACCTAAAGCCATCACTTATAGAAAAATTAGTGTATTTTATACAAAGAATAAAAATATCAAAAGAAGCAAATCATACTTGTTTTAACAGCTCCTAATAGGTACCGGACTGTTTGTATTTTGTGCGACAGAGATAACGCTCTACGAAGCCGAAATTAGCCGATTGTCTCTTTCCAAAGGTCGATGTGCAATATTTATCGCCGGGTACTGTACAATAATATCTGTACACCTTGGAAAGGTCTACAGAAAACTTCGCGATGGTATATGTCATCTCTTATGGATAACCCACAATAGCATTTTTTTGTCTTTTACTTTTTACGAGAAATAATGGCTTATTTTCGAAGCAATTTTAAGCAATACAGCACTAATCCTTATCCGATTAAATACCTTAAATATATTGCAAATTACAAACAAATTTTGACATTAAAACAAAAAACAAATTAAAACAAATATTGCCAATCTTAACAACTATCCTACAACCGCGTCGTAGAACACCTACTTAAGTTTGCTAATCTTAACAACTATCGTACCTTACCGGCAACCGCGTTGTAGAACACCTACTCAAGTTTGCCAACCTTAACAACTATCGCGCCTTAACGGTAGCCGGTTATTGCACAACAATTGTTGCTCCGTTGTGTTCTAGGCTCATACATTTTTAAATAGAAAAATCCCAACATTTTTTCTCTCGCAACGCTGAGTTTAGCCCGCTAATGATAAACAGCGTGTAATGTATGAGATATCTATACATATAATAAAATCGTAGGAAAGCCAAAAACTGTACATTGAATATTTTTTAAAAGAATACTTGGGGCGTAATCTACAATCGATATCGAAGCCAAAAATATAGTTTTTAGAATTTTTGTCTGTTTGTCTGTATGTAGGTATGTCCGGGGTAAACTCAAAAAGTACTGCATGGATTTACTTCAAATTACTAATAGGTCTGGTCAACATATAGGCTACATATTATCACGCTATCGCCTACGGAGGAGGAGCTGTATGGAGTAAAAGAAGTCCGCGCGGACGAAGTCTCGGGCAATAGTCCCGGGCAATAGCAATAGTTACACAATAAATAAGAACTTATATCTCGTTTATTCGACGTAACGCTACGCCGAATCGTTTGTCATCGATATTAACACAAAATAACTATTAAGCTTATTATGTAACGCAACGAGAAATGTTTGTCGTAGCATTAAACGAGATAAGTTTTTACTGGTCAAACCTCTCTTTTATCGTGCGCGACATACCACATGCTGTTTATCCTAAGCGGGCTGAATTTAATGATCTACAGACAAACGAGTTAACTACCAGATGATCGGGATAATCCAAAATACTTAGTATATTTTAGTAGTGTTAATAAATTATCATTTTTCAGTTGTAAACTTATCAACTATGGATATGACGACTCCGGTTCGTAAGTAAATAGCCAGTGAACACTCAATCCCAAATTGTAGCACATTCATAACACTTTGACGTTTCAGATTTCTATATGTAAAAATTATTCCCCATCATTACACTACAAAGATAGGTTCCGCTTTTTAAAGCATCTTCAGGATAAACTGTGAGATTAATTTTAAATAGCGTAATATACTTCGATCAGAAAGTACATTTCTGATCGTAGGTAATATACAACGAAACCTGTTGATTAATTAACCAAAATCATCATGTATCGACTATCGGGCAATTCAAAATGTGTTTTTTTTCAGTTTTCTGGTAAAAACAACTTTATTAGATTAGAAAAGTGTCCAGTTAGCGATAGGTTTGCCACCTATCACATTGTGGGACTAAGTATCTTCGCCTAATCGTGGGTACACTTGTTGCACCTCTTCCAACCCCTTCGGAGATACGGCGTGAAGACACTTTTTATATATGTATGTGTAGTGAAATAAATGCACTGTTTACTAATTTTAACCAATAACCAATAGATCATAAGGCAGATTTAATGATATTTAAACACTGAGATAGTTTTATCCGAATTCGAAGACAAAGTTTTATCTATAGATAAGTAAATATTCTAGAGTACATCCGATAGGGAACTTTCTAGCTTATTATGAGAATTAGATCGAGATAACAAATGCTTAGAAAGTTACTTACAGTACAATTTCGTGACTCGAGAATATTGTAACTCAACGTATTGTGGTGCATGCCTGTATGATGGAAACTATCGCGTATACACCGACACGTCTGTGTGTAGAGGCTGCAGACAGAATCGATAATGCTCCCTAGCATAGCGGGTGGCTGACCACGCCATCTGCATTCAACGAACCCCGCTTTTCTTATGTTAATTGCTGAAAATTATTATTTACTACTAAATATGTATTTATGGTTATTCTAAAATGTCCATGACAAGATAAAAAAATATCAGATTCAAAAACGTCAGATTTTTAATCGTTTTTTATGAATATTTTTTTCATGTATGTTTATGTGTGTATTTTATGTATCCGGAAGTTCCTTTATGAGCACCCAATTTGTAAAATATTTTTTATTTAAAAACCTCTTAAGTTTTATTTTTACGATTTTTGTTGCCTTTATGACAGGCAGCTTATAACACGAGAAAAATGTTAAAAAGGTAGTATTGACATACTGTTCATGTGTTGGTCCGATTCCCTTTCGAAAAATAGATCAACAACTGCTTTCCAGCCAGGAATTTCGAACAAGGTAAGAAAAAACTTATTCGGGTCACTAACATTATGACTACTATAGCTAGGTAATAGAGTTCTGCAACGTCTCGCCTAGATTTTGGTACTACCGTCCCACCTGTTTCTGTCGCAATAACGTCTGTGCTTGTTGCTGTCGTGTCCCGGTTTGGAGGTCAAGGCAGCCGGTAAACAAAAATATTTGGAATTCCATCACGGATAGCGCACCATTAACATTTCTGGTGTCTAGAGGCGATGGTTGTTTCTTTCTAACATGATAACCATCAACTTTTTTGCTACTCTATGATTTTTTTATAGAAATAAGGGGCAAACGAGCAGGAGGCTCGCCTGATGGTAAGTGATTACCACCGCCCATGGACAGCCACATCGCCAAAGGTCTTGCAGCTGCGTTGCCGAACTTTTAAGAAAGAACACTACTTCGAAAAATTTCGAATCGGGTAACTATCTTTTGTTGACATTTTAGAACCGATTGTGTATTTTATGGTATAAAAAATACTAGATAGTAAAGTTCTAGGATATGGCGACATCCAACATAAATTTCGACACATTTAGCTTAGACGTTAAGTTAACGTGTAAACTTGCACATGCCACAAATAATAATTAATGTAAACTTACACAAACTTACACTAGGTACAGACGAGTATATAACCATTAAGTTTGGCAAATGCAGCGACGAATTACCACCAAAATCGCTACCGCCTAATCTTTTGCATAGGAATGTCGTTAGATACGATACGATATACGATAGAAAGATACGATATACGATAGAAAGATACGTAACGATAAAGAAATCGACGCAAAGTTATGTTGATTTTTCATATTTGTGGTATTACAAAACGTTAGGTGTTGTTAGCAACTAATATTTTTTTAAATACCAAACACAGATGCCTGTTACCCACGTCAACGGTTGCAAAATGTCAACAAAAATTAGTTACCCGATTCGAAATTTTTCAAATATAGAAAAAGATGGTTGTCTCGTCAAAATGAAGGTGTTCACAAAATTTCAGCTGGTTATTAATTAAAAAAAAAGTTTCTTCGTCGGACCAAGGTCTATACATACTACTCAAAACAAAATAGGGCTAACTTTGATTTCCACCTTTAAAATGAAAATGCGTATTTTTTGTTGTTTTTATGAATAGATAGTAAAGTTTTATTAATTATTTAAACAAAGAAAATGATTAAAAAAATATACACATAAAAATTAAACAAATAAAATTTACAATCATTTTTTGTGAAAAAATCGGAGTGGGCCTATTTTGTTCTGATTAGCATATAGGTATATTAATACGTTTGCCTTTTGTTGTTAGGACTATTAGGGATTTATGATAATATAAAGAACACTGGCCACGCTTCATACATCGCTTGGACACGTAAATTGAATATCATGCCTTATAACGAAATTTGTGTCAGAATTATTGTTTATTACTTACTAGCTGTTGCCAGCGACTTCGTCCGCGCGGAGTTTGTTTACTCCGCACTGCCCCTCCCCGTAATTGATAGCGTGATAAAATGTAGCCTATATGTTGACCCGACCTATTAGCAATATTCATGCAAAATTTGAAGTAAATCCATGCAGTACTTTTTGAGTTTACCCCGGACATACATACAGACAAAAAGACAAAAATTCTAAAAACTATATTTTTGGCTTAGATATCGATTATAGATCACGCCCCACGTATTTTTTTTAAAAAATATTCAATGTACAGTTTTGACTTTCCTACGATTTTATTATATGTATAGATTATTTAAAAACAAGTTTTATTTATAAAGGTCTCTAAAATAAGTATTAATAAAATAATATTTTTACTTTTTATAAATTACTGACACTTTGTAATATGAGTTGTTAGTTTTGTCGTATTTAGTTTTATCACAATAGTATCTTAATGGACAGATGAACTAAAACATTCCATATTTGATAAACTAAATTTTATCACAATAGTATCTTAATGGACAGATGAACTAAAACATTCCATATTTTAATAAATCAAATTAGATAGCAATTATAATTACTTTTACTACTTTATAAAAAATATTTAACAGCGGTGACGAGATCATTGTTTGATGCTTTTTGAAGGACCTTCTATTCACAAAGCTGGCCCACCTTTATCTATACCTACTCCATGTGTAAAACATTTAACATGGCGGAATTATTTTTCTTTTTTGTAATTACGTCGAATTGCTCACTATGGAGACTTACAAAAAATGTATTACATTTTTCTAATACATCTTTCAAGAATTTCTATTTTGCTAGTTTATAATGAAAAAATTACCTATTTTTTAAGATATATTACGATCTCAGACAAGGCAAAGGCCACTGTGGCCAGCCTTTTTTGAGTTATCGGCACGGTAGATCCGTATTGTGAAAACGTTCACACGTGAAGTTAAAATTACATATTTGCAAATCAACGTAACATATATTCAACTCCTAACTCCTCAAACACATACATGTGATTTTACAATGCATCTCTAAGTGTTTAAATAAATGCATGTCGTCCTCTCCACGACAGTATGTTCATAGCTATCACAATATTTACATAGTAAATGTAGTTTGTAACTTGGTAGCTATTGCTTATCGGTTATCTAGAGTTTAAAGTGTATTTTAAATATTGCATAATTTGTTATATGAGCAGCAGTATTGCTTTTCTGTTTGAAACTGCCTTTGCAACAGTTTAAACATTAATGAAACAGAATCGCATACTTAACCAAGCAAATACACAAACTTTTAATTTATTATACACTAAATACAGATTAGATACTTGGACTATCCGTTTGTGTAATAGCAAACTTACAATAGATGCATCGGCCTGTAGGGTTTGGAAGTGCTCTGGTTTAATCATAGTCAAGCATCTTTTTTCAGTAAAAATGACTATTTTATTTATACTGCACTTTGGAATAATATGAAAATGTCAAGAAAAATATCCGTTTTAAAGAATATGATATTTTTAAAAGGAGTTTACTGTAAAAAAACGGATAGAAAAAATCTCCGAGCCTGTCCGGATGTCAGTATACGATCTGCCATAATCACTGCCGCAAAACTTAACATAAAAAGAAAGTTTTTTTTATTCGCTTCAGAATTACGGGGCATGTTGTAAATGTGTAATTCCGTGTTGATTATTATTAATATTTTTTTCTGTTTATTTGTTGATCAATGTTCATAGCTTCATATTTCATAAAATATCAAAGTATACTTCAATGTACAAGCTATGATGCTATTACGAGAGGAATAAACAAGACGAAGGTACTAAAACCTGGGCGAGACGTTGCTGAACTCTACCACCTAGGGATCACGATTGTAATGACACGTATAGCCAATCGGTCGCATTTTTACTAACTGTCTAGCAGAATAGCAGATGATCTATTCTGTAAAGGGGACCCGGACAAAAACGGGGTAGCACTGTATTCATATTTTACTAATACAATAATATAAGTGTACACCTTTCTATAAACTCATTTCATTATTTTAAAAAATAATTGATTTCTTTTAAAGATATTGAACAAAAACCAATTTTAAAAAAAATTGTGGACGTCCAGATATGTGAATGCGCCACGATTGCACTCAAAATACGAGTAGATAACTTATCAGTACAAGTTTTATTCAACAACCTTAGTCACAGGATTGTTTCCTATTAAAAATTACTATCTAATTCAGTGTAATTTAATTATTTTTTTAAAATTAAGCGAGTTACATATTAAGTGTGCACTTTTGAAATTTACATACGTTTCATTTATGCTATGCATGACTGGGAAAGGCACTGAGTTTTTTTTGTCACTGTTTTGTTCTGACTTATAATTTTCAATATGAACGTTTAAGCAATGTAATACTAAAAATACAAATATATGAGTATATAAACGTGCCTTCACGCCAAACCCCTTACCAGCCAGGCAGAGTGAACGGAGTGCCATAAATCATGCCATAGTTCAAACCTGCGTGGCTTCCTACATATTCACAACTGTATTACTGTTTTCTAAAGAGATATAAAAGTAAAAGAGAAAAAACTCATTTACTACATTTCCTTCTCAAATCATAATCAGGAAAAAATTCATTAAAACGTACTTGTTATGACCTGGTGATTGTGTTACTTAATGAGTTTTTTTGTCATACGGTACGATATAACCGCATTGTCAAACATTGCTTCTGGTGATGCTCCGTTTACCACTTGACCTACCCTGCCAGCCCAAGAAGAAAAATATATTTCTAAATTGATAACAATAGGCGCCAAGATAAATCTCCTCTGTCGTGGTCATTAGCGTATACTGTCCATAACATATGAGGAGAAAGTCATGCATGTTCTATTTAATTGCATAGTTTAATGTTCAAGTGTAAAGAAATAAACGTATTATGAAAAATATTGTGTAACCAGTTGCAAATCCACCCTGTATTTTGTCGATTTCATGCATTCGCGCAAGATTTTGTCATACATTTCATCTTAGATTAGACTAGCGCAGTTCCAACTGTGAATATCATTTGACACGAAAGTTCGAAGGAACGAATAAACTGATAAGAATTCTGATATGCATTACATAAAATTTTACCGGTAGGGGGGATACGCTGTGCCGCGCTCCCGGGTGCATGGGTACCATCTTGCTTGTTTCTCCCGTGAAACCGTGATTCAGAGATAAGGGTAAGACAGGCAGTGTAATTACTGGCACCGAGACTTAACATCTTATGTTTCAGGATAGGCAACACATAAATGAGTTACCTGGGCTAGTTCCTGGTAAACTAGTTTTTGTTTATTGGCGACGTCGACCACTTACCATCAGTTGACACGTCTGCCAGTTTGCCTATTCCAAGTAACATAAAAAAATATATTCCTTGCAACGAAGCAATATTTCTTAATTTTTCTTTTTATTTAAAAGAAAAAGCAGCCAGCAGGAAATATTTAGTCTCAAATCATTGTACCTACGCGTTTTGCGGGTAATTTATTTCACTAAATATTTATTTTTAAAGGCTATAATAGTCTATTTTTTTTATTTCACTGGGAAATAGAAACACTTATTTATCATGTAATCTACATAAATTAGTTATATTTAAAGATTAAGTGTATAGCCTGTGCGACAAATTGAATATGGTCTAAAATAGAGATACTGCTCTTAAAATTATGTGCCATAGCTCATTGGATCCGGAATGACGCCTAGAAAAATGTGCTGAAAGCGTGTATTAGCACATAAAAAATTGCAAAATAAATAAATAATTAAAGATGAAGAAAAAATGGCATTTCGTTTTTTACCAATATTTCATAAACTATTAATATTTAAGGAATTTCAAAAAAAGATTCGGAAAGAGGAGGAAATTTACAAGAAAAAAAAGATTTTTTTTTCATTTACAATTAAGATGGAAGTACGAGAAAATTTTGTTAGTTAACAATCGTTTAACTTGTTGAAAAATTAATTTTAAGTAAAATTTCCAACGGAAATAAATTATTTATAGTGTTCAGATTTCAGAATACATCATTTTTTTCAAATTTAAAAAAGAATATTCAATACCTTAAATAAATTAATTTATGTGTGTGTCGTACTCGCTTTTGAGGCCGTGCGGGCAACCTAAAAATGTCGTGCGGAGACCTATTTTCAGCGTTTAATTAAAATTATAAATAATGGAGATAGAGTTCCGGGATCTCAATATTTTTTCTTGGAAATTTCCTCCTTTTTTTGAATCTTTTTTTTGAAAACAGTATCTCTATTTTAGGCCGTTTTCAACTTATCGCGCAGAATAGTAGATGAATACAAAATGTAACCTGTGGAAAACTAATTATAAATTAAGAAACATTTTACATTGACCGAGTGAGCCAGACATTAATCTTAGTGTACCTAACGTGGGTATGTCGATTGTCGACTTAATTCGTCAAAAATCAAGATAATAATTACGCTTACTTGTCAGCGGACATTTTGTCTATCCAAGAGAATTTCAACAACGACAAAGTCTCTTGTTCGCTACATATTATTATCAAGCATCAAATAATCTGCCAATAACATATTTGCTGTCGAAGGCAGTAGTTGTCAGTAGTAGGCAGTAGTAGTTGTGCATTTTACAAACAAAACAATTTCCTTATTAAATGAGAAGGAACTATTATTTTGAACCCAATCATCGCTAATAGTCCAAACAGGAAGCGACACGAATCAGAACAAAAATGGCCTTCAGTGTTTTTGAAATTAGAAAAATTATAATCCGGCGGTCTGGTGATCCGTAAGTTGTCCAAATTTTTTAGAAATTTTCTTTGCTATAATTTTTGTAAAATTTATGTGTAAGATATAAGTAAAATGTTTTAGGCGTTTGAAGTTGTTTGGATCAGTTAAACATAAAAATTTAAGTTTGGCACTGTTACCTTCGTCACAGCTGTTACTAGAACACCCTTAAATATTAATTAAAATTCTAAAAACAATATAAGATATAAGAAAAAAAACGGAACGTCAAAATTTGTGATTACTTTTTCTGTTTTGAATGGAACTGGTCTGGCATATTAATAGGAAAAGACAAAAAAGTTTTGAAAAAGAAATTGAAAAGTTGCACATCTCCAGACCGATGCATTGTTATTTGTCTAATGTCCAAAAAGCAACAAAGTCCACTTCTGTTCTTATTCTGGATCACTCCTTTTTTAAGGTCTCTGCTTGGACTATAACTCAAATGTTAGGAACATTAAAAACGGGTAAAATTGTTGTTACAATAAATTTTACAGTTATTATTTGCAAATAAAAAGTTAATATAAAAATAGTTCGTAATTAACCGGTACTCTCTTAGCCTTACCTTAGCACAGAGGCAGCGATAACACTCATTATTCACAAAAAGCCGGTTAGATAAGCAAATTTAAAAAGAAGAACTCGGCTTATATCTTAGAGCTATGAACTAAGTAATTATAACATACGGCGTGTGTAAATTCGATCGATTTGCAATGATGTTTTTACTACAGTAAGATAAATCCGAACCGATGTACACTTAAAATACTTCATTACTATATACATAATTCTTTAACGTTATTTTCCGTGTGTAGGCTTATTATTCCAATATTTTAAAAAAAATGTGGTCTATGACTTGTTGGCTATGCCTTATATATATGAATAGTAAGGAGAACAAGACAGGGACTTTATAAAGCTACATCAGGTCACTATATTTCTACAACACGACAGTAAAATGTGATATTCAATAAGCTTACACAAGGTTAAAACTCATCGCTTTTTTTATAATCGGAACACCGACACAAACATCTTGAAGTAAAAATAAATTTGTAAGTCGAGGAAGTTTCCTGGGTTTGCGCCTTTAGGAGAATAGACCCCATCTACCATCTGCTGTTTTGCTAGACAGCTCGTAAAAGGAGATAAGATTGACTGAACATTTGACTACAAGCATTACAACCTGAAGTGTAATCATTTTTAACGCAGTAAAACTGCAGCAACTTCCCAATTCCTATATTTTCGAAACCCTGTACAGATTTTCACCAAATAAAAATGGGTCCACACGGGGAGTATATCCCCTCAAGCAAAAAAGAATTTTCAAAATCTGTTTATAAATGACTGTGTTCTGAGATACCAAGCATAAAAAACATACAGCACAACTGATAACTTCATCCTTTTGTGAAGTCGATTGAAAATAGAAAAAGCTTCTTAAAAAGTATCTTCACGCCCATATCCCCGAAGGGGTAGGCAGAGGTACAAGTGCACCCACGATTAGCAAAAGATACTTGGTCCCACAAATGTGATAGGTGGCAAGCCTATCGGCAACCGGGCACTTTCCAATCCCGGGCAACTTTGTGTTTCTCAGAAAACTGAAAAAACACTTCTTTTTTTTATGTGCCCGACCCGGGAATCGAACCCGGGACCTCATGTGATTAACGCCAACGCTGGACCACTAGACCACAGAGGCGACTTCTTAGGACCTCAAAACGTAGAAACTTGATGAAAACTAGATTTTCGAAAATCGGGATGAAAACAATAACCTTTAGCGGGCAGTCAAAAATGCATATTAATGATTTCTACGTGAGGGTGGTAAGGGCCCTAACTCACCGGGACGCCATGGCACTCCATGGGTATCCAAACAGTTTATATTGAAATATTTAGCGGCTAGCTCACTTGGCGACGTAACCAATTCGTAAAATTCATTACAAATTATTTGTACACGTGGGCGGTGACGTCGCCATGGCGTCCCGGTGAGTTTGGGCACTAAGAAGAAAAATATTGGTTAATTTATTCAAAACTTGAAGAAAAGTCGTTAGCAAAATACAAAAAAGATACTCAAAAGATATTATTTATCTATACATATAATAAAATCGTAGGAAAGTCAATGTATGTCCGAGGTAAACTCAAAAAGTACTGCATGGATTTACTTCAAACTTTGCATGAATATTACTAACAGGTCGGGTTAACATACAGGCTACATATTATCACGCTATCACCTACGGGGGAGGAGCTGTGCGGAGTAAACGAAGTCCGCGCGGACGAACTTGCGGGCAACAGCTAGTTTAAAAATAAAAAAGAACACTCAACAAATATCAGTTCTAGTAGAAACCAAATATTATGAAATGAAGGCTCACACGCTTAAAGACAAATCAACCATATCCAAGAACAGAAACATTTTTTAGTTCAAACATGCATTAACAATTTTAGTACTAAAATGAGGCACTTTAAACTACGATATTTTTCTTATTTTAATAAAATTAATTATTTTATTATTTTTTTTGATAATGTCATTGACCTTCCTCTCTTTTGGATCGGACAGGGTTTTCTGTACACCCTGTATTTGAAAAAAAATTTAACATCAGAAAATTACAAAATCAATGGGGCATACTAACGCTTTAAAGAAACGTGCGAATCCTAAGTGAGTCGGTATTTTAGCTAGAAATATAATCGATTGCTTCGTGGTCTTGTGGTTAGCCTATTCGCAGTCAAGGTTAACCCATGACCGTGAATAGGCTTCCAAGCCTAGATCGGAGAAAAAATGTTATTGAAGTTTTTCGACGAAAACTTTCAGAAGCAACTCGGAGACTGTAGTGGTATGATAACATCTCTAGACGTTGGATAAGCTGGTAAAACTGTCGGTAGCGATTATAGTCAACAATTTGACAGCTGACCACGACCTGGTATGCTCTTTTTTCGTAAATACGCCGATTACAATCCCAGCTAGTGATCCGTTTTCCTTGAATTTTTACTAAAAATACGACGTATACGACTAATCTTTTTGTACTATACGTTTTAATTATGTAAGAGTTTTTTATTCCACAAAAAGGTATGTTGGGTTGATTTATTTAAATAAAAATTACAATAGCATATCTTATTTTATTTATTACTAAAAATTTCGAAGAAAAAGTAGCCTAAGTTAGTCCCTGTCACATGCTGTTGAATATGCAAAAACATATGTTTTTGCCCTAACTATAAACTTATTAGACTAATAAGCGACAGTTTTGAGTGTCAGTTTTTTCGGTTTAAGTGGCAGTTGGTTCGGGACTGTGTATCTTGGACTTTTTATATCAATGGGTTTAGCTAGTAGAGGACACTAACAAAAATTTTGTAGCACTTTAAAGATTAATATTCTACAAGCAAGTTCCTTAATCTAAAAATTGTTTTCACAAACCTAGAATGTTTTTTAAAAACCTATCCAACGATACCCCACACTATGGGGAATACGAGAAAAAAAATTACATCCCCACTTTAAATAAAGAGGAGCTACCCTAAAAAAATATTTTTAAGATTTTACCTTTTTGTTGTCGTGACGAATGTTTATTTATGCAACAAATCATAATACAGAATCTCTGAGCTAGACTGCGGACGGATGGACATATTTGTAGTGAAACTATGAGGTCTTAGTTTACTTCTTAACCTTAAAAAACCGCCAAATTGAGAACTTCCTTTAGGGAATAAAATCAAATTCGGGAAAACTACTTGTTTGTTATCCATTCTATAAAAAATCGATAGTCCCATTCAAAAACTATAGACATTTGCGTTGAAACACTACAACAATACTAATTTCCACCACTTAATTTCAACAAATCCGGATTATATCCACTATTATAATCTTAACGTTCATGTACCTGAAGACAATGAGAATCTACGAAAAATAAAAGCCGGCATTGTTATGGTTGAATCATTAAATAAGATGGTTGGATATTTAACTTGTTGTTGTATCTTCACGCCCATATCCCCGAAGTGGTAGCCAGAGGTACAACAAGTGCACCAACGATTAGCCGAAGATACTTGGTCCCACAATGTGATAGGTGGCAAGCCTTTCCAATCCCGGGCAACTTTGTGTTTCTCAGAAAACTGAAAAAACACTTTTTTTATGTGCCCGACCTCGGAATCGAACCCGTGACCTATTGTGGTCAACGCCAACCCTGGACCACTAGACCACAGACTTTAACTTATTACTTAAACTAACATAAGTGGATGCAATTAATTTTTATACGTTAACTTCTTGCCTCCTTTTTTCGAAAATTGTGTGGACTGAGTATGGAAAGCACAAAAAATTTTACATGGGGAAGTGTGAAAGTTAAAATATACATAATTATACTGTGTATATAAAATATATTATTCTAATATAATTAATGTAATAATTTTTTTTTAATTTTAATATAATAAAAAATATAAAAAAACGGGTGTAGATTTCGTATTAGAGCAGCTCCGCAGACATCGAGGCAGTGCGGAGTAAACTCAATAAAACTCTAAATTGTTTTATTGGAATTTTTTATACGAGGGTCAATAAAATTTTCAGAAGCCGACATCGCATTAGTAACAAACCTATTTATTGTGTTTCAAATGTCTATGGGCAGTATTCGCTCGTACGTCTGCAGATACTATTAACTAAACAAATGTTCGTTTACATAATACTGCAAAAAAAAAAACAGAAAAACTGAAAACTAATTCAAAACGAGAATTCTACGAAAAGCTAAACTTATTTCTAGGAAATTAATGCATTTCCTTACTATGTTGTCGATAAATTACATAATATGTCTGAAAAAATTCGTGTCTGTTATCATGTAAGAATCTATGAACTTTATAACGTAGTCATAGTCACCATTGCAGTAAATTTCCTATTTCAGTATATTCTAAATCTATTAGACTATGCAAACTAAATGTATCAATATCAAGCGTTAAATACTACATGGCTATAAACCCACAGTTTGTCTATATGTGTAGGTTCTGTGTAATAGAACCAATAACGTATAACGTTTGAAATATAAATAAATTATTTTAATGGCCATTATTTGTTTTATTGATATATAAATCTTGCGTTTAAGGTTGAATATGCAAAAACACGTTTGTGCCATAACTATAAAATTTTTAGACTGAATTAGCGACAGTTTTGAGTGTCAGTTTTGTTCGGAACTGTGTATCTTGGGTAGCTGATTAATGACCGCCAGTAGGGTTTCCGTCGCGGTCGATCGGCTGGTGATCTTCTAGTATACCTTACACATCGCTGGGCGCAGGCAGTTGAGTCCAAGGGGGAGGCATTGGCTGTTAGTTTAGACATAGCGAAGGCCTTTGATAGGGTTTGGCACAGAGCGCTTCTTTCAAAGCTTCCTTCTTATGGGCTTCCCGGGAAATTATGCAAGTGGATCACCAGTTTTTTGGCTGATCGGAGCATCAAAGTCGTAGTCGACGGTGCGTGCTCCGACCTTAAATTTGTCAATGCTGGTGTTCCGCAAGGCTGTGTGCTATCGCCTACACTGTTTATTCTGCACATCAATGACATGTTGCGAATTAGTAATATTCATTGCTATGCAGATGACAGTATTGGTGATGCTTTGTACTCCGGTCATAGCGGTATTTCTCGGGACCACGTCAATGAGAATCGGGACAAGCTAGTGTCTGAAATCGAGACTCAGCTCGAAAAAATCTCGGAATGGGGTCGACTCAAGTTAGTCCAATTCAACCCCAGGAAGACACAGCTGTGTGCGTTCACCGCTAAAAAGTCGGCCTTTGTCGTTTCACCTCGCTTTGAGAACACTCTCCTGACAACCTCAGCCAATATTGGAATTCTTGGCGTTGACATATCGAACAACGTTCATTTCTGTGATCATTTGGAAGAAAAGGCTAAACTGGCCTCAAAAAAGCTTGGTGTGCTCAGTAGAGCGAGACAGTACTTCTTGCCGGCTCATCGCTTGCAACTTTACAAAGCGCAAATTCGCCCCCACATAGAGTACTGTTCGCATCTCTGGGCGGGAGCTCCGCAGTATCAGCTTCGTCCACTTGATCGCATTCAGCGTAGAGCGGTTCGAATCGTTGACGACCAAGCAGTCTCCAATCGGCTGGACTCCTTGGCTTTACGCAGAGATGTAAGTTCGCTAAGCATCTTTTACCGCATTTATCATGGAGAGTGTTCCGACGAACTGTTTGGATTGATCCTTGCTGTTGAATTTCATCATCGGACATCGCGGCAAAACTCAAAGTTCCATCCTCATCACCTCGATGTCTGGAAATCCACAACCGTGCGATTCTCTAGGCACTTCTTACCACGCACTACTCTATGGAATCAATTACCGGCGGGGGTGTTTCCGAATGGATATGACTTAGGCACCTTCAAGAAAAGAGCATACTCCTTCTTAAAAAGCCGTCAACGCAGCTGCAAGACCTCTGGTGATGTGGCTGTCCATGGGCGGCGGTAATCACTTACAGTACCCGGCGATAAATATTGCACATCGACCTTTGGAAAGAGACAATCGGCTAATTTCGGCTTCGTAGAGCGTTATCTCTGTCGCACAAAATACAAACAGTCCGGTACCTATTAGGAGCTGTTAAAACAAGTATGATTTGCTTCTTTTGATATTTTTATTCTTTGTATAAAATACACTAATTTTTCTATAAGTGATGGCTTTAGGTTGGGGTAAAATAAAATAAAAAAACATTTTTACATTATGTTTACGTATTTAATTATTTTGGAACATTACAGCTTTAGTGTACATAATAAACACCATTATACCTATTGCTAAAATGAGACATTGCAATAAAAATAATAATAATTCTAATTCTCAATTACTTCCATTTCACTATCTGTGCTCTCAAAGAGGTCAATATCACTGTCACTATCAGCCGTATTTATTACTAATCTATCAGTGTAATTGTCTAAACTGTGTTGAATGCTTCTATATTCATTCTCACATTTGATTGCATGATCGCAAACCTTTTTCCACTCTTCAGCGCCGATCATGTTTACTTTTTCAGTCAATAATGTTTTTACTGTAGTTAAGTTCATACCCACATTTCTCAACTTTCAGTTGAGACCATATATTTTCAATTGGATTAAAATCCGGATGATATGGTGGCAATCGCAACACAGTGTGCCCATGTTCGGCAAGTATTTTGTCCACAGAAAACTCTGTATACCTCTCCTTGTGCTGACATATAATAGCGTAAATCTGTGTTTTTGTTAATTTTGGATCAACTGGAATTTCATGTCTGTTTAACCAGTTGATCATTTCCCGTTTAATGGTGTTTGAGTTGGGGGGTCTCTCAACATACTTGTTGTGATAGGGTGCGTTGTCGATAACTAGAACAGAATCACTGGGTATATTTGGGATTAATTGGTTAACCAGCCATTTCTCATAGTTATCGTTATTCATTTCATTGTGATAGTCACCTGTAGTGTCCGTGGATTTATACGTTAAAAAAGCACCGGGTACAAAGCCTTTTTCATTTCCCGCATGAACTATTATCAAACGTTGACCTTTTGAAATTGGCTTTTTTACTCCTTTTTTCTTATCGTCACTCCAAGATTTCCCTTTAGTGTGGGATGCATGTATATATGACTCATCCATGTAGACGATATTTTTTCCTGTTTCGCGAAATTTGCGTATTTTATCAAGGTATTCCATTCGTTTGAGACTAACGTCGTGCTTTTCCATTAGAATTTTTCGATTATCTTCCATTTTAGTGAACTGAAATCCCATGTCATGAAGTATTTTTCTCAAGGTTTTTTCAGACCCATTGTAATTAATAGCTTCAGATAACTTAGCTTTTAATGATTTTATTGTTGGCAGTTCATTAAATCGTAAGTGAAAATCATACACCATTCTTCGAACAACATCGTAATCAAAATCGTCCATATCCAAACGAAATTGCTTTTTTGGTCTCCCTTTTTTTGGAGTGCTGAACTTAATTTCAGTCGAATGTGTTTCAGTACTGACTTCGTTTAATATATTGTTCAAAGTTCTTCTTGAAATTCCAGTGGCATTTGCAACTCGCTCTTGAATCTTCTTAAAATAACAACTTACATTTTCATCTACTTTTTTTTAAATCTATCAGCTTCGCTTACAAAGTATTTATAAACATTGTAGATAATTTCACGTGACTGACCTCGTAAAGGTTTCCCTCTTTTTCCGAAAGATGCCATATTACAACTTTAAATTATTTAAATTTGTGGGTGTTATCAACTCTAAATATATATTTTTTTCGGGACGCGACTGCACTCTATCGTACTTGAACAACGACTGACTAAACGTCACATAGGTAGTGTGGGACAGAGATAACGCTTTACGAAGCCGAAATTATCCGATTGTCTCTTTCCAAAGTTCGATGTGCAATATTTATCGCCGGGTACTGTACCATCAGGTGAGCCTCCTGCTCGTTTGCCCCTTTTTTTCTATAAAAAAAAAACTTGGGTATTTTATATCAATGCCCACTACGTATGGAAGGAAGTTACTGATTTTACCCCGATTTTCGAAAATCGAGTTTTCGCCAGATGTCCACGTTTTGAGGTCCTAGGAATCTTTTCGGACTATTTTCATGATGACGTCAATATGTCTGTATGTATGTATGTATGTGTGTGTGTGTGTGTGTGTGTGTGTGTGTGTGTGTGTGTGTGTGTGTGTGTGTGTGTGTGTGTGTGTATGTGTGTATGTAAACATCTCATAACTTTTGAACAGCTGGACCGATCGAAACGCGGTTGATGGCATTCGATTGGATTCCGCTCAACTTAGATTTCCTGAAAATTTGAACCGATTCGGTCCTGGAAATTTTGAGAAATTCTGAAAAAACACCAAAAAAAATTTTGATGAAACAGTATTTTTTTAATATAAATTCCAGATTTATGTACCGATTGAGTACAAAAACTAATCAGCTCTATTCCTCAAAAAACTACGTCTAATACTTAAATTGTATTAAAATCGTTTTTTTATCCGTTTGGGAGTAATCACGAAAAATTTTGAAAAGTGTTTTTTCGACATAGCTTCGAATTTTTCAACCAATCATTTTTTGGTGTTCTACGATATTTTAGTACTAAAAAAACTACGTCAAATGCCGTTTCAAAAACCAAAATCGAATCTTATTCTGAAAACTTATAATTTTTCAAATATTTAAAATTACGCTGTTTTTAGAAAACTTACTTATTTTTTTTTTAAATAACTTTCAAGTTTTCACCGATTGATTTAAAAATCTTATCAGCTTTTCTCCTTTAAAAACTGCGTCAAATACCGTTAATTTAATCAAAATCGGTCAATTTATTTGGGATTGATTTATCAATGAAGATAATTAAAAATACAATGTTTTTTGACATAGCATCGAAATTTTTCAATCTATCGATTATTTAGCTAAAGCAATATTTTAGATCTCAAAAATTGAGTTGAATGCCATCATCGTTTTCAAATATACAGCTTTTCAAGAATTAATATACTGCAATTTTTAATAAAATAGAAGTTTGAACTGAAAAATCTATGCTTATATTTTTTACTCTTTTGAGCTTAAAATACCTTAATTTAGTGGGAAGTTTCTGGGATGGCCCGTAGGGTCAACCGTTCCCACATTTTTTAGTCTATAATCGAATTTCGACTCAGGGCAATTGCTAGTATTTAAATTCAACAAACGTCAATGAACCAATGCATTGCTGGCAGCTTTGCGTTGTTTTGTGATTGTAAATTCAATTCATCATAGTTTATTTATAATCCAATAACGTTATAAAACTACTTTTATTTATAGAATCATATTTATAGAATCAAACTCTATTTATGTCCGGTGCTATTATACTCTAACTACTCTAAAGATAATATATATATATATATATATATATATATATATATATATATATATATATATATATATATATATATATATATATATATATATATATAGGTATATATATATCATCACGCCAGTTCCCTTAGGGTAGGCAGATTGAAGCTAACGTTGACGTACCTACACTCAGGGGCAGGTAAACCCTTAAGGTAACCCTACTTAAAATTCTAACTTTCACTCGTCTATAACGAAATACGTAGCAAAAAAAAAACAAAGGTATTTTCTTTAAAAGGAGCCCTGATTTAGGACGGGGACGGGGAGAAAGTGCGCACGAAATATTTCAGACACAGACAAAATTATTCAATTTCAATGACTTACTTTTATCGAATAATATGATATACCTACTCAAAATAAAAGAATATGATATACCTACGCAAAATATCACATGATTAAGTCATAGATTAGAAACATTTTAGTCTGCGCTCTTTAATAATTTACGCCTCGTTAGTGGATATAGATATAAATATTAAAATATAACATACACATAGTCACATACATATCTTCACACCAAACCCCTTACAAGGTAAGCAAAGAGAACTAAGAACATCACCACCCTAGCAGAATTGCGTTGTTTCCTCCACGTACATACAAACACGCCAATTACAGAGACCAAATATTTGTGACCTTGGACAATGTTGCCTCATGCTGCACCTGATCAATTCGATCATGGTAATGCAAGATGCAGATGCATGGCATGGCATGTCAAGTTAATGCCAAGCATCTCGCAGTACCATCCCTTAACCTTTGCATTGTATAATTTTATTGTACACTAGCTGTTGCCTGCGACTTCGTCCGCGCGGACTTCGTTTACTCCGCACTGCTCCTCCCCTGTAGGTGATAGCGTGATAGTATATAGCCTATATGTTAACCCGACCTGTTAGTAATATTCATGCAAAATTTGAAGTAAATCCATGCAGTACTTTTTGAGTTTACCCAGGACAGACAAACAAACAAAAATTCTAAAAACTATATTTTTGGCTTCGACATCGATTGTAGATCACGCCCCAAGTATTTTTAAAAAAAATATTCAATGTAGTTTTGACTTTACTACGATTTTATTGTATGTATAGATTGTACCTACCTTACAATTTATACTAAATAGGAAGATATAGATATAAAGCTATACGATTTTTCTTTTGGTATGTTTTGATTTTATATTTCTCTCACCAGAAGAATTCTGTGTTATTCCTACGTAACATAGTTTTTATTTCCTTACAAAAACTCTAGTAATATATATAGTAAAGAATATTACATCCTGAAGATGCTTTGAAAAGCAAAACCGGTCGATTAATTTAAGCCTTTATTTAATCTATACCCATATAATAATGAATCAAAAGTACAAGTGCATTACAAACTAGTTTCATCTAATAATCCAGTAATAACTTAGATCTTTATTTAATCCATACCCATAGTGAATCAAGAGTACAAGACACAAGTACGTTATAAACTAGTTTCAACTAATAATCCAGTAATATAATTTAGGGTGTGAAAGAATTAATTTTTAAAAAAACGTACATCGCGTGCGCTGCGAAAACTAATGATGATAGAGCAAACTATAGCGAATTTTAAATAATTCACTTTTTCCAAAAAAAGGAAATTGCGACCATATATTTCACTATTCGTATATAGGCAAGTAATAAATGCTAAATGTCTGCCAGTTCGTTAACTACATTGAAAGACACAAGTTTACAGTTTTTTAATCATTATGAAAACAAATTACCTACTTGGTATTGTTTCACTTTCAATGGATTACTTTTTGAAATATTCCAATCGGATATTTAACACGGTACTGTACACAACGCAGTAAGTTCTATGAATTTTTCAACCCTTTACCACCTTTCAAACTACGAAGGTATGATCCATAGTTATTAGTTAATAATAATAAACAGTTATTACATAAAAACTTAAAACCTATCAAAAGTCATATTCTGTTTATCGGACAAGGGCGATTGGAAAATAACGCATCGATAATGACTTTAATCAAGTATGTATACATTACAAAAATAAACATAGGGTTAAAATTACAATTCTTAAAAATAGTTATGAAGAAAAAACTTTCATCAATTTAAAATCCATTGTAACAAAGTTTAAAACACGTGAATTAGAATCTCAAAGCTATAACTAAAATTCTTCATTTTATTAACTTCACGTAAACAAAAGCTGTAATTAAGGTTTATTGTTGCGGTTTAGTGAACTAATATTTCCGTACTTTCTATTCTAGGTCCTATTAGAAACTCACCATTGCTCCAGGTAAGCAACAAATCTTGTTGTTTGCTATACAGCTCGTGACGCCTCCGAGGACGTGGTCGAGATCGCCTCTCATTCATTGTACCACATACAAACACTTTTCTTCAACCATTAAAACAAAACTCAAAACCGGGATAATCACATAAGAATAAATAAACATATGCACTATCACTGCTAGGTGTACGTGCCCATATGACAATAATTTCCCTAATAATCAGTTTTAATCTAGATACTTGATAATGGAAACAGCGTCATAAAACTCGATGATAATACAGTGGCAACAAATGGCAGTGACGGTTAACTTGGTTTCCCATTAATATAAAATCGATGTATAAAAGTTAAAAAAATCTTTATTATCTATAATCTGTATATTTAGGATTAAATGGTAATAAAGTACGCACTACAAACCATTAAATTAAACTAAAAATTTAATTAAACATTAAATTAAAACCTCAAAACTTAAAAAAAATTAATATAACGGATTTATGTTATTTCTTTTAAAAAATCTAATGGAGGTATCTATAAAAATAAAAGAAATATTTAGTTGTTTTTTACTTTCCTAATAAACAAATGAACGTGACGAAATCATATATTGTTTACAGAATGTTATCACTTTATAGTAATGTGTATGGTTCTTTTATGGTTAGTAAATGTGTATTTTTTAGATTTTTTGGAAATTTGTATAATAAAATGTTATTCATTTTAATAGATTTTTACAGAACTATGATTAATTAATACTCTTCAACAATCTATATATAGAAATAAATATAAATGGGTTGAGTAAACAGCATCAATACTTTGACACGTTTCAGTTGGCTTTTTCATTATGTAGGCCAGGCTGCTTTTGGAAATTTATGTAATAAAATGTTATTAATTTTTTTAGAATTTTACAGAACTATGATTATTTATCTAGATAAATAAATACAAATAGGTTGTGTAAACAGCGTCAATACTTTGACATTTGACATGCCTCAGCTGGCTTTTTCATTATGTAGGCCAGGCTGCTTACCACTTATACTTGTTATTTAAATATTTTTTTTATTTTTTATTTTTTTATTCATAAGATAGCAAACAAGCAGATGAGTCTCCTGATGGAAAGAGTCAACCATCGCCTATAGACACAAAAGGTGTTAACAGTGCATTGCTATCTTGTGGCGAGGTCTAATGCCACATGCATAAGTTTACCGGCTACCTTACTCTCTAAACCGGAACACGACAGTAACAAGCACTGAGACTATTGCGGCAGGAATATATTTTCAAATAACTTAATTCAATAGCCTGAACTATTAGCAATACTTGTTTAAAATATTGTTATTATTTAATTACAATCGTAACACATTATTCCTAGATGTTTTTATGCTAACTAAAATTCACTTACTTTAATATTTAAATGATCCTTTCCGACAAAACTAATCATATGGAATATAGAACATTACGGGGACCTAAAAATAATATAAAACATGGGATTCAGACAAAGCCCTGTAAATAGACATGATTACGAGGCCACACGCACAGTTCAGCCGTTGAGGCGGCACGGTCGACGCACTCATTGTAAGCAATAATAAAAATAAGGATGTCGTCAATATGTTGGCATCGCTACCATACAGGTCACCTCCGTACTGGGTTGCCCCGTTACTAACTATAATTTAACGTAACTGCGACCTTGATTATAGCGCCAACAGTTGATTACACCGGTTAAGGTTTATTAGGTAATAAAGTTACGAAATGTTTCTAAACACAATTACTTGTTTTAAACAATAACAATATTACCGTGTGAGACAAAATTACTAAAGGTAATGCTTAAACACACGATCTCTGACTTTTAATATAAAGAATCACGAACTGACTCACTGTAACGAAAACAAAATGGATAGTTAACAAATATAACTAACAACGCTCTCATTGCACTATTACATAAGGCTTGAACTTAACATACACATGCGACAATACAATTAGAGGATGGTTTGACTTACAAGTACTTCAGTCTTAGTAATATAAGTCACATTGGAAGTGAAGTTTATAAATGAACTAACAAAATGAGTCTTTCGTAATTGGCATGCAGGGTACAATCAATTTCTGTACCTTATTATGAGCGTTGACGCCATCCAAATTTACATAACGTCGCGATTATTATTGATGGTGAATGTGTGAGTATTTAAACGATTTTTAACACAAAATCACAAACTACATCTACTTTATCTACTTTCAAAGTGTCATTTAGATTTATGGACGTAAATACGCGTGTAATTGACATGCCAATACATTTATATTTTAATATTAAATATCTACCTTTCATTTTTTTCTTGATATAACTGGCTATAACAAAATATAGACTATTTAAGGTGCATTTTATATTTTAAACATGAAAAACATAAAATATTGAGTTCTGAAACAACGTGCTATTTCTTAATAAAAATCGAGAATATATCGTTGCTTTTAATATAAGTAAAAAAAAACAATTGAAACGTATTTTAGAAGAGCGCGTAACATGTTTTATCTTTAAAACATTGGCCTCTTTATCGACGGAATCGCGGCGTAGGACTGGATGCGCGGACGCCCGCCCGCCCAAAATAACTGCTGGCACCCCGCCGATCTAACAACTTTATGCTATTAACTTCATTCATAACTATCACCCTTATGCTAAAACCTTATTACTACAAATCTTCCTTGATTTAAGTCACATCTCTACCAACTAATGGCTTCCGTTTCAAGCATTTTGTTCAAACAATGTCGACATTTTTAACGATTTGATTCATAAAAGCTTTATGATCACATACCTATCTTCTATATACTGCTACCTAAACCAAAAACTTTGTATTCCATTTGCGAAAATTACGCGAACTGAGGAGTATGCGATTTGGCACAGTTAATGTTTATAAGGACTAAGGAGAAGAAGTGCAGAAAGTTATTATTGTATAATCCTATACTTTAAACGAGCAATTCTTGTATATTTGTATGTGATTATTTCCTCCCAAAAAAGGCTCTTACGATTTTCGCAAATTGTGTATTTAGACAGTTTTTAATATTTAAATTGATCTAGGTACCTGTCATATCCGTGATAATCCATTTTCATATAAAAGGCTTTCTCGGTCGCTTAGTAAACACATTAAATTAATAAAAATATCCATTGTTTAAGGTTGACTGGTAGAGAATGCAATGTAGCATTAAGTCCACCTCTGTACATGTTTGTGCATAAATTTTAAATAAATAAAGTACATACACTACCATTCATTTTACACACATCATAATATAACTCGTATGTACTATTTTGTTTATAGTAAGTCTACTATCAAACTGAGAAGAAATTTTATTGTTTATCCTATGGTCAAACGGAGTCATAAAATAAACGGAGTAATAAAATAATTTCGAACAAAGAGCGATTGCTAAATAAAAGGAATTTTTTTTTTGCTCTAAATTAAGTGAAGATATTGCAAAGTCAAAACCGTAACATATTTTTTGCTAAAATAGTTTTTTAAATTCGCAATGACCTATTTAGACTAAATTTCTACGATATTGTTTCTACATTATATATGGCTTATTTGTTCAACAATCAAAACTAAAAACTAAATTTATTAAATCAAATTGGTACTCAAAGTAACTCACGAATTCATTGCGTTGTATTTCATCTACAGAATCGTTGCGAATATTGCTATTTTAAATGAACTTTCTAGATCACCTTTGGTGTGAGAGAGGTTTAATAACCACACGAGTAGTTTATGGGGTTATTGAAAAGAAACTTCTTTAGAATTGTGATTTCAAACGGAAAAGGTCACAATAGAGAAATAAACACATAAATGTACAGTAGTTATTCTGTGGTAATAAGCAGGTGAGAGAATGAGATAGAATTCATTACACAGTAATTCATATTTTCAAATATAATCATACATGATTATATTTGAAATATAATTTAGTGTTTCCTAAACCAGCCATATACAAACAGCACAACCAAAGATATTTTCCTGGAACCTAAGTTTCCGCGTGTGAGCTCATATCGATGATTTATATACGTTTGCGTATTAAAAAATGCAACCGCTATATAAACGTATCAAACTAATTTAAAACATTACAAATAAACTCACTTGTACTTCTAGTTCACTTCTTGTATTTTAATACATCCAACCGGTTTCGCTAATCACAGCATCATCAGGGATGTTTTGCACAGTTTTAATGTTATATACAACAGGTCATCGTCTTATATAAATAAAAACCAGCCAAGTGCGAGTAGGACTCGCCCACGAATGGTTCCGTACCATCATGTATTCATTTCTTGATATATTTAATTGGATATAAAATATTTTTATTTTATAAAATCCATTAGCCAGCTCAGTAAAGGTCGTTCTTTAGTGGGATCTTAGACTATTAATATTTTTGTTTCAATTCACCCAATTCAATCCAAATTTCAATCCATCAATGAAAATTAATTAAACATAGCAATCATTTCCATGTATATTAGAAACACATTAAATTAATTAAAATCAAGACACGCGGGCGCGATACCAGCCAAGTGCTAAGAAGGAACTAGAAATGCAGCACCCGTGTATAATAATATTACACGAACCATCTCGATCCACTTTTAACCCCTGCACAACAATCAATCACAACTCAATAACTATCCTACATCCATGAAATTTATTTATTTTTTTATGTTCAATGGAACACCAACAGCAAATACACAAAAGATATAAATTATAAATAAGACTTAAGGTATAAGTCTAGTGTACATGCCAATTACAGGTGAACACTTAGTTCATACAACAAATAAATAGTGAAACAGTTTGACAAAGTCTATGGTCTTACAAAAAGAATATATGTACATTAAAACAAAAATAACTAGTAATTAAATAAAAAAACAACTAACCAGACAAAATTACTTCTAAAAATTTTTATAACAAAGAAATAAAAGAAAAAAAAGCGTATATTTTAACAACCTTATAATACTTTAGGTCGAGTCAAATCCAAATTTTTTTTTGTCTTTTAACGAGGGAATCATTATAGGAAACTAGGGAAATTTGGCAAATTTATTAAAACCTCTTAACACGTCTAGATTATAAAGTTTTAACTAAACAATTAAACAATAATAATTTTAAATTTATTAATTAAATTAATTAGTAAGTAGTAGTTAAATTAATTAATTAAACAATTATCGAGTTATTAACAATTAAAAACCGCCATTATTGTGACTGATTCGCTCACTAGTCCATATATAGATCAAAAACCTAATCCACTTCTAGATGACCCAGAAACTCGATATTTGGCACCAAGGTATACAAAGGAAAAAATCAAAGGTTTTCATGAATATACAAAGGAAAAAATCTGAAAACAAACTTCTTGATAACTAGCTGTTGCCCGCGACTTCGTTCGCGTGATACAATAACATTACTTTCTATTTCTCAGTCGGGTAAAAAAGTAGCCGTAGTAGCTTAGTAATTACGTTTTATTTAATAAATCTAAGTTACAACTGACATACGGATTAATAAATAAATAGAAAATAATATGAAGTGATATGACATGTGCAGCTTTTACAGCATATAGATTTATATATTTCATACATTCTTTGATCGCCTCAAAGGTTGATTTTTAAAAAGTGTCCTAGGCTTGACTCTGATCCTCAACTATCTCCTTGCCAAATTTCATTAAAATTAGTTCTATATATACGAAAAATTTCAATTAGTGAAGAAAATGTCCAAGTAACAAAACATGAAAAACTACAAAAAAGAAAGCAATACAGCGTTAACGTAGGGAAGAGTAATTCCAATGCAAAAAAAATGATATCTCATCAAAACACAAATGCAAAATGAGACCAAATTTCAATATAAGAGCATACATCTCTGTCAATTTCGCAGACAAAAGAATTTAGATTTATTTGGAAGTCAAGTTTTGTAAAGAAACTTCTTTGATTTTAGTCACAAGAACCTGCAACATTCTAAAATAAATTTATATAACAAATTATTTCTTGGTACTACTAGTGTTTCCTACTTAAAAGTTATATAAGTTTTAAATTTTAATAGACAGTTATTTACAAAATTCATTTTTTTTTCATTTAGAATATATATTTAGCTCAAAATTTGACTTGTCTAGTTTTTACCAACAGTCCAAGTACAGTATGAACAGAAATCACACTAACGGGCTTCTAACTTGCACTGTCTGTCTGTAGGTAAAAACTGTCTGTAGGAGTTTCTTTACAAAACTTGGCACCCAAAAAGATCTCAGTTCTTTTGTTTGCGAAGTTAACAGAGACGCATACACTTATATTGAACTTGGCTCTCATTTCACATTTATGTTTTGATAAGATAAACATTACACACTACCATTCGTTTCACACATCATATCCACATAATAAAATCATAAAACATCCATAGAATAGAATGTTGTTTATGTTTGAAGTCTATTGTTAAACTTCGACGAGATTATATACGGTTCTATATCGTTATTTTTTGTCGTATGGATCTGCAATTAAAAACATATAGTCATCATATTCATACCTAAACCACTACCGAATCATATTTGACAAATAATCTACCCTTTTTTAAATTTCAATATTTACTTAATAATAAGACCTAGCCGCACAGTTACACTGATAGTGGGTTCTCGTTTACTCCGATAGAAATAGACAGAGTGCGCGATTTTGGTGTTGACTGCGTCTCAACCTATGGTCAAATTGAGTCATAGAATTAAGGCTGAATTTCGACCAGAGGGCGATCACTAATATACATTAATGTGTGAAACAGAGAAACATGAACTATTTAACTTGTAACACATAGAGAACATTAAAGCAATTGTACGAATTGAGTCACGACGCACCATTGTATTTCATCAATTAGAGTTATTAATTTATTAAACTATTAAATAACTCGTATTTTAGTGTTACATTTAAATTACACATATATCACGAGGCTCCAGTTTCGATCCCTGCATCGGGAAAAATGTTATTAAAGTTTTTCTAGGTTTATCTTTGAAATTCGAAAACTTAGTAGCAACAGAAGAAATCTTATAGTGGTAGATTAACACCCAATGCATCGAATCTCTCGGTATCCCTCACAACTAGTTTGCATAATGCATATACAACATATAAAAATTCATGATAATCGGTAAAAGAGTTGAGACGTGAAAGCGTAACAAAAAAGATCGGTTAAGTGCAAGTTGAACTCGGATATCGAGGCTTCCGTACAAACTTGTAGGTAACCTTAGCTACACATAAAAGTACCTTATAGGTTTCGATTCCCTTGTGAAATCGCAAAATATGCAACATAACGGTCATATCTTTTGATCGCGTTTTTTTGTAATGAAACTAAAAATTTACGGTTTTCGCTTTTTTTAACTTTACATATGCTGTAAGGCATTGCTTCTTGCCAAATTCATAATTCTAGGTCAACAGGAAGGAACTTTAGGTTTTGATTCCCTTTTGATATCGCAAAATATATATTACATAAATGGTGATATCTTTTGATCGCGTAGACATGTTTGATTTTTTCACAGCTGAGAGGGACCGTAGACCCGAGTATTTGATATAAATTTCAACTTCAGACGGACAGACGGGCAACGAATTGATCCTAAAATGTTTCCATTTTAAGCTATTGCATAGCTTCTATCGCAGGCCTTGAGCGTGGAGACCGAATCCAGAAATTCCGTAACGAAAAAAACCTAACACGCCCCACTCCGACCGGCACAGGGGTGATACTTTTTAGTTTTTCCATTTATCGATAAATACCAGAACTTTTAATGACTTTTTGAAATATCACGCTTGTCTCTTTAGTTCAGCAACCCGCCTTTAGGTGGCATTGGTTGTATTGGAAAACTACCGTAATCAGCTGTTTGTGAGAAAGTATATAGGTGTATAGGTATTTATCATCTACGTACAACAGTGAATATCTGTACTCGTATAATTTGTGTACAGTGTTTTAAATATGAATAAACAAAGAAAAAAAAATACTGCATAAATAAAATAAATATACATATAATTGTAATTGCATAAGTTGATAAAAAATGCTATGCAATAGCTTTACCGCGGCAGTCTCCGAGTGCCACACGTCTTTTTTTTCCTTATGAGGTATGCAACCCTAAAAACTCTCATTTATTATTATATACCTACGTGAACAATTCTTCCCTTTCATATTTCAGATCCAAATAACGTTAACTTCAATTATGTTTTTTTCACCAAGACTGTTTAAGTAGTTTAAGTAATAAAACCAGTTGTTACCGCAAGACGATAGTTTTTATATGTTTATTTGATTGAATTTCAAGATCACAGTATGCATTGTGACCACCAAATTACAGCGGTTTCTTAGTTCATTAAATTGTTTTATATAAATACTAGCTGTTTCCCGCGACTTCGTTCGCTTGACACAAAAATATTACTTACATTTGCTCATTCGGTAAAAGGATAGCCTATAGCTTCCTCGTGAATGTGGCTATCATACACAAAACGTTTTTTTAAATCTGACTGGTACATCCAGAGATTAGCGCGTTCAACCAAACAAACAAACTCTACAGCTTTATAATATTAGTATAGATAAACAAAATAATGTACTTCATGACTAAACATATTTTCATAGGTAGCCAAATACTAATTAACCAAATACATGGGTGAGTAAATACTTATGAGAGTAAATACATACTATGAGTGAACTCTGTAATTTATACTTCAAACGAAAGAAATTACATCGGAGATGATCATTGATCGGAGGCTGTAAATGTAACAAGGATTTAAACCATTATTATACGCAATGACCGCAAAGTATTAAAATGCTTTATTAATCCCAACAGCAGCAGAAGCTACGAATCTTACTAGAATCAATAACGAATATATTTACTCCTGCTTAGTATTTATTATAGATCATACAAAACCTCCCACTATCTGATAAACTTCTACACTATGGATTAAAACCACTGTTATACATTCTACAAATCAAATTTTCTGTAAAATCAATTTTAAGGTTCCAGACCCAAAAGTTGCAAACGGAACCCTATTACTAATACTGCGCTGTCTATCCGTTTGTCCGTCTGTCTGTCATCAGGCTGTATATCATGAACCGTGAGAGCAGGACAGTTGATATTTTCACAGATTATATATTTCTGTTGTCGCTATAACAACAAATACTAAAAACAGAATAAAATAAATATTTAAGGCGGGCTCCTATACAACAAACGTGGAATTTTGCCGTTTTTTTACAGATAATACGGAACCCTTCATGCACGAGTCCGACTCGCACATGGCGATTTCTATTTAAAATGTAAACAATGGCTAAACGTGTCAATATACTAGGAGTTCTACGGGTTTCGCCCGGATTCGGTAATACCGCCTAACAAATTTCTACCGCGACAGCGTCTGTCACTTGTCCGTCTTGTCAGAGGGTAACTTAGCCGGCAAACTTATATATTACTAGCTGACCCGGGAAACGTTGTTCTGCCTGTTTAACTACTCTTGTTTTTTTTTCTATATTTTCTCACCTTTAAAACCTTCCTTGAACTACAACAATTAATTCAAAACCAAAATTAGCCAAATCGATCCAGCTGTTCTCGAGTTTTAGCGAGACTAACCAACAGTAATTGATTTTTATATATAGACATATTACTACTAGCTGACCCGGCAAACGTTGTTTTGTTAAATATATTTATAACAGTATTTCTCTACTATATATTCAAAAGGAAGGTTTATATACATATAAACCTTCCTCTTGAATCACTCTATTAAAAAAAAAACGCATCAAAATCCGTTGCGTGGTTTTAAAGATCTAAGCATACATAGGGTTTAGGGATAGAGCGGAAAGCGACTTTGATTTTATACTATGTAATAATTTGGCATTTAAATCCGCCACACAGACAGTAACATTATATCGTGGTGTCCATAGAATGGTGGTGTCTATAGACGATGATTTTCTCTTTCCGTCATCTAGAGAGCTATTTCGTTGTTTTTAATCATATGATATAAAATATGATAATTGAATTGTTAACAAATATATAATACATTCACAGTGATCCAGTTCAAATGTTTTCACATTTCCAGACTGTTAGTCAAGGACTAAATCAGCCAGTTCGTTCAATAATCGTGGAAGCATGACAGCATGCTCATGAATAAGTCAACAGTTTAAGTACATTTCCATTTAAATGTTCTAATATCGTCCTATAAATTTCTGTGAATAAATACCATTAAGCATTTTAGATTCTAGGAAAATAACCACTTTTTTAGAATAAGCTGATGTACGAACAAATTTATTCCCCGGTTTTAAGTATATTTGTAACATAAGGACTATTGCCACAAAAATACCTTAGCTTCTTCGAAAATAATGTGCTTTTCGTTTTCTGATCAGAATCTGGATGATCCTTTCTAACTTAAAGATCAGGATCTTGTTAATAACCAAAAACTTTATTAATAGAGTCGATGTCTGCACAGTCATTGTTAACAGAATCGTTGTTATGTACCTACCTATACGAAAGTGAGTAACCACTAACCACTTCGTCAAAAGAGAATAGATCCGCAGACGGACGGACGTGTTTGACAAAAAACAAGAGAACACAGACAATACAATAAGTAGATAATACTTAACCGCTTGACATTATATGAACAAGTTATATATTCTCTAAACCAACTAATTACGAAAATATTTGCAAAAACTTTGAACTAAAGTTGCTAAGTTTAAGCATTTTCAAGGAAAACCGCTTTTGTACATACGAGTACATTTTTTTATAAAACACGAAATCAATTATGTTAGTTTTGTCCGTGGTATAATATTCATGATTCAAGAATACTGCAGTATAATTTTGATAATTTTCTGAGTTTTAAATCTATAACAAGTGAGTACATTGACTCGCAGCATTCAAGATAGCAAACGAGAAAACCGTTCTCCTAATGAAAATTACTTGTATGATTTTTTATTTATGGTACATTTTTTTGGACATTTAATTGTTTATAACTACTGTTGTATATTTAGCGGATTTAATAAGGTTGTCAGATCCTAAAATCAAGCCAAAAGTCAAGGTAAATAAGCTGGATAGTTCGAATCGGACTGCCCAGCCAGTTTACATAGACTATTGTTTATACTTATATCCAAATGTCCGGTGACCCTAAGAAGGTGGTTCGCAGTATGCAGTAGTACGCAGTACGAGCGAGGTGAGTAGAGTAGAAACAAAACATGCAGAACCAGATATTGCCTTGCTTCCTCCACATTCATAACTCCCTTTACGCAAACGCATGGAAATTTTTCGTTCCTACCGCAACAACAGACGTCAACTGTTGTGTTCCTTAACCTAACCCGGTCTAACGAGTAGAGCTGTGCAAAGCCTCAAATTGTGTCTTGTAAACACACTCATTAACTTTGTGTTCAAAAATTATACGAAAAAAGTACAAGCATTTGACCATTAATCATATCATTGCGTTGTAACTATAGGTACGTCTACCATTCTCAGAATTTTTTTTATGGATGACTGAACTGACTGCCAGATAAATGAGTGTTATTTAGCTGGCAGTCAGTTAAATGAATTACATATAGAAAAAAAATTATAAGACAAGCCCACTAAGTTTCTTTTGCTGGATTCTCTATGATCGTTTGAAGTCAACAGAGGCTTGCTGGGGGCATTTTGAGAAAGAATAGACTCTTTTATCCAAGGTCCTTAAATCGTATCGGTTCAGGAACACCTCAGCCGATATGTGATTCCATTGATATTTTTCCTTATTTTTGTCACTTTAATAGTAACAATAATTACAACTAGCGATCGCCTGTGGCCGAAATACGACCTAAACAATAAAATCTAAGTTTGATACCTAATTTTAGCCGTAAAGAAAATAGTATTCAGGTGTGTACATATATTATCATGTATGTCACATAAATGTAGCGTGGGTAATGTTTATTTTTATAAATTTAATGTAATTTTAATACATTTCATTTAAAATTATTCGGTTTCTGCAGTCCTCCGCAACATAAACTTTAATTGTACCAAACTTCATAATCCACCGCTGGCGCAATTGTCTTAAAAAGGGGTCCAAAGTTTTCCCTAACGTATTAATATATAGATATGTAGGTACTTCAATCTAGGTCAATATCGTGTCTCACTGACGTGTTGCAATCTGGAGCGGACTAACTAAGAAACATACGGCAACATCTTCCTTGGTACCTGATATCTAGATATATTCTGTTCACTTTTAGCAGAATGCTGTGGCCGCATATGCGCCTATTCACACAAAGCTTCGCGCAATGACGTAATGCAGATATGACCGGCTATTATCAGCTATCGTCGCAAACATTCGGACTGCGTGTGCCTTATCGCGCGGTTGGCGGTACGCCAAAGGGTTTTAGCGCGCTAATAACTTCAGGACTATACACGCAGGTGCAGCCGAAGGGGAAGAGTCACAACAATCGTCTTCTTAATTGTCATCCTTACCCACTTAATATTTAAACAATTAAGTATTAAAAATTGACCTCACCTGTAAGTGTTGCGACGTGGCGTGTTGCGCGAGGAGCTAGCGAGGACGCGCAAGCCGCATCCTGGAGGGCCGCCAGCTTGACGAACTGACCTAAAGAATGCACAGATATAGATACCTTAATTTAGCGGGAAGTTTCAGGGATGGCCTGTAGGGTCAACCGCCTACACATTTTTTTATATTGGTAAATTACACAAATTGATCTTTAAGTAATTGTTAGCAATTTATTTGCTTGATATTATTATTTATTTGCTTATAAGATGTAATATAGAAGTACATTTATTAATACTGAAATATATTCCTTGTTATGTATATAATATATATAACACCCATACTCAGAAATACAAACATCTATGCTCATTACATAAATGTCTGCCCCTGTCGGGATTCAAACCTGAGCCCCATAAATTGCATAATTAGGGTCACTAAACACTTGAGCAATGGGGCTTTCAATTAATAAAGTTTTTTGCAATACAGAAAGATTTTGCTTACTCACCAGGTTCACAGTATGAAATTTGGAAGCAACTAAAAAGAAACTAACAACTGCATTGGAGCGGAGGTATACACATGCAAGGCACTCACAATAAAGTTAAACAAAAAAATACTTTATTGTTAAGTAACAATTTAAAATATAGATGTGACATGACCCTTATTCTTAAAGCAGAACATTTTGCAAGATTTATATTAGCAATTCCTAGGTATTCTAGTCTTTACTATTTTCATAACTATTTGGTATGAGAGCAAAAAGTTTCATGTGTCTAAAGATTACATCTATGTATAATTGCTTCATAAAGGTTAGTGCTATGTGAGAGTGTCACATATTATCAGCTTTTTTTAAATATACAGTCACATTAAAGGTTAAGATTGAAAGAAAATATAGAAATAAAAATAAGAAAGAGTATCCTCCAATGGCTTAGCCATGTTAAAAGAAACATCATTTGATTATATAGATAAGGTAGGTTATAATATGATTTTTTTTTTTTGAAAACAAACAAATAGATGTATTTGTTTGTTTTCAAAAATTATGCTTTTTGATATTATACAGCCTAGCTTATCCAAGTTATTTCTTAAAATTATTTACTTTCTAATTACAGCATTATTTTAGTTATTTATATATTTGTAATTTAAAACATTAAATATCTCAACTGCAATCCATTTATTAGCAACTCCAAATGTAACACACGCAATTTGGATTTAAATCCTATTATGAACACGTTTGTATGAAGAATAAAATGGGTGAACATCTAAATTAACATTATTATAAATGCAAAAGTAACTCTGTCTCTGTCTCTTCTTCACACCTATACCAGTGAACCAATATGGATGAAATTTGGTACAAAGATAGTCTGAGACCCAAGAAAGAACAAAGGATAGTTTTTATCCAGAAAATCACACGGGAACTATGTGGGTTTTATTTTAAATTTTTTTACACATGGACAAAGTCACGGGCACAGCTAGTATTTAATACAAATAAATGTTTATTTTTATTAATTCCACATAGATGTCAATAAGTATTAATAGGTACCAATCTGAATGACAATCCAAGGAATTGTAGTGAACTTAGAAAAAAAATGACAATTCACTTTCTATCTTGCAATGGAATGGGTTTTTTTATATAATAGGCAAGTAATGCGAGAGTATCTACTTGATAAGAATCACCTATAAAACACAATGATGTGAAAGGTTTGTTGTTATTTACTAGGCAGAGCTAAAACTACATGAGAATGCTTATATAGCTCATTGGTCAACTGGTTACCAATTCTGACAACACAATTGATGGGGCTTCTGTTCCTGTCAGGGACATCTATCATTTTGTGTGATGACCATAGATGTTTATTATACATATTTCAGTATTAATGTATGTATTTTTATTTAAAAGTATAAATGACAAACAACTATACCTATATAAGAAATAATTTGTACACTTTGGGGGTATAACCAATTTGTGTAATTTATTTTAGTGATTACAGTCATGTTGCTGTTTAAGTTGGAACATGAATATGACACACACTGATATCATTGCAGCAGGTATACTAAAGAGTAGTAGCAGAACCAAGGAAGACAATGTAAAACTCTATCACCTAAGAGTAAAAATTCTAGTGAAACATTTGGCCTTTACATGCAGAATACGAGTTGTTAAATAAAATCTTACGTGCATGTTCTACATCACTTACTGTCGGCATGACACGAAAATGGCACTACCGGCGTAGACTTTGTGATCAGTTTGGGATTATCGTTACATTATCTAATTTTTTACTTCATATAAATGACGAATGGAAAAAGTGTAACCAATATAATAAATAAACATTGGTTGACAAGCTATAGGCGATAAAAAAACAGCGAAAAATATTGCATTAATAGTTTTATTTTTGCATAATGTTTGTGTCGGCATTACTCGACATTGGCGTTTAAACGTCCAAAATGATTTGTCGGGTATAGCCGACTGTGGCGGTGAAAAGGTTAAGCCTGACGACAGATGAACCATCCCATTTGTTGAATGGTTAGCAACTCTGCTACAGAATTGATAGATAATGGTTTTGATTCGCCAGAGAGATAAACAATTGTGTGATGAGCATAGATGTTTGTATCCCTGGGTTTAAGTATATATATATATATATATATATATATATATATATATATATTATATATATAATAATTATTCTTTGAATGTCATTCATAGTAGAGATTTTCTCCTAATTTTGTATATAGGTGATTATTTTTTCTAACAAATTTGCAAAGTTCTTATATATATAATAAATATAATAATAAATATTCATAGGACAAAATACTTTAATTGTTCTAAGTAAGCAAATTATTTGCTTGTGTTATGGGTGTTAGTCAATGATACTAATACATAGAAATACATATATAAATACTGGAATATATTTAACAAACACCCAAACCAGAAAATACAAATATTTATGCTATCACACAAATCGATGGGTCCCAAGAACAAAATCGTATCTACAAAATTGCCAAATTACAATATGTTTGTTTGTGGGAGTACACTTTAGAAAAGATGATGTTCACTTGAATATTTCCAAAAATAAAGGACCAATAAATATATAAATATAAAAAATATGTTGTCTTGTAGCTTTATGCATGTTTAATGCGAATTTTATTATAAAACCAATTTCGTCTGATCTCTTCATACTTGTCCCCATCTGGGATCGAACCCGATCCCCATTGATTGTATAGTCGGTGTCGCTAACCACTCAACCAACGGGGCGGCTTATATATACAAAATATATATATATACACAAGCTTGAGCGAAAATTTTTTAGTTTTTAAAATAGGAATAGTATTGTTGACTAACACCTATATCACAAGCAAATAATTTACATATTTTGGGTATAAATCACTTAATACAGAACACTTTATTTATATAACAGAACTAAAGGAGACATTGAAGATTTCACCAGCTTATAAATATAATGGTAGTAAAACATTTAGTCTTTCTTGCCTAATATAAGGTAGATTCTACAAAAAAAAATCTATACCATTGCATCAAATTTGTATGACAAACCGTGGTTCTCTTGATGGAAAAAGATAATCATCGCCTATAGACACCATAGATGTTAATGGTGCTTTGTTGTCTGTGTGGCGGGATGATAATACTACATGCATAAGTTTACCTTACCTTACTACTGAAATACAACAGTGGAAATTTACTTTGGATTTTTTTATTTGTAGTATTTATCTAGAAAAAATAACCTGTATATTTATATCAATATTATGGTTCCTTTATTTTAAATAAATTGTTACATTACATAAAACAATAAATTTTCTATGTATCTATGTATACATCATATTATCTACAATTTTCACACAATTTACATGTAAAATATTTCATATACTCTAACTTTTTCTAATAATAAATTGATAGGACTAATAACAGCCAAGCAAATTTTGATACAGTCAAGCAAGTGTAAATTACGATATTATTAAAAAAAATTAAAAAGTACTCACAATATTATTTAAGGGACTCTGGCGATGCACATACCCAGGTATCCTATAACGACAAACTGTATTAATCAACACACAATTTATTTACAGATAAAATAAGAAACAACTCCAAAGTTATCACTTAAAATGAATATATCATAAAAGAAATTCATTTAAAGTAAAAATGATATAATATGGCACTTATTTCACAAGTGTTTTTATATAAAATATTTAGTTCTTTTCGTAGACTTTTTTTAGAAAATAAAAATTGTTGACCTACAACAAAATGTATTGTAATTATTGTATTTCAAACTTACAGTCATTTTTAGATCAACACTGCAACCTGTGATCCTTGACCATATTCGCAACATACAAAGGTAACAGACGTTGAGGATTATATCATTTAATAAACACTTCTCTCAAAAAAACTGGGCATTACACATATCATTGCATTGATTAAACAATAAAACTTGCTTAAAAACTATAATCATAATCCAAAATTACAATCTGAATTCTGAAAGCTTAAAGTCTCAATTCGCTCAATGTAAAAACTGAAAAATGTAGATTGTAGAAAATACAGTACTGCCAGACGAGAAATCAGTAAATCACACAAAGTAGGTACACAAAAATGTCTAATTAGTAAGTCGCAAAAATAGTACGCAAATTGCAAGGTATCATAGATCGTCAAAAATGTAAGTAAGTACAATAATTAGAACGAAGTTGGTTATTGCACGGTACGGATGGACGGAGGCTAGGCTAGACGAAAAAAAGTGAAAATTTTTCTGCCACGAGTTTTCGAGTTTTTTCTCTTTGTGGAAAGAAGTGGTTCGTGGAATAAGCGGAAAGAAGCAGTAAGAAACGGGGGAGAGAGACGGGGGCGAGGAGAGGGGGAGGAAAATAAAAAACTTCGTTCCTACCGCGTGTTCCACGACGCTAACGTATTTTTGTTTTATTTGAGTAGGTTAATTAAGTCAAAGTTAAAACATCTATGGCACTACCAATTTCAAGAGCTCAGCCTTATTTAGGATGATATAGTCTTTTGTATTGAGTAGGACCTCCTTTGAAAAACAGACTATCTGCCGTTCTGCCAAGTAGTTCATAAAAGGCAAACGATTGACTATACATGTCACTACCGCTGTGACTACTAAGTGGTGAGTTCTGCAACGCCTCGCCCTGGTCTGGGACCACCGCTTTACCTATTCCTGCCGTAATAGTGTCAATTTTTATCCCTGTCGTGGTCCAGTTTGGAGAGTAAGGTAAGCGATAAACATAAGTACATAGTATTAACAGTAAACACCTCCTCACACGGATAACAACATATCATTAACATCTTTGGTGTCTATAGACCATGGCTGTCTTTTTCAATCTGCTTTTTAGCTATGTTATGATATGTATAAAAAAAGTTAATCTTACAACATTTGGAGAAATTATGCGCAGTTAAAATTATGTTGCGTGCAGAACGGTTATATGTAAGAATAGACAGTATCTAAGATATTGTATTTGTGAGGTGACACCAAAATAGTATACCATGTATAATTTTATTAATATGATAATTTTAATAAAAAAATTACTATACTATTTTGATGTCATCTCACAAACGTTATATCTTAGATACTAATATGGGAAAATAATAAAAAAATTACAAATTCTTTCATACTGTACTTAAGCCGTATTAAAAAAATAGAGTAGTTTAATGTTATCTAATAAATAAAATAATTACTGTATTATATTTTTTATAATTAATAATTATTATATTATATAATTATATATTATAGTAATTATTTTATTTATTAGATAATATTAAACTACTCTATTTTTTTAATACAGCTTAAGTACAGTATGAAAGAATTTGTGATTTTTTTATTCTTTCCTGATAACTACAAATATTGTTTTCCAGGTTTCTTGTCCATTCTTTTAAGAAATATGGTAATATCTAAAGCATACTATTCTGTAGTAATATCTACACTAATTATCTTAAATTAGGTTTAAACTAAGTTAGGGTTTGTTTTTTTGTAGGAATATCATTAGGTTGATTGGATACGATAGTGCTGTGGACCAATATTTCATATTAGTCTATGCTCTGGACTAATACTCTAAGTAGTAAATCACCATGCAGAGGTTCTTAATAATAATTTAAAGTTTTAATGAATTTAAAACAGTTAGTAGATGTGAAAATAAGCAGATGGTTTAACAAATACCAATTATATTTACTGTCAAAACGAACTTTTATTCTATACCAGTATAGAGAGTATCGTTAACTAGTGATTAGCCTATTATGTTCAGATCATGAGATCTCGGGTCGAGCAGTGTTCTTGAAGTTCCTCAATGATATCCCTTTTAATCGAGATCTAATAGCAACTCGGAGTATAAGAATGTATAAAGTCTTCGATTGAGCATATAAAGCTGCTTCTCACAAGAATTAGGAGATAGTCATTCTCGGGCTGTAAAAATGCGATGGAGGTTATTACAATTTCTGCAAACTTACAAGCCGGTCAATCATGGGGAAAAAGAATGTATTCAGTGCACCCTGCATAGAAATTAACGTGATATTATTTAATTCCGTTTTTTAGTATTTGCGTAATTACTTGTAATAAAAAATAATGTGAGTTGAAATTATACAGTTATGTACAATAAGATTTATTTTTGCCGATTAGAATTTGAGTTATACGACCACGAACGAACTAACAGCATTCTTGGAGCAATAAAAATCAAACTAAAACTAATTAATAAATATTAGTGTTATAGTGCGCACGGAACTAGTTGGCCGCGCCTTACGTATTACGTATTACGTATGGCGCGGCCAACTAGTTCCGCGCGCACTATAGAACTAACTTATATGTATTCTTTAGTATCGAATTAAAATTACATTTATCTATGTCATAACTCTTAGTGTATGAATTTCAGAAAGGTTTCAATATCATTTTGATAAAACTCAATTACTACGCAAAGCGTATCATTACCATGTTCTGGTAACCCTGGTAATGATTGTCAGTTGCATGTAGGGCTGCCACCTGCCTCTTCTTGATTTAAGGGTAAACCAGCATCCAAAATACTGGTTTTACATTTTTTATGGGATATTTAAGTGGAATTAATTTATAACAAAATCCTTAATTTGTAATTTATACCTATTTATTACCGCAGGATAGCTTTTAAAACCTGAGCTGGCCAGTCACAAAAAAGTTAAGTATATAAACATCCTGAAGATGCTTTAAAAAATGAAGCCGGTCGAGCAATACATTAAAAATATATGTTTAGAAGTGAAATTGAAGTACAAGTGTAACAGTAAATACATGTTTCCTGCTCCTCCAAATAATAAAACAAACTAGTTAAACATGAGAGCAAAATAGTCTCCTGCGACTTTTAAACGCAAACATCTTACATTTACTCGATAACAGTAATAGTAGCGATCTGGAAATTTATGGACTTTATATTTTGATATATAATTTATATATTTTTCATGTATTTTTCATATATTTAAAATATATAATTTTTATATTTTAAAATATATTTTTTATATATTTTTTTTTTCATGGGGGTTGTGTGGTTCTGATAAGAGTGAATTTAGATAGTAAACAGATGGTTTATTACAAATGTATTGTTGTAGAAGGATTGATGAATAGATTTTGTAGTATATAGCTTTTTAAAATTAGAATTAAAATTTTGAACAAATATATTTTGTATGCTAAGAGATAAAAATATAATAATAAACATTAAAAAAGAAATCTGGTTCTTTGAATTAAAAAAATCCATAAGTATAATTTAGATGAAAAATATAAAATATTTGTAACGTGATTGGTCAAATATATCATAAGCATGAAAATATATATAATTATATACTAACAGTTAGTTGCGCGCTTGCGATTAATAATTGCAATTAATAAAATAAAAAACCCAAAAGACTGCATATCTTTATATATTGTGTACATTGATTCCACTATTGTTCAGATTTTTCATCGTAATTTTGTGGAAATATTTTAATGCGTAGATACTTTATAGGCTGACGAATTACAGTCAAATGCTCTTTTCGGACAAGATTCGTTAGATTTAATAACATATACTTCAATAGATTTCTTCAAATTTGGCTTACGTGACTTATGTCAGGACACGTTTGTTTATAAATAACATCGTACCCTGATAGCCACCTTACCTATAACTTACTGTCAATCTACATCCGCAATTTGAAGCAAACTTGACGGAAAGAGTTGGCAAAGCGAGCGATTACCTATTAGTTACCTATAACTACAAATCTAAAAAAACTATTTTTTCAGCGTATCAAAAATTAGTCATAAACATCTTGACAGTATTACATATTTATACACTATATATTTTCGGTATTTTTGAATCGCTTGTCCTATTTTTCCTTGTTAGCCACCGGAAATCCCAGAAATTCGCTAACGAGATTATCAGAATTACCTAACTAGTATTTTAATTATAACCCAAAGTAGGAAATTTCTTTTGGCGTCAAGTTAGTGTTATCAGGAGGTATATCGATCGTTATAATTTGCCTATAACTTTCGTTAATTAGCCTAAAACCCAATAATATTCTATAACGAACCTCAAACTAGGGATGTACGATTCCAAAAAAAATCGATCTCGAGAATCGCGACAAATATTTTATTATTTGTTATAAATATTTTATTGACAGATATGAGTAGAGTGATTATCATTTTGATAATATCTTAAAAAGCACCCCACGCTTTTTTTAAAATAAAATATTATTTTTTTTATTCACACTATTATTAATTTATATTTATTGAAATTTTCAAAACTATTCTTAATTTAAATTTATTAAAATTTATTTTATATTTTTTGCTTTGATTTTCTATAAAAAGCGTGCTTTTAGTTTTTTTAAACTATTATTTATTTTTTACTTTTTAGTTTGGTTTATTCATAAAAGCGTGATTTTTTAGTTTTTTAAAACTATTATTTGTTTTGTAAAATTAAAATTCTCCTTAGTATTCAAAAATTTGTCAATATTGGAGAAATCGGCTAAAGATAATTATTGGAAATTAAAATTAACATCAAGTCCTGTCTTATCGACTGTAGGAATAATTATAAAAAATTAAAATTAAGTTTCTTACCTTATCGGCTATAGATGAAAATTATATAAAATAACAAAAATCATATTTTGCAAATTAAAAAATGGAATACATTTATCAAACATACAAACATACAAAAGTACAAACGTACAAACATACAAACATACAAACATACATATAGGTGAAGCTAATAAAAAGTTTGTAAAAATTATATGTCTCAATTTTAGAATCAAATTTGTAAATTATTTAAAAAATACTTTCTTTGAAAATTCGGGAAAATTGAAAAATCGGGAAAATTAAAGTTATAAATAAGAGAAAAAAATCTATTAAACACTGCGTAGATCATTTAAAGATTAAAAAAATTCGATACAATCGAACGACAATCTGAAATTCGAAAATACGGTTATTTTGTAGCTTCTCTTTACATGCAATTTTTTAAAAATTTTGTCAATTTTTCAATTCTAAGATCATATTCCAGCTATGAAAATGCACTTGCAAGTCATTAACAATTGTGTTTAATAGATTTTTTTCCAATATTTATAACTGTAATTTTTCCGATTTTTTTTTTGGTATTTTTAAATTTTTTTTTAATTTTTAGCGCGCGCATAAAAATTTCTAGTAGAAATTTATTTCGATGTCGATGGTTCATTATTCTACATCGACCATCGATGTTTCGATTCCAAAAAAAATCGACCAAAAAAATCGATGTTTCCCGGAAAAAACATCGATAGTCGAAACATCGATGTATATCGCCCATCTCTATTCGACTGCTTTAGTTATCAATTAACAGGAAAAAACCAATTTATTTTGCGCATTATTAATACATTTTATGGTCCGTTCTCTGAGTTGAGGTTATCGCTGTTTTCGTTACTAATAAGTTTATTAATATATTTTCCGTATTACATAGCTATTTTAAATATTAAATAAGCAAAGGAAAGTTTTGAGTTGATGAAAACCCATATAATTTAGTTTAGTTTTGATTCAAAATGATACTACTCCACTATCAGTAGAAAACAATAAAGCCCTTGAGTTTACAGAATGTTTTGCGTGACAAAAACAATTTTTTTTTAATTATCAATTTTTTGGGTTCCAATTTCTAAATTTCGACATTGAAGCGAGCCCTGGATATAATGACTTCGGACGAAAAAGACGTAGGTAATCTTTGTTTTAGAAGTTATCATTTTTTCTCACGGTTAAATTTACTGCAGAGACTTGTCCATTAATTATTTACTTCTTTAATTAAATGCTCATCGGTTTGGACACCTCCTCAATAGCTTCATATTTTTTATTTTTGTTCTTGTGATCCGACAATGAAACATCCCAAATCACAGAGCGCTCGCGTATTAAATTGATAAAAAATAACATATTATTATGTTTATGCCAATTTATATTAACAAACACAATGAACTATAGGTACCTATTTACAATAGGAATAAAATGTTTGCAAGTAACGATGATATAAAATTACCCCTCCTCCGCAGGCGAAAGCAGGCATGTTTTCCGTTCGCCTCGGATAATATGTTTGCATGTTTGAGCGATAGTTTGAGCTAACAAAACAGTTAGGACTCACCCAGGGGCGTACCCAGGTCTTGGGACAGGGGCGGGCAACCGTAACATTTAAACATTATATTTTTATCTTCCTAGCAAAAAGCAGAGCTCGCAAAGTTATACTACCTTGTAATATTCTTAGGAAAGTATTTTTATGAGAATTACATCTTATAATATATGGACTTTATTTATAATTGTCTAACCTAAAAAAATTCAGCGTATTTTTACCCCATCATTATATTCGTATCAAAGCCGTCGTCAGGCTTTGGTCTAGGAGGGCGCAGGAAAATAAAACCAAAATAAAAAAACATGTTTCTGAGGTGCCCCGGCCTACAGGTCTACAATAGTATTGCGCAATATTTTTTTGTTCAATAATATTGAATACCCCTTTGTTTCCAGACGTTCAATAAATTCACTCAATAAAATTGACAAACCACTTAAACCAGTCTGATCAATATTTTCGTGCGAGTAACATGTCTGACGACGAAGTTTTGGCGGCAACCATGCTGGTGAATTTGTTAAATAAATCTATATAGTTTTACACACTCAAGTAAAGAAGAAGAAAGATGTATGGTCGTGTCGCAAATTTAAGAAAATGGCGAGCAAGAAATTTTCGTAATTTCACGGTAATTTTATTCATCTTGTTAATTTAATAGTTCATTAATAGAATGGACGAAAATTTCGACCATTGGCCGAAATTCGACACTCGGTCGAAATTGAACATGTGACCGAAATACGTCATTCCGCCGAATTTTGACATTCGATCGAAATTTAACTTTCGGCCGAAACTCATCATTCGGCTGAAATTCGACATTCAGGCCAATTCACTAATCAATAGGTGTTGATCCAAACAAAACCAATCAATAAAAAATGAAGAACGGGAGTTTTTATTTGAGTGTATAGAATTAATATAATAATATAATATTCACGGGACAGATTATCAACGATACTAATACATAGAAATACATATATAAATACTGGAATATATTTAATTAACACCCAAACCCGGAAATACAAACATTTATGCTCATCACGCAAATGCTTGTCCCCGTCGGGGATCGAACCCGAGCCCCGTGGATTGCGTAGTCAGGGCCGCTAACCACTCGACCAACGGGGAATTGTATAGATTTATTTAACAAAATCACCAGCATGGTTGCCGCCAAAACTTCGTCGTCAGACATGTTACTCGCATTAGTTTGTTAATTTTATTGAGTGAATTTATTGAACGTCTCGAAACAAAGGGGTATTCAATATTATTGAACAATAAAAGTATTACGCAATATTATTGTAGGTTTGTGGGGTACCTAAGACTAAATTTTTTTAGTACTTACAAAAAAAATTCTTTAAAATTTTCTTGATCTATTAAAAACACGAATTTTATTATTATCAATTTTATCTACACAGAATAAGTATAAACGTTATCTACTAAAATTTTACACCATATTTTCTGATCTACCTATAATATAGACGGTCTACCTATAATATGTAGCAACTCAAGATCCAAAGAGTATACAATACTACGTAAGACCAAGATCCATCTCGCGCCACCACTTCGCTCTTAAAGCCATTGATAGAAATCAATTTTATTTATGGTAGCTTTCTTGTAAAAGAGTTTTCAAGGAAACATGGAAATTAAAAATGAAAGTTGATCTAATAAAGAAAAACACATTTTTAACATTTCGCTAAGATAAATATGTTTTATTCTAAAATCGGGAAGTCCCGGTTTCACAACGATTTTCGAAATAAAAAATGTTTTATTTATTTAACCTTCAAAACTTTTAGGATTAATATAGGATTTAGCGCAGGCACGAAAAATTGGCGGTTAAAACTGAGCGTATAAATTTTTTGAATTTGTCTCTCAGAGAAAACCTCGGGGCTCGATTCCCAAGTCAGACAAATCAAAAATGTGTTTTTTTCAATTATCTAATAAAAACAATGCTGCCCGCGATTGGAAAAACGCCCGGTTGGTGATAGGCTGGTCGCCTAGCACGTTGTGGGACTAAGACGTATCTTGGGCTAATCATGGATGTACACGTTGTACCTCTGCCTACCTCTTCGGGAATACGGGCATGAATATACCTTTTTTTAGCTTTTGGAGTTTACTCCTTAAGAATCGGTTTTTTTGATACAAGGCGCCCCGTATGAGAAAAATGTGAGGAGTAAAATCTACTGAACGAATGACCTCGTTACGTTTTTGGTGCGCAACTTTCTAATTTGGTGTGAGCAGTGCAGCTAGATCGTGCGTTTTTTTTTTGCGTCTGTTTTGACAATCGTACTTAAGGAGTAAACTCCAGTCGTGCGTCGGAGCTGACACACACACAATTTTTTTTACCCTCGGGCTAAGATTGAAAATTGATCTCAATACAATATTAATCAATTAATACTCTTCTACTGTTTCACAATAACCATATTGTGAAAAATCTGTAAACGGTTGACCTTGCCGGCAATCCCTGAAACTTTCCGCTAAATTAAGGTATTTCAAGCTCAAAATATTAAAAACTATAAGCAAAGTTTTTTCAGTTCTAAGAAATATTGAAATGTCTCAGCTGCTAACTCACAAAAAACAGCAAGAAAACAATGCGAATGAACCAACGAAACAGTCATACATAAAGTCTATTGATAAAAATTGGCAGTATATTGATTTTTGAAAAACTGTATATTTTGGAAACGATGATCAAATTTCAAATGATCAAATTCAAATGGCATTTAACTCCTTTTAACTATTGCTTTTATATATAAATGCTTTCATTTATAAATTCTATTTATTTTATTTATAAATTAATAGTAATTTAATGTTGACATCACTGGATCTAATTTTTGTAATTATGACATTTAATTGACATATTTTTATTAACTTTATAAATGTCCTTCTTCATGTTTGCTTAAAATTATAATTTTAAAATATATATTTTATTTAATTTTTTTAAGTAATTGGTCATTTCTATAAGCAAACCAAAATTTTTTGAATTGTATTTTACAAATATTGTATAAATTGTCTTTTATATTTTGTTGTGTTATGTTTTTTTGACGTCGACAAGTGTTCTTAAATGTACCTACGTCGAATAAATATTATTTGATTGATTGATTGATTGATTGCTTTAGCTAAATAATCGGTAGGTTCAAAAATTTCGAAGCAATGTCAAAAAACATTTTTTTCATAAATGTTCGTCATTGATGGATCCCAAACAAATTGACCGATTTTTATCCAATTAACGGTACTTGACGCAGTTTTTAAAGGAGAAAAGCTGATAAGATTTTGAAGTCAATCGGTATATTAGCCTGAAAGTTATTTCAAAAATATTAAGTAAGTTTGATAAAAACTTCAATATTTGAAAAGCTGTAAATTTGAAAATAAGATTCGATTTTGATTTTCAAAACGGCATTCAACGTAATTTTTAGTACTAAAATATTGTAGAATACTAAAAAATGATTGGTTGAAATATTTTGAAGTTATGTCGAAAAAACACTTTTTCAAAATCTTCGTTAACGATTACTTCCAAATTAAGAATAGGGCTGATTAGTTTTTGTACTCAATCGGTACATTAATCTGGAAGTTATATTTAAAAAATCTGTTTTGCCAAATTTTTTTTTTTGGGTTTTTTCAAAATTTTATCAAAATCCCTTGGGCCCATTTGGTTCAAATTTTCAGGAAGTCTAAGTTGAGTGGAATCCAATCGAATGCCATCAACCACGTTTCGATCGGCCTAGCCGTTCAAAAGTTATGAGATGTTGACATACAGACACACACGCACACGCACACACACACACACACACACACAGACACCCTGACGTCATCACGAAAATAGTCGAAAAATTTTCCTAGGACCTCAAAACGTGGACATCGATTTTTGAAAATCGGATCAAAATCAGTAACTTCCTTATACGTAGCGGGAAGTTAAAAAGTACAAGTGTATTATTAGATGAATGTTGTATTAAAATGGAGTGAATGAAAATAAATTAAATAAATTAAATTATACCACACCAAAGCAGCATTTTAACTCTTTAGTCTTATAATAGATGGCGTTAGTAGTAATAAAATTATAATACAACATGTATCTTCTATTTTTTTTTTAATGTTTAAAAATGGTATTTTAATGGTAGATCATATCTAGACATGAATTTAAACTACCACGTCAAAGCTCAGACCTCTAAATGCGATACTTTTTCAGTAACAGATACCACAAAATTGTATAGAAAGTGGCCTATCTTTTTATCTGCAACAGTACGTAATTAGTAAAGAGGAAAACAGATTCCGGGGGGGGGGGGGGGGCAACTGCCCCTCACTGCCTATGGATTCGCCCATATTTTGTTAGAAGTTTGATGTTAGTTGTTACAAAACAAATCACAGTGTCACAGGAAACCCGGCTTAATAGTGTCTAATAATAATGGAATTTCACCAAGTGCCGACGATGGAAAATCTATACATATAATAAAGTCGTAGGAAAATCAAAACTGTACATTGAATATTTTTTTAAAAGAATACTTGGGGCGTGATCTACAATCGATATCGAAGCCAAAAATATAGTTTTTAGAATTTTTGTCTGTTTGTCTGTATGTATGTCCAGGGTAAACTCAAAAAGTACTGCATGGATTTACTTCAAATTTTGCATGAGTACTACTAACCGGTCGGGTCAACATATAGGCTGCATATTATCACGCTATCACCTACGGGGGAGGAGCTGTGCGTAGTAAACGAAGTCCGCGCGGACGAAGTCGCTGGCAACAGCTAGTTTTTCAATAAAATAGCCTTTTACCTACTTCTTCATTACTTAAAATTGTTCTACATGTACTAGTACTAGTTTTCAAATGGCGAAAATACCAAATATACTCGATTAATTACTACATTAGCTTCAAACTTTTAAATAATAAAAGAAAAGAAAATAATAAAAGAAAAGAAAAGATACAAAACAAATCACAGTGTCACAGGAAACCCGGCTTAATAGTGTCTAATAATAATGGAATTTCACCAAGTGCCGACGATGGAAAATCTATACATATAATAAAATCGTAGGAAAGTCAAAACTGTACATTGAATATTTTTTTAAAAGAATACTTGGGGCGTGATCTATAATCGATATCGAAGCCAAAAATATAGTTTTTAGAATTTTTGTCTGTTTGTCTACATGTATGTCCAGGGTAAACTCAAAATGTACTGCATGGATTTACTTCAAATTTTGCATGAATATTATAATAGGTCGGGTCAACATAATGGCTTCATATTATCGCGCTATCACTTACGGGGGAGGGGCTGTGCGGAGTAAACGAAGTCCGCGCGAACGAAGTCGCTAGCAACAGATAGTATAAAATATAATACCAACTATAAACTACCTCCCTGCCAAATTTCAAGTTTATAGCACAAATAATGAAGGACTTTTGTACAAACTTACGAGAGCCCTTTTTATGCCGGCCGTGTCCTGTCACGTTCCCGAACAAGTTCTTAGCAAACGTTAACTAAGTATTAACTACTTCTCTGCCAAACTCCTAGTTTTTAGCAGGAAAAATGAAACACTTTCAAACTCTTCGACCTTTTTAATTCGGCCATGCCGTAAAATCCGTTCTTAGCGGACTTCTAATACCTAATAAAAAACTACCTCCCTACAAAATTTCATCTTTATATGTCAAGCGGTTTTTGAGATTTCTTGACGAGTGCGTGTTTTTGTACCCCTCTTTAAGACAATTGGCACAGTTATAGTTTACATTGTGGAGGTCTGTGGAAACTTATATTTCTAAATAATATGCATTAGAAATACACACATTAAATTAATAAAAACCGGTCAAGTGCGAGTCGGACTCACACGAAGGGTTCCGTATCATCATCTTTAAAAAATACGAAAAAAAAACGCATTTATTGTATGGGGACCCCCCATTAATATTTTCCCATCCACAGTAATGAAAAAAAAAATACTAGTCTTACGAAGTTGTTGCAAAATATAGCCAATTCAGCAGACATACTCGTATATATATTCATGACATTACGACTAAAATAATGTAAGTATGAAAAATAACTAATTATATGCCATCTCGCTCTTCATAGGTAATTATAATTGTGTTAGTTGAAATAAGATCAAATATTATAAATTGCTACAACGAATTGACAGATAAATGAAGATGTAAAGGTAGGTTTGTCTACAAAACTACAGCTTCCCTATATTAAATGTATCTCAATAGTTTTAGTAGTCTCTAGTCTAGTGAATGATTGAAATATTTATACCATAAAACACTTAGTAATAAATACATATTATTCTATAATAATATTATACCTAAGACTTTTTTATTCCTTTATATAAAACATTGTTTACTATACTAGATATAATTTTACATAATTTATTGAAGGATTAACGCCTAGCCACACCAGATTAATTTTTTAGTTAGTTTTAATTTAATAATAAAAAATGTTGAGTGTGTTCGAAAATCAAAGTTTAATTTAACATCATTTTTTGTTTTTGATTTTATCTTGCAACTTATTTTTAACGGGGTGATTCCATTATAGCAATTATAATTATTACTAATATTGCACAAATAAAAACACTGTTACTCAGCATAGACAAACTGTTGATTAACAAAATGCCTGAAAAAAAAGGGTTCATTATATTATTGTATAATAATATTAGCTTATAAATCTATTATATTATTAAATAAGCACTTTACCTTCCATTGTGAATATAATTATAATTAAACACAAAGTTACACAATATATTGTTACTATAAAGGCTAAAATCAAACTTAAAACTATTGTGAAAATTAAAAACAATACTGTTGATAGTAATGGCTTCCGCAAAAAACAGTAAGTTGCTTTCATTAATTTAAGCTGAATAATTTCTCCTAATGTATAAAGCGTAGGCAGAGATGGTTCTGTAAGCAAATATAGGTAATTATGTATTAATAAGCAATATTAAATATTTTAATTATAAACCAAACTTGAATTACGACCTATAGACAACTTTACTACATAGAGAAAACAATTATTTAAAGTTATTTCCATTGTTTTCGATATTTAAATTAACTCATTAATGAAAACAAATATATTTTATTTAAGCAGTGGTGAGTGGAGGGTAGGCTTACGTCACAGATTCCTTAAAGATGCAAGCATGTTTACGTATGAAGCAAGGAACTTATATACAATAACTGGAATTACTACGAAGCAATATTTGAAAAATAAAAATGTACTTTATTTCGTTCATAATAAAGTTGACATTTGTTTCTTACTTAACAGAGGGGGAAAACGTTCTGAGCAAGACAACGACAAGAGTGGATGTTGTCCCTTTCTTGCAATTGCCAGTGTAAATAAAACTATCCTGATGGTAGATTTTTATATATTCGGTAATCGTTAAATCCCTTTTATTCATACACGTCGATAAATACATTAGCATGAATTTATCGACGTGTAATATTGACATAATTAACACAGTGAGTTCTAAAATGTGCTTATTTTAATTATTCGGTAATTACTTATGCAATGCAAAAATTGTTTCTCAAATTAGTAGAATTACTTAGTAGTAATTTGCAAACTATGCATGGCCGCACTTATATATAGCGATTGGCGCTTTATTTAGTAGAAAGAGACACACTCCATCCATGTCGTGGTACTCTTCGGAACGATTTTGAAGCGCGTGTGAACATTCCGGGTAGAATGTAACTTCCTTGGTACTACATATTAAAATGCACAGATTGACATTTTAATAGTTGCATAACCCATACATATTACGTAGGACAATTTAGTTATCCTTACTAGTCTGTGCGAAGAACCATGTGATCTTAAGAACCCACTACACAAAACCTAGTCCAATAAGACTACCAAATGGTATATACATAGTTAGATAGGTCGTTAATGGGGGAATACGAAATGGCTATGCTGCAATGCGAAAAACCTGGCGGCGTTATTAAAATAATTACAAAAATTAAATAAAAAATTTTCGATTTCTAGTACGATAAGACTACCAAATTTCGTTCGATCCTCGGTATAGGTCTGGGGTAGTATTTATTATACGAAAATGCAATGCTGCATGTCCCTATGACTGGCCTCATGTATATTTTTGGTGTACAATAAAGTTTAAATAAATAAATAAATAAATGTTATTACTCACATTTGATTATGTTTATATTTAAATATAAAAGACATGTTGGTCATGGGCTCCTTCCCCGTGTTGATCCTGGACTCCTTTGAAGAATAGGCCAACTGCCGTTCTACCAGGCAGGTCGTAAAAGGCGACTGATTGGCTATACGAGTCAATAATATCGTGGCTACTAGGTGGTAGAATTCTGCATTGTCACCACTTTACCTATTTCTGCCGCAATAGCGTCAGTGCTTGTCACTGTCGTGTTCCGGTTTGGAGGGTAAGGCAGCCGATAAACTTATGCATGTGGCTTTAGACCTCGCCATAAGATAGCAACGCACCATTAACACCTTTGGTGTCTATAGGCGAACCATCGTCTATAGACGCAAATAGACTCTTTCCATTTGCTTGTTTGTTATCTTATAAAAAGAAAAACCCTACATTATTATGCATAATTCTTACTACTATTATTGCTTACTTTCATCACACTTGTCTTTTTTTACGTCATAAGATAGCAAACAAGCACATGGGTCTCCTGATGGAAAGAGTCAACCATCGCCTATAGACATTAGACACCAAAGGTTGAACCCTATTCTTGGCAAAAAAATAAAATGATCATTTTCTAATGGTATCAAAAATGTAACGTACTTAGGCAACTAGAGTTCTAGGAAAAATATTTAAAAAAATCGGGCCTTACCAAATATGGAGATTTTATATGTATCTTTCAGGATACATTGCTAGGTTTGTAATAAAAATTATTTTTGTGGATATGTATCTCTGAGATTACATTGCCAGGTTACAAGAAATGACATTCACGATTTTTTTTAAAACTTATGTTAACTGAAATATAAAAGCATATTTAAAAAAATAAATTAAAAAAAAAATTAAAAAAATCCCAGACTATTTGTTAGTATGAAATTTCACAAAACAATTCCTTTCTGCCTTTAAGCATAGTCGTTGGGAGCACTCGGAACATGATACTGTTGTTTGGCCTTTGGTACAGAATTTGCATCTACCTTTAGGGCTGAAAATAGGGAAATGGCCAACCTCGTCGTACCTTACATCAGGTGGTGGTCTTGGTGCAAAAGGCATTTTTATTACTTGGGATGGAGTTGGACCACAGACGTTCGATTTATCAACAGTGTCTCCTTTGTCGTGCTTCACGTCACGATTGTAATAACTCGTATAGCCAATCGGTCGCCTTTAACGACCTGCCTAGCAGAACAGCAGTTGGCCTATACTTCAAAGAAGCCCAGGACCAACACGGGCAAAAAGTGTTCCGTATTTGTCAATCACAATAATGTGAACTAAGAGGAGGGCATCTATTCCCACGTTCCGATATGTCGGAATGGGGTCGTCAAAACCTGGTCACTTTTAACCCCAAGAAGACACAGCTTTGCATGTTTTCCGCTAAAAATTTACCCTTTGTCGTGTCACCTCGATTTAGGGATACTCTCCTAACAGCCTCAGCTAATATCGGGATTCTGGGAGTCGACATATCGAATTACGTTCAGTTTCGCGGTCATTTGGAAGGTAAGGCTAAACTAGCCTCCAAAAAGCTCGGTGTGCTCAGCAGAGCGAGACAGTACTTCTTACCGGTCCATCGCCTTCAACTTTATAAGGCTTAAATTCGGCCCCACATGGAGTACTGTTCTCATCTCTGGGCCGGAGCTCCTCAGTACCAGCTCCTTCCTCTTGATCGCGTTCAGCGTAGAGCGGTTCGAATCGTTGACGACCTGGCTATTTCGAAACGGCTCGACTCTTTGGCATTGCGCAGAGATGTTGGTTCACTCTGTGTCTTCTATCGTATCTTTCACGGGGAGTGTTCCAACGAGTTATTTGGATTAATTCCTGTCGCCGAATTCCATCATCGGACATCGCGTCAAAATTTGAAATTCCATCCTCACCATCTCGATGTCTGGAAATCCACAACGGTGCGTTTCTCTCGACACTTTTTGCCTCGCACTACTTTGTTGTGGAACCAATTACCGACAGGGGTGTTTCCAAACGGATACGACTTGAGGGCCTTCAAGAAAAGAGCTTACTCATTCTTAAAAGGCCGGCAACGCAACTGCAAGACCTCTGGTATTGTGGATGTCCATGGGCGGCGGTGATCACTTACCATCAGGTGCACCTACTGCTCGTTTGCCCCCTCTTCTATAAAAAAAAATAAGGGGCTTGGTTATTGAACTAAGAATGATCCTTTCAGCAAGATTCAGCCGGGTCATAAAGCTCGCTCCACCCAATCTTGGTTAGAAAATAACGTTCCGGACTTCGTCAGTCTAAGAACTAGTCGTCATTTAGTCCTGACCTTAATCAGCTCGTTTATGATTTATGATCAGTTATAGAGAGTAGGGATTGCTCTAAATGCCATGATAATTTGAAGCCCCTAAAACAAACCATACAATTGGGAGTGAAGAATTTTCCCATGGAACAATGTTGCTTTTATTGATAACTGGCCTCAACGCTTAAAGGACTGTATTGCAGCCAATGGGGACCACTTCGAACAAGCTTTATATATTTGTAATGGGTTTATATTAACGTATTTAAGTAATATATTGTAATAGCTATTAAATGTTACGTGCAATAGAAAAAAATTGATAGATACGTCAATATATCAAGGATATATAATTTTCCACTTATACCTACGTGCAAGCCCGAACTTCATAAATTAATTTTAATGCGTAAAGAAAGCTTCAAAAAATACAATATTGACAGGATATAACGAGAACACAACCACTCAGTGTTATGACTTCCGCCTTATCACCCAGACCTAAACCCGATTGAAATGACTTGTGCAGCAATAAAAGGTTATGTAGCAAAAAATATATAAATTTTAATATTAACAGCGTAATGAAACTCGTCCAAGAAAAAACAAATGCGATTGGTGAAAGTGAATGGAATGCATTACGTGAAAAAGTAAAACATATTGAAGAAGAGTACAGAAAAAGTGACAGAACTATCTATAATTTAACAGATGAGTTTATAATTCATGTAACTGAAAATGAATAGGATGAACAGATTTTGAAGACCGTGATAACCATTCTTCCGATGAACATGTCCCTGGTACGAGTAGAGATATATTTTGTATGGAAGGTGTAACCCCACTGGAAATAAATATATATTTTTGGCAAATAAATATATTTTATTTGTATACCTATTCCATATAAAATGGTAATTCGCTGTTTTCTTTACTTTTTTACAACCATAACATTATATTTCATGCATAAATAGTAAAATGACAATTGATTTACTGATCTTATATTAATTTAATTTTAAAATTTAGTTCATATTTACATTAGTGATTTTCTATTCGACTGTACCATGCGCGAGATTGCTGTTGCGCTAACATCAGAAAGATTGGGGTATACTGTAATTTATGGTATTAACTATTAGCTGTGGGTATTAGTATTCTGTGGCCCCAACTCCCAAGTGTCAACTGTCATGCTGATTTTGGCGCGTGTTGTATCCATTTTGAATTTGAAGTTTAATTTTTAAAGTTTCAAAATTCACCACAAATGTAAATAATAAAATAATATGTATTAGCTCTTAAATTTTAATATTTTATACAAGCACTAATGAATTGTGATCGTGTGCAAAAAATAAAAATCGTATTTTTAAAAGTGCTTACTTAATTACCCTGTAGTTGTGATAATTGTGGATTGCGGGTCTTTGACTAAACATGGTAAACTTTACACAAATTTTGTTAAATATTTTCGCAGTATTTTATATGATTATAGTATTTTATATTAATCGTATCTTTTTACAGGTTGGAAATTTTGATGAAAATTCAATAATTGATATGCTACCTGTTTATTACGCCAGGAAGTTTCCAATAAATATATTTTGCAGGTGGCTTTCCTGCGGCAATAGTCCTCAACCTCTTTGTAACAGAGAACTTTCTTTTACTCTACTTGACGATATTTACTTGCGATACATATCTATAAATGATCAAAAAGAGTTTCAGTCATTGTTACAGAAGAAAAATCCTCAAAAAATAGATATAGGGGCAGTTTATAATACCAAGTAAGTTTCCCTTTCAAAAATTGCTATATTGTATATGTAATTTTTCATTTTTCATATGTAATGTAGCAATTATGGAAATTTGAAGGCGAGCTATGGACTAGTGCAAAAGAAAATATGCACACACATTTAAAATGGACATCTTTTTATCAACATGTATATAAATATGTAGGTAACATTATAAATATTTAACTTACTCTATTCATCTAATTTATATTAGATATTTTCATTTAGGTTTCTTAACAGAACAGAATTATTTTAGCATCATTCTAATATAGATAATTATATTTTGTTTTTATATCATAAGAGCAAGTAAGCAAATGATTTTCCTTATGAGGAGTTGACTATTGCCTAAAGACAAAAATATAATATGCATTGTGCAATGTAATATACTCAGAACATTAATATCGCCACACAAATTGTCTGATAAAAAAAGTTGACAGACATAGATGCAACTACGACATTGAGGCCATGTCCATTGAATTGACAGAGTGTTGTCCATTTAAAAATATTTGCCAAAATTGTGCAAAATTAAAGGGTAAACACAAGCATTTTAAAATTTCACAATATTTCAATAAGTTGAACCATGTCATCTTTTTTAATAATGTCATTGATCTATCTATATGTCTTTTTTGCATCAGATAGGATTTTGTTACTCACTGTATATTACACATGGGTAACTCAGCGAAATTCCTTGTGTTAACTCAGTAACTCAAGCGCAGTGTACTGCGCCGGCTCATTGCGCTAACTCAAAATTGCGCCATGGCGCAACAAATCTGACACAGCTTGCGGATAAAGGGAAGTGAATAGCGAGTGAAACGTGCGCTGTGCGCCACGCTACAGATTCATAACACAAACAGCGCACAGCGCATGAATTGCTTTTGTTCATTGGTAACTCAACGAGTGAGTCGTGACACATAAGAGTTATGATAATTGTGCACATGAATGAGAGTTTACAGCGTATAATTTCTAAGTAGTCTGTGGTATATCTATGCTGCGTCGCGCTAACACATTTTGAATAAGTGAGTTTACACACCCGCTCAGTGAATTGAGTTAGCGCAATTGCACAGCGCAGCGCAGTGTTACACATGTCTACTGTATATTCCATGTTCTAGTTGTATGGCAGGGAAGTATTGCCACATAAATAAGATTGTCCACTACCTTACCTTTCTAACAAACCATACAACAACACAGGGAGTTGTATATATTGCCTTTTGTGTGAAATAAAAACACTTTTGCCCTAATATATTTTTATTAAAATAATTTTAGACCATCGATTGGAAGACATGACTCAGTAGTACTTTCACGAGAGCTAGTATTTGATATTGATCTTACTGACTATGATGAAATAAGAACATGCTGTCAAGAGGCCAAAGTATGTCAAAAATGCTGGAAGTTTATGATAATTGCCTGTGAAATATTAAATGCAGTTTTAAAAGGTATATTTTCTTTATAATACTAGTTTTAGTGTATCATGGTCGTGCTGAACCTACATATAGAATTTAGTTGTGAGCTTGTACGTATCTATTGTTATTTCACATGCTATGATTGAAAATATAGACTTTTGAGAGTGTCTCGCACAAATGTAGCTATAATCATAATATATGATTCCAAGAATCTTAACTAAAGGTTGCCATTTTAAAAAAAAATTTGCTGACCAACGATGTTAGTATATGCTGGTGGCATCTGAGGCTTTTGCAGGCAGCATTGATGAATGTTCAACAACGGATGATATCGATGATCGATGATATCGAATAATGCTAACTAGCCAACAACAACCAATATCAATCATAATATGGTGATACTTGATGGCCAAGACGAGTGAATGAAATATGAATCCAATTGAATAAATAATAGATGCACTTAACAATACCAATGCCAAATACCAACTAACCTCCATGCTTAAAGACATTTTTTTAAAATGCGGATGCAAATTTTTAGCTAATTTAATAAAAAACTTTATTTCGTCTATTTATTTACATCAGCTCTCATTTATTCTCATAAATGTCTTAATTTTGTTGTACGATTGTATCACAATATTTATGAAAATGCCAAACTATTAACATGTTCGATGTTCCCCAGCCAGTACACTAGTTTGATGTCTAATACCGTTTTTGGAAACAGTGATGTGTTATGTAATGTAAACGACACAACAATGTGCATTGATGTTGAAAAACAAAATGCTCATGTCTAATCTTAGCTACATTATGGGATACTGTCCAACCAATAGCACAGACTCACAGACAAGTTTGTGATGATAATATGAAATAAGTATGTTGTACATTGTTGTACTTGATATTATTAGTGTTTCTTTATTGAAATTGTTCTAAGAGCTCTCATTTGCCATTTTAAATATTTATTTACCATAACTACGAAACATAGTTTTACATATAACATATTAAACAATATAAAAAAAATTATGGAAATGGATACCAAATATACTACTATACATATTATATGGTATCCATTTCCATAAAAAATTAAAAAATTTCAGATAGTTTTGTTTTGAAATTGTACACATGTGTAGGTGATTTTCCAGTGACTTGGTTTATAGTTTATTACAGGTATTTTCAACCTTTTGATTTCAATGCCACACTTTTAATTTAAACAAAGTTTCAAGGTGCTCTAGTAAGGTTTCCCGTGTTGGTCCGGGCTTTTAAGAATAGACCAACTGCCATTCTGGTAGGTAGGTCGTAGGTACGTCGTGATGATAGTGACGCATAGAGCCATGTGTCACTACCATCATGGTTACTAGGCGGCAGAGTTCTGCAACATCAAGCCCCAGTATCTGGCACCACAGCCTTACCTATTCCTTCCACAACAGTGTCAATGCTTGTCATTGTTCTGAACCAGTTTGGAGGGTAAGGTAGCTGGTAGACTCATGCATGTGATATTACCTTCCCGCCACACAGATAGCAATGCACCTCTAACATCTTAGCGTGTCTATAGGCGATGATTTCTCTTTCCATCGGGAGCCATCTGCGTGTTTGCTATTGTGTTACTATGTAATTCCATGTGAGTTTTAATTTCCAATGTTTCAGATGATTTTGGATTTCAAAGTATACTCTGGGTTTTTTCCGGTAGACGTGGAATCCATTGTTGGGTATCTGATTATGAAGCAAGGACGCTTGACAGTCCAGGAAGAGCAGCAGTGGCAGATTATATGTGCTTGATACTCGGGGGCGAGAATCAAACTAAGAAGGTTCATCTAAGCTCTGATAATCTGCACTCTAGTATCAGGTATATGTTCATAATATAAAAAGTAAATAGTAATTATGATTAAGTATAAATATTTTCATGCCAAGCAAAAGGAGTTCAATTGTGAATAGACATTGTGGTAGTCCTATACTAGCATTTGTAAATAAACAATTAATGCATGTTATTGGTAGTTTAGTGTTTTTTTTAATTATCAATAGGGAAGCACTTGACCACGATCTCACCTGATGATAAGCAAGGATTCGGCCTAAGATGGAATGTGCTTCCTTAGAAGGTACCTGTTTACTCTTCTCTTGAAGATTCCCAGGTTGTACTCTTCGGGGAGCACAGACTCAGGATGCATGTTCCAATTCTTTTGCGGACACACACACACACACACACACACACACACACACACACACACACACACACACACACACACACACACACACACACACACACACACACACACACACACACACACACACACACACACACACACACACACACACACACACACACACACACACACACACACACACACACACACACACACACACACACACACACACACACACACACACACACACACACACACACACACACACACACACACACACACACACACACACACACACACACACACACACACACACACACACACACACACACACACACACACACACACACACACACACACACACACACACACACACACACACACACACACACACACACACACACACACACACACACACACACACACACACACACACACACACACACACACACACACACACACACACACACACACACACACACACACACACACACACACACACACACACACACACACACACACACACACACACACACACACACACACACACACACACACACACACACACACACACACACACACACACACACACACACACACACACACACACACACACACACACACACACACACACACACACACACACACACACACACACACACACACACACACACACACACACACACACACACACACACACACACACACACACACACACACACACACACACACACACACACACACACACACACACACACACACACACACACACACACACACACACACACACACACACACACACACACACACACACACACACACACACACACACACACACACACACACACACACACACACACACACACACACACACACACACACACACACACACACACACACACACACACACACACACACACACACACACACACACACACACACACACACACACACACACACACACACACACCACACACACACACCACACACCACACACCACACACCACACACCACACACCACACACCACACACCACACACCACACACCACACACCACACACCACACACCACACACCACACACCACACACCACACACCACACACCACACACCACACACCACACACCACACACCACACACCACACACCACACACCACACACCACACACCACACACCACACACCACACACCACACACCACACACCACACACCACACACCACACACCACACACCACACACCACACACCACACACCACACACCACACACCACACACCACACACCACACACCACACACCACACACCACACACCACACACCACACACCACACACCACACACCACACACCACACACCACACACCACACACCACACACCACACACCACACACCACACACCACACACCACACACCACACACCACACACCACACACCACACACCACACACCACACACCACACACCACACACCACACACCACACACCACACACCACACACCACACACCACACACCACACACCACACACCACACACCACACACCACACACCACACACCACACACCACACACCACACCACACACCACACACCACACACCACACACCACACACCACACACCACACACCACACACCACACACCACACACCACACACCACACACCACACACCACACACCACACACCACACACCACACACCACACACCACACACCACACACCACACACCACACACCACACACCACACACCACACACCACACACCACACACCACACACCACACACCACACACCACACACCACACACCACACACCACACCACCACACACCACACACCACACACCACACACCACACACCACACACCACACACCACACACCACACACCACACACCACACACCACACACCACACACCACACACCACACACCACACACCACACACCACACACCACACACACACACCACACACCACACACCACACACCACACACCACACACCACACACCACACACCACACACCACACACCACACACCACACACCACACACCACACACCACACACCACACACCACACACCACACACCACACACCACACACCACACACCACACACCACACACCACACACCACACACCACACACCACACACCACACACCACACACCACACACCACACACCACACACCACACACCACACACCACACACCACACACCACACACCACACACCACACACCACACACCACACACCACACACCACACACCACACACCACACACCACACACCACACACCACACACCACACACCACACACCACACACCACACACCACACACCACACACCACACACCACACACCACACACCACACACCACACACCACACACCACACACCACACACCACACACCACACACCACACACCACACACCACACACCACACACCACACACCACACACCACACACCACACACCACACACCACACACCACACACCACACACCACACACCACACACCACACACCACACACCACACACCACACACCACACACCACACACCACACACCACACACCACACACCACACACCACACACCACACACCACACACCACACACCACACACCACACACCACACACCACACACCACACACCACACACCACACACCACACACCACACACCACACACCACACACCACACACCACACACCACACACCACACACCACACACCACACACCACACACCACACACCACACACCACACACCACACACCACACACCACACACCACACACCACACACCACACACCACACACCACACACCACACACCACACACCACACACCACACACCACACACCACACACCACACACCACACACCACACACCACACACCACACACCACACACCCACACACCACACACCACACACCACACACCACACACCACACACCACACACCACACACCACACACCACACACCACACACCACACACCACACACCACACACCACACACCACACACCACACACCACACACCACACACCACACACCACACACCACACACCACACACCACACACCACACACCACACACCACACACCACACACCACACACCACACACCACACACCACACACCACACACCACACACCACACACCACACACCACACACACACACCACACACCACACACCACACACCACACACCACACACCACACACCACACACCACACACCACACACCACACACCACACACCACACACCACACACCACACACCACACACCACACACCACACACCACACACCACACACCACACACCACACACCACACACCACACACCACACACCACACACCACACACCACACACCACACACCACACACCACACACCACACACCACACACCACACACCACACACCACACACCACACACCACACACCACACACCACACACCACACACCACACACCACACACCACACACCACACACCACACACCACACACCACACACCACACACCACACACCACACACCACACACCACACACCACACACCACACACCACACACCACACACCACACACCACACACCACACACCACACACCACACACCACACACCACACACCACACACCACACACCACACACCACACACCACACACCACACACCACACACCACACACCACACACCACACACCACACACCACACACCACACACCACACACCACACACCACACACCACACACCACACACCACACACCACACACCACACACCACACACCACACACCACACACCACACACCACACACCACACACCACACACCACACACCACACACCACACACCACACACCACACACCACACACCACACACCACACACCACACACCACACACCACACACCACACACCACACACCACACACCACACACCACACACCACACACCACACACCACACACCACACACCACACACCACACACCACACACCACACACCACACACCACACACCACACACCACACACCACACACCACACACCACACACCACACACCACACACCACACACCACACACCACACACCACACACCACACACCACACACCACACACCACACACCACACACCACACACCACACACCACACACCACACACCACACACCACACACCACACACCACACACCACACACCACACACCACACACCACACACCACACACCACACACCACACACCACACACCACACACCACACACCACACACCACACACCACACACCACACACCACACACCACACACCACACACCACACACCACACACCACACACCACACACCACACACCACACACCACACACCACACACCACACACCACACACCACACACCACACACCACACACCACACACCACACACCACACACCACACACCACACACCACACACCACACACCACACACCACACACCACACACCACACACCACACACCACACACCACACACCACACACCACACACCACACACCACACACCACACACCACACACCACACACCACACACCACCCACACACCACACACCACACACCACACACCACACACCACACACCACACACCACACACCACACACCACACACCACACACCACACACCACACACCACA